>CM068826.1:79785893-79875893 GCA_028554795.2 Sinohyriopsis cumingii | reverse complement strand
CATCATCAGAGACATGTCCATCTGTCAAGACAATAGGACCCCAACTGCCACCCAATGCATATAAACTTGCACAGACAAGAGGAACACTTTATCCATCAAGTTATGTTAATCTTTCAAAACAGGACCTCCTTAGACAAATTCCATGGTTGGTAGATTATACACCCAGCATCTGTGTTCAGTTGTATGCTTTGCAGGCACTAGTGCAGTATGATTGACCCTAGAGATTACAAATCAATGAATCGACCTTGACCTTTAGTCAAGGGATGCAGTCTTGAACTAAGCTTACTGTGTAGAAAACATTATTCTCTTACCAGTCTTCCCATGTCCATGACCTTTAGGACCAAAAACCTATGTTTCTTTATTTCCCTAAGAGTCAGCCATCCTCAAAATTATTCAATAAACCAAGTGTAGAACAAAATATATTCTGCAAACCTGATCAGTTATAATCATTTTGATATGTGATCTGTTGACCCCCAAATCTATAGGCTTCTTCCTTACTTTATGTGCAAGCCCGCCACATACTTTGGTGATGGTATGTGGTCTAGAAATAAACTTAATATGCAAAAAGCAATTTTATTTTTTCAGTCATAGTGACTTTGACCTTCTAAATAGGCTTCATTTTATTTAGCATATAAGTCATCCACAAACTTTGGCGATGGCAGATGAGAATAACAAATTTGGTGCAGAAACCATTTTGTTTTCTCAGTCATAGTGACATGACCATTGACCCTTTTGATTTCAAAATCAATTGGCTTCTATGCCCTAAGTGTAGCCTATCATTTGATCTATGATGAAGAACTAATGATATTGCATTGTACACCATTTTTTATCACAAAATTGATAGGATTTTTCCCTCCAAAATTCAAGCCATCCACAAAGTTTGGCAGCTGCACATTATAACATCTAGAGGGTGTGAAATAACTGCATTAGCACATATTTGTATAATGAACAGACAGTTATAGCAGTTCTAAGAATTCAGAATAATTTTTGTATCTTCTGGGCAAGTACAAATCTAAATCTTTAGAAAAAATTTGAATTAGAACAAGAAAAATAACTTACCAGTGGTTGTTTTGCAATTCATACTCTACTACTCCATTTTGGCCTAAGTCTCTGTCATGTGCCTTAACAAAAAGAGAAGAATACTGTCATTAAAGTGCTTTTCTTTCATACTCAACTACTCCATTTTGGCCTAAGTCTCTGTCGTGTGCCTTAACAAAAAGAGAAGAATACTGTCATTAAAGTGCTTTTCTTTCATACTCAACTACTCCATTTTGACCTAATGTCAAATGCCAGTATTAAAAGTACGTGAATTTAAGGACTTTTCATTTATAGTCACATGCTTGATATAAAAATTAAAAAGTAGTGAATTTATAATGTAAAGTGGTAATATTTACAGTCATTTTACATTTCTATCAACAAAGAATACCATGCTAGGGTTATGCAGGGTGCTACAAGGGCATAGTTGAATGCAGTCATTTCTCATGTGAATGACATGATGATGACGCAATTTCCTGCTTACATGGATGAGACAGAAACATCTGGGCTCCAAAATTAATAGGCTTATAGTAATAGTATCTCAAAGTTTCATTTATGCAATTTCCCAAAATTGTAATACTGGTCCCTATTACATGGCCATAGTAGATAAGACAACAACAAACAAGTCAGGTAGACACTCATGTCTTCCAACACATGGTTAAGACAACAATACTCAAGTTATGTAGACATCTGTCTTCCCACACACAGGTAAGACAACAATAATCAAGATAGGTTGACACCCATGTCTTCCAACACAGGGGTAAGACGACATTAATCAAGCCAGGTAGACACCCATGTCTTCCGACACACAGATAAGACAACAATGATCAAGTCAGGTAGACACCTATGTATTCCCACACATGGGTAAGACAACAATAATCAAGTCAGGTACACACCCATGTCTTCCCACACACAGGTAAGACAACAATAATCACTTAGACTCCATTTAACTCAAATCACAACTGAATATGAAGACTCCATGAAATAAGGTCAAATGATCTAAATTCTGTACATCACTAAAATTATATTCATGTTATGATGAAAGGATAATAAGATGTATGCTATAAATGCAGATGACAGTCTGGATAGACACTTTTAAACTGGATTGGGTATTAGCAGTCAATTGTCTTATAAGCACTGTGTCATGCAAAAGAATGGGTACTATAATGGACAAGTAGATATATTAATTTTGATGTTTTATATATTATTATATGTGGACATGCCTTACAGGTGAGTCATTTGTGTTACTGCAATTTGATATTCCATTTTTATTACAATAATTAATCACGCTTTAATTTTTTTTTGTCAACATAATGAATCATGCAAACTCATACTGTTTTTGATCAGTGTCAAATCCATTACCATCAAAATTTGTATTTTCACACACTGGTAATATGCCAAAATTGTACGTTTTTTATATCTGGAAAATAAAGATTGAATAAATTTGAATGACAGTAACACATTATGATTTACAGTATACCATCTATAAAGATTGAATAAATCTGAATGACATTAATACATTATGATTTGGTCGGTGGTTCTTTACGGGGTTTTCCCGGGTTCTTCCTCCACCATTAATACTGGCCGCCATGTATAGCCTATCTTGTGCTGAAAAATGGCGTTAAACCCTATAACAACAACAACAACATTATGATTTACAGTATACCATCTATAAAGATTGAATAAATTTGAATGACACTTAAATAAATTATGATTTACAGTATACCATCGATAAAGACTGAATAAATTTGAATGAATACATTATGATTTACAGTATACCATCTATAAAGACTGAATAAATTTGAATGACACTAATACATTATGATTTACAGTATACCATCTATAAAGATTGAATAAATTTGAATGACACTAATACATTATGATTTACAGTATACCATCTTTAAAGATTGAATAAATTTGAATGACATTAATACATTATGATTTACAGTATACCATCTATAAAGATTGAATAAATTTGAATGACACTTAAATAAATTATGATTTACAGTATACCATCGATAAAGACTGAATAAATTTGAATGAATACATTATGATTTACAGTATACCATCTATAAAGACTGAATAAATTTGAATGACACTAATACATTATGATTTACAGTATACCATCTTTAAAGACTGAACAAATTTGAATGACATTAACACATTATGATTTACAGTATACCATCTATAAAGATTGAATAAATTTGAATGACACTAATACATTATGATTTACAGTATACCATCTATAAAGACTGAATAAATTTGAATGACATTAACACATTATGATTTACAGTATACCATCTATAAAGATTGAATAAATTTGAATGGCATTAATACATTATGATTTACAGTATACCATCTATAAAGATTGAATAAATTTGAATGACACTAACACATTATGATTTACAGTATACCATCTTTAAAGACTGAACAAATTTGAATGACATTAACACATTATGATTTACAGTATACCATCTATAAAGATTGAATAAATTTGAATGACACTAATACATTATGATTTACAGTATACCATCTATAAAGATTGAATAAATTTGAATGACACTAACACATTATGATTTACAGTATACCATCTATAAAGATTGAATAAATTTGAATGGCATTAATACATTATGATTTACAGTATACCATCTATAAAGATTGAATAAATTTGAATGACACTAATACATTATGATTTACAGTATACCATCTATAAAGATTGAATAAATTTGAATGACACTAATACATTATGATTTACAGTATACCATCTATAAAGACTGAATAAATTTGAATGACACTAACACATTATGATTTACAGTATACCATCTATAAAGACTGAATAAATTTGAATGACACTAATACATTATGATTTACAGTATACCATCTATAAAGATTGAATAAATTTGAATGACACTAACGCATTATGATTTACAGTATACCATCTATAAAGATTGAATAAATTTAAATGACACTAATGCATTATGATTTACAGTATACCATCTATACTCATCTATAATTCACGTCCAACTGCAAGCTGCGATGACCCAGATCAGCAAATGCATAATGCACTGGCAGAGATATGTCTATGCAGTTTGTTAGGAGTAATCAATAGAACCGAGCAACACAGATCCTGTTCTGCTGGCACTTTATACAGTGGCAAATCAGGGCCTATGTTGCTTGCAGTTGGACTTGATTTATAAGCAAGTTAGGATGGTAAGGTGTCCATTTCATAAAAGTGATGACAAAATGCTCAAACAAGCTACATGAAATTATGTGCTGAATGTGGCTATTTCATCAAAGCGCAGGCAAAATGTAACGGGTGAAATTAAGTTAAATTTTATATCCACACCATTTTTTGCCCTACCGTCACAGTGACTGGATCATATAATACTATTCTTGTCCTTTAATTAGTTTTGTGTTTAGGTCAATGCAGGCAATGTGATGGAGCATCCATTTTCAATCAATACATATTTTGTTTCTAGTCAAATATACTGGAATCTGATGTAGCAAGGTAATTTACAAAATGACCTAAAAATATTCACAATATTTTAGCAAGAACAAAATATTAGCATACTTCTTGAGCACACTAACGTATTTTATTTCCAGTCTGACTTCATGGCCAAACAAAACAAAAAGTACTAAAGTAACTGCATTCAGGAAAATATTTTTGCCAAAAAGTGAAGATATGGAACTGGAGAACATTCAATTTATGCTGCCAGTATAGGGAACTAAAAGTATTCATGAAAATGAATGACACTAAAATGTCATGATTTTTATTAGTTTAAGCACAAAAGAACTTTAAAACATTAAGTGTTCTGGACATAAAGTACATTTATTGTTACAAGTCTTTACATTGTTTCAAATTTGTGCAGTCCTGTGTAGTCCAATGCTTTATCCCAGAATCAAATTACTCAAATCATACCAAGAATTCAATGACAGGTACTGTGAATTCACTACTTTTCAGCATATATATATATATATATATATATATATATATATATATATATATATATATATATATATATATATATATATATATACACACACACACACACACGCAAACACATTAGAGACCAGCAAATTTTCTAGCACTGTGACTAGTGAAAAACTGAACATACATGGTCCAAACCAAACGTGCAAAGCAGAGAATGTAATTTATCTCATCATATATAAGATTTGTAGCCTTCATTATGTCAGAGAAACTGAAAAGGAACACAAAAGGATCAACCTCCACAGATCTGATAAAAAGCTGTACAGAAGTTCAGTCACAGAACACTTCTCCTGTGGCCACACTTTCAGTAATATAAACACTTATTGCAATTGCTTACAAATCACAACTGGAGTTTTGAAACCAGCAAAGAAAAGAAAAGGAATCTTACTGGATACACTGCCTTAGAACATTGAAACCAAGTGATTTAAACCAAGAGGACTAAAAAAAGACAGCCATGCACAAATAAAATCATCTTTTTGAAGTTGACACATTTTCTTTTAAATAATTCTCTAAATTTGCTTATTAGTCACTCAGTAACCTATATCTACTACTGTACTATAACAATGAAATATCCAGGATATAATTTGTGGTTACATAAATTTACAAAAATAACAAATGGCAATATGGCTCATCGATTTCTAGGTAAAATTAAAATATTTTTGAAGTTGAAGTAAACTAGCTTCACAGTAATTGATATTTAAGTCAAATTCCACTTTGATCAAATTATTTTGCTTTAAAAATCACTTTAAAACCTGTCACTACATTCTATGGTATTAAACTTCAATACAAACTTACCTTTACATAAAAAATTGTATCAGGTGTTTCTTCAACAACTTGAAAAGCATACAGACTATTCAAAAACACGGGACTGTTTTCATTGATGTCAAGCACATTCACATGGAAAGTTGATTGACTTGTCTGCAAAATATGAAATTGTATATGCCATAATTCTTCCAGATTTGATATGCCTTTTCTTCAACTGTAGAAAATTATGTCAAATATTTAGTCAAGAAAACCTTTTCCAATAAGTAAACACAAACACACAGTTAAAGAAAATTGATTTACAAAGCAGGCTTTCTTGGTTTATCAAGAATACTATATTAATCGAACACTCCAAAAACTTAATTAGAAAAGAACAGTAAATAAATTTATGTATATGCATTACATGGCTGGAAACTTCAAGTAGTATTAGTAATAATTCGTAAGTATTTATCCAATGATAAGCCAAATAGGCCTACAAAATATATTTTAAATTAGGAACAAAACAGCCTTCTTTAATATAATTCCCCAATGCTTTTTTTCTAAGAGGAATGAATTTGTCATCAAGTATGGGCTTACCATGGGACAAACTGTAATAGTATTTTGTAAACTTGATGGCTGATTAGAAACAGAAATGCTTCCAAAACAAACCAATGTAGTGAATATACTTGCTTATCTAATAAGACAAAAGCATAAAAAGAATGAAGAGAGAAAATAATGAGGAAGAAAAGATTGAAATTGACCTTGAACTTGAAGGATCCCAAATAAGATACACAACACTCTAGTGACGAAAGATCAATGTCATAAAAATACTACTGAAATCATCAGTTTCCTTATGATCACTATTCATTCCAGGCTGATATGATCTTCACACTAGCTGAGTAAGTTTACATATCACTGATATGTTCTTCACACTTGCTGAGTAAGATTGTATATCACTGATACGTTCTTCACACTTGCTGAGTAAGATTACATATCAATGAAATGATCTTCACACTTGCTGAGTAAGATTATAGACTATCAATGTGAAGTAAGTCTTATGATCACTCTATTCAGTGCAGGCTGGTGTGATATTCACACTTGCTGATTTAGTTCATGTACTAACAATATGAAGTAAATTTTATGATCACTCTATTCATTGCAGGCTGATATGATCTTCACACTTGCTGAGTAAGATTATGTACTATCGATATAAAGTAAGTCTTAGGAGAGTATCTTACAACAAACAAACAAAACTTTTTCTTGATTTATACAAACAAGTCACAGACATCTCCTTATACGAACTGCTGAGGGCTATTCCATTTAAACATACATGGTACCCAGGGAAGGCAGTTTTTAAAAACCAAATAATATGCCAGGATACTTTGAATTCACAGAGTTCATATTAAAATGAAAAGAAATTTCTAACTTGCATTATAGGTTAGTTCTCCACTATAAAGCTACCTTCCCAGGGTCCCATGAATGTTTTACTGGAACAGCCCTGACCAGATGTTACCACCTACATGCAGATTTACTTGTATTTAACCAACCATATGGTGATGATTATCTGGCTATTGATATTCATTAAATGCATTAAATTATGAGTGTATTTAGTCTTCAAAATAATTCTATTCATGTATACAGTGTATAGTAAAAGTAGCAATTTTAGTTGTTGTATATTTATTTTATAGCTTTATTGTTGTAGTAAAACTTTACAAATTTACATGCAAACTGTTTTAACATTCGCTTCATTTTAGCAGTGCATGAACAACAAATACACTTAGAAATTTTCTCCTGTTTTTTTTCAGCAGCTTAACAAGTGTTCAGATCTTAAAGATTAGTCCTCTACCTACACAAGTGATGGGTTAAAAATGCAGATGTTAAAGTGTCAGGGTTCAGGCTTCATTGAGATATATTACAATTCACAAAGGGATTAATATTTATTTCCAGTCTAACAGTTGTAGATTTGTACATACATCCTATATAGTACAACATGTTACGACCTTATGATGGGGACCAGAGTACTTTTTTTACATGGTTGACATGATCTGACACAGAGACTGTAATTATATATGATGGGGACCAGAGTACTTACATGGTTGACACGATCTGACACAGAGACTGTAATTATATATGATGGGGACCAGAGTACTTACATGGTTGACACGATCTGACACAGAGACTGTAATTATATATGATGAAATTTGTTCTTGATCAAGTGTCTTGTTCACACGAATCACACCCGAGCTGCAAAATATAAAAATAGAGAAAGATATTAGTTTACAGGGTCAATACAAAATATAAAGAACAACAAAGTCAATTTATTCTTCAGAAACCTTTAATCCAGTTTTATTTAAGTCAGAATAATCATACTAATGTCACATTCTTACCTGTTAAACTTTTGCTTTATTAACAAAAAACATTCTTGATTTGTAAGACAAATGTTATACATGTAACAATAACAAGTGATGAAAAAGATATGTGATCTCACAGAACCATTAATAAATTTCATTTGTTGTCATGGATATAAATTTGTATGTGCTTCAACTTAGTGATCACGGCTAAAACATAAATACAATTTTCTTCATACCTTTTGACAACATCACCAACACAACTTGCAAGGATTAATTGATATCTAATTAATTTCACACAAGACACAGAGATAAAAACATTATTGTAAGTTTCTATAATAGACAGGACATTAACAACATACTGTCGTCTTGTGATATTATAGCAAAAAAATTAATTATTTACGTACCAGTTATCATTCATATACTGAATCTTGAGATTTTTATTTATTATAATGTGCACATATCCATAAGTGACACTAATTCGCTTATCACTACGCCAGCACAGAACATAGTAACAGAAACAAAACCCAAAACATAACTGAATGTAATTTCATAGAATTATAATTATTAAGGCAGCAGGAATAACTAGCTTTACTTTACAAACTGAAAATGTAATTAGAAGAGAGGGAGGGAGAGAGTAAGTCACAAATAAATAAAGTTTATTCTTACATCTGATTGTTGCCAAGTGAATGCCATTATGACAACAAAATTCCCAAGCTAATCAAGCATGATTAAAGTCTCATAGATGTCTTATCAAAGACATTCTGGATTCCAAGCTCATATAGTTATAATAAGAATAGTAGTATGAACAACTAACCTGTTGTTTTAAAGTTGTTATTGTTGTTGTTATAGGGTTTAATGCCATTTTTCAGCACACAATAGGCTATACATGGTGGCCAGTATTAATGATGGAGGAAGAACCCAGGAAAACCCCGGAAAGGACCACCCACCCACGAGAAACTACTGGCAAGCTTTCTCACATATCCACATTGGCTGAATCCAAGACTCGAACCCACGCAGACAGAGGTGAGATGGCAGTGATCCGTAATGGAGAGTGCTTTAGACCACTTGGCCACTCGGGGTCCCTCATTTTAAAGTAAAAATAAACTGGAAGAGGGAGGGAAATAGTAAGATATAAAGAAAGTTGTTGCTTTTACACCTAATCATCCCTTTTGTTCACAAAGCCAAATTCCTGTGCAACATCTCAAAACTGTCTGTTGGCTGCAGGACACTGATAGGGCAACCCGTACGAAATAATTAGGCAGATTCCACCTGGAACTTAAGCAGACTCCAGGCAGAATCTGCCTAAAATGTTAAAAATCTGGTTACTACAAAGGCGGACATGGAAAATTTGAAAAGTCAAAGATGAATCTATCTAAGAGTCTAACTCTAAGAAGGACTTTTGTCAAATTCCTGCTATAAATACATCTTTCGGCATAATTTTGGACTTGGTTGGTTTTCCACCCACCATCTAGGTGGAATTAGGAACTTAGTCACTGGCATCTATTATATGAAAGGAGGAATCTGGACTTGGTTTACTTTCTAACCAACATCTAGGCGGAATGATGAACTTAGTCATTTACATCAGTTAAAGAAGGCATAATTAGGACGTGGCTTTTGTGTGTCTGTTAAGCAAAATGACCGAAAAAATATTGATATTTTGTGATAGTAATATCACTGACAGTTCAATAAAAATATCAATAAGATATAATAAAATTTATTGTTTCTGGTACAATTTGAATGATTTTCAGCAGCATTTATATTTCCTATTTCTGATAGCTGTAAATTTTTATTGTTTATTTTGGGTACAATTTATAACTTCTTTCCACAGCTTTCCTTGTTAAATTTCTTTTTCAAATTTGTTGTTGTTGTTGTTGTATTTTTATTTAACTTCAATTGGATTTAACTGCCCTCGAACAAGTTTTCATCTTGTTTTCCGTTTTAAAACATAATTTCGCTTTTTCTCCTGACCTGAACTTCCTCGATATGAACCCATTTTTTAATATCGTCTCCGAAACTCTTTTTTTTTAAAATAATGCTCTATCCGGTCCCATTCCACAACGAGCTTTCAAATAAGTATTTGTCCCGTTTATTGTTTAACAGAGGATCGTTGTATAAAGCTTTCTGATTAGTCAACATTTTGTAATTGCCCAATGAATCGTCGCGTAACAGAAACTGATGGGAAAGAGCATGTTTACTAAACATGGCGATTCAAATTTTCGAGCGGGACGAGAGAATGAATAACCATTTGAAAAATGTGCGGCAATGAGAATACCCTGAACGCAAATTTGATGGGAACATAACTGGTAAATCTGTATGAAAACTGAACGCCAGGACAAGCATTTTGCTTTTTGTGCCATAAAGAGCTTTACAGAAGCGGCTAACGTGCTAAATAGGACAAGGAATTGAATCGGAACGATTTCGAAGTAATATACAACTCCAAACTGATTAACTTCAGAATTTAAGGAGGGACAACGTGTAAATCACTGGTGGGAATTGTTGCCAGATATCCATGTCTATCAAAGATAGTCATATCTTTGCGGAGTTTTCTTGGCCGAAAAGTAGAATCTACTTTCAATCTCGTGAGGCATTATTGTGTATATTATCAAAATATTCTTGGTGTGTTGGAATTCAGTGTAAAATAAGAGTTATTATATCATGATAAAAATTTTTCGTGGCTGCTTTTGGAACAAGGACTAATTCGAGAGACCCAACAGCATCATAGTTTGTGCAATCAAAAATCCAGTATACAGTACAAATGACATAAGGCAGGCTCCTAGCTTTTCTTCTTCTCATAATCAAATTGTCTCAGATGGATGCTTTTCTGTAATTTTGCCGTAGTATCTGATACTAAATAATTAAGTGGTTTTAAAAATCAAAGTATCAAGCCTGGAACATATGCAAAGGCATCTGTGAACACATTTAACATATATAAAATATGAAATATTAATCTGCATAGAAAAATAATGCAAAATTACAGAAAAGCATCCATCTGAGACAATTTGATTATAAGAAGAAAAGCTAGGAGCCTGCCTTATGTCATTTGTACTGTAGACTGGATTTTTGATTGCACAAACTATGATGCTGTTGTGGTCTCTCGAATTAGTCCTTGTTCCAAAAGCAGCCGCGAAAAACGTTTATCATGATATAATAACTCTTATTTTACACTGAATTCCAACACACCAAGAACATTTTGATAATATACACAATAATGCCTCACGAGATTGAAAGTAGATTCTACTTTTCGGCCAAGAAAACTCCGCAAAGATATGACTATCTTTGATAGACATAGATATCTGGCAACAATTCCCACCAGTGATCTACACGTTGTCCCTCCTTAAATTCTGAAGTTAATCAGTTTGGAGTTGTATATTACTTCGAAATCGTTCCGATTCAATTCCTTGTCCTATTTAGCACGTTAGCCGCTTCTGTAAAGCTCTTTATGGCACAAAAAGCAAAATGCTTGTCCTGGCGTTCAGTTTTCATACAGATTTACCAGTTATGTTCCCATCAAATTTGCGTTCAGGGTATTCTCATTGCCGCACATTTTTCAAATGGTTATTCATTCTCTCGTCCCGCTCGAAAATTCGAATCGCCATGCTTAGTAAACATGCTCTTTCCATTCAATTTCTGTTATGCGACGATTCATTGGGCAATTACAAAATGTTGACCAATCAGAAAGCTTTATACAACGATCCTCTGTTAAACAATAAACGGAACAAATACTTATTTGAAAGCTCGTTGTGGAATGGGACCGGATAGAGCATTATTTAAAAAAGAGTTTCGGAGACGATATTAAAAAATGGGTTCATATCGAGGAAATTCAGGTCAGGAGAAAAGCGAAATTATGTTTTAAAACGGAAAACAAGATGAAAACTTGTTCGAGGGCAGTTAAATCCAATTGAAGTTAAATAAAAATACAACAGCAACAACAACAAATTTGAAAAAGAAATTTAACAAGGAAAGCTGTGGAAAGAAGTTATTAAAAAATTGTGTCCAAAATAGACAATAAAAATTTACAGTTATCAGAAACAGGAAATAATTTTAAATGCTGCTGAAAATCATTCAAATTGTACCAGAAACAATAAATTTTATTTTATATCTTATTGATATTTTTATTGAACTGTCAGTGATATTACAATCACAAAATATCTCTATATTTTCAGTCATTTAACTTTACAGACACACAAAAGCCAAGTCCTAATTATGACTTCTTTAACTGATGTAAATGACTAAGTTCTTCATTCCGCCTAGATGTTGGTTAGAAAGTAAACCAAGTCCAGATTCCTCCTTTCATATAATAGATGCCAGTGACTAAGTTCCTAATTCCACCTAGATGGTGGGTGGAAAATCAACCAAGTCCAAAATTATGCCGAAAGATATATTTATAGCAGGAATTTGACAAAAGTCCATCTTAGAGTTAGACGGACTCTTAGATGGATTCATCTTTGACTTTTCAAATTTTCCATGTCCGCCTTTGTAGTAACCAGATTTTTAACATTTTAGGCAGATTCCGCCTGGAGTCTGCTTAAGTTCCAGGTGGAATCTGCCTAATTATTTCGTACGGGAAGGTAGATTAGTAATGTAACTAATTGAATTACCTTCTCTAAATAAAGTCATTATTATTATTTTTATTAGTATTAACTCCCATTTCTCTTACCTTGGATGTCATATAATTACAACATCAGTATAATTGTTTTCATGTGCACTTAAATATCACCTTGGTTAATAAAGTCCTGTTTAATTCATATCCATTATTTCTTTGAAACCTGCTGAAATGTCTGAAACACTAAAAAAAACCTTCAGTAAAATACTATATAATGATCAAAATTTTAGTGAAATCTTACAAAAGTTTTAGTCAATATTTTGTGAAACCTCACAAATATTTCAAAGAAATTTGAGTGAGACCTCAACATAATTTCAGTGAAAGTTTTGGTCAAAATATGTGTGAAATCTCACCAAACTTTAAAGTGAAATGAAAATTACTAAGTGATGCCATGTTTGATTAGATTTTGTATGCAAGAAAGAAAATGGCATTGCCCCTTAGGACAAGTAAAACCTAAAACTTATTTGATAATGTCTGTCAAAATAAAATTTATGATCCATTTTAAATATTACTGTGAATATTTATCATTGATTCCCAATAATATCTAAAAGTCATTAGGCAGTTTAATACATAATAGAAATCTGAAGTATATTTTTTATGGTTTAGGCAGGAAATGCTTAAAAAAAAAACGTCTGAAATCTGCCTTGACGTTTTCATTATTGGATGGGGTTTCTGCAGGTATTTCCATGTAATTAGGCAGAAATAAAGATTCCGCCTAGTAACAGTAATTTCAAGCAATATTCCACCCTGAATCTGTCTAAAAGTGATAACAAGGGGAATCTAGGCTAAATAAGCAGAATAAACAGATTCCGCCTAGTGGACGGAATAAACATATTCCACCTGGTAGGCGGAATAAACTAATTCTGCCTAATAGGCGGAATAAACAAATTCCACCTAGTAATAGACGGACTAATTTGCATATTTCGGGCTGTATTCCACCCTGAATCCGCCCTGAACCCACCTAAAATTTATAATAAGTGGAATCTAGGCTTTAAGTGAAATCCGCTTTAAAATTCCACCTGGAATCTGGTCAAAGTCAGGGCGGAAGTTTTCGTACAGGAAGTCAATAAGAGTGATATGTCTGTTGACTGCAGGACATTGATATGGCAAGTCAACAAGAGTGATATGTCTGCTGACTGCAGGACATTGATAGGGCAAGTCAACAAGAGTGATCTGTCTGTTGGCTGCAGGACATTGATAGGGCAAGTCAACAAGAGTGATACTTGTAGCTTTTAAGAATGCACTTGTTCGACATGCCATTCTTTTAACCAGACTAAAGCGTTATAAAAATCGGATGCTCTGGGTTTCAGTCATATTTGAAAGGAAGATGACAAAATGTTTGTGTTAACAATGTTCACTTCAAGCCAATAACAATTAAATATGGTAACTGTCATTGACATATATAATGCTCAATACTGGGACCTCCTTTTTGTTTAGATGTATTGATGATTTCAGTTTTTGCACAGACCATCCTAACTCTAATATATCCTGATGATGCAAACACTGTCATTAGTTTGACCAATAATGTTGACACCCTAGAAATTATACTGGCAAGCTAAGATTCAGAAATTGTTCATTAAATGGTTTAAACAAAATAAAACAATAAGAAATGAAGAAAGACCATGATACCTTAGGAGTGCTAACCAGCTCTTGAATCGACAATTTTAGTGCATCCGTGGGGATGCTAAAAGGATGTATTGGTATTATGATAGGATATTGTTGAAGAAAATATTTTACTAAACATGTTTTCTTTTTAATGTCACCAGACAATAGCACAGTAGGAGAATAGATAAGAGGTGAAGGGAGTTACATCCCCTTAGCATGGAGAGATCATCTCCAGTCCCTTTAGGTATGTGAAATAGATTCTAGATTGAGAACCCAGCATGATCACAGACTGCATATACAGCTTTTGGAAAAGGAACATTTTCCTTCCTGCAAATCAAGCAGAAAGAGTCTTGCCACATCCTAGAGAGGCTATCACATGACCCAGGAAGGTAGTCTGTTTTACTGCAGTGATATTTTTTACCAGGTCTGTTTGAGCCTTCTGGGATGAAAGATCCCTAAGGTAAAAGACAGAGAAAGTTGAGTCCAAATTCCCATGACTTTTGTATTTTCAGCTGGGGAACAGTTTTCCATTAATGCAGTAGTTATTGTGCCTGTTCCAACTGCAGGAGTCAATATGTGTAAAAGGTTCCTTTGATTTTTTGGTTAAATCCCTGTATGCCAAGCAGATAACCTACGTTATCCAGGCAGGGCCATAGACAGGAATTTTAGGGGCCCAGAACAGACTGGAGGCCTACTGCTATCACAATTTTTATTTCATAATGGCCTACTGGATAATTTTGTCTATAGCCCACAAATCCTGTCCATGACCCTGTATCCAGGACAATGCATCCAAGTCATTCAATCTATGGCATGAACATAGGCTACCCAATCTCTTAAATCAGGGACTGGTAAGACAATAGTTTGGAGTTTCACATTCTACCTTGTGACAAATAGATCTAATAATGGTAAATCTCAGCAGGTACATATGTGACTGAAAATTCAGGGATGCAGAGACCATTCCATATGCATTAGTTGATTTCTTTGGGACTGCATATCCACTAATATATATATATATATATATATATATATATATATATATATATATATATATATATATATATATATATATATATATATATATATATATATATATATATATATATATATATATATATTCTCCATGGAATATGATGAACATGTACATGGATTTGTCATTTATGACACAAATTTGGAAAATCAACACACAAAAAAGAAAGAAAAGAAAACCAAACAGAGATCTGCAGATTGGGTTTCCCCTTACCTTGCCACATGATTTAATACACCACAGTGGATTTATTGGTTAAGATGGCAGTGCCCTTTCCACATATTGTATCATGCTATCAATGAAATTCTCTCAATGTGACATTCGTCTCAAGGTATTGATATGCAATAGATGCTTCTGAGTGAGTCTGGAGTGCTGTCCACCGTCCTCCTGAAATGATGAAGGAGATAGACAACCAAGCCCACTGTGCTCCTGTCCATCAAATTTAGAGGCTGTATCTTCAGTGGACACCTATGTAAATCAAGTGAGGTTCTCCCATTTCTGAAGAAGGGACCTCAAGGTGCAACTTCCTGGCTAATTTGACCTCCATTAGTATGTCAAGATTGATGCCACTGTTGTTCTGACGTTCTCAGTGCATGTAATGGAGGGAGACATACTCTGTTCAGATGTGTTTTGGACTCCATACTAAATACTAAAATGTTGAGTTGGTATGATCTCAGATTTTTCCTTGTTGATGAGGAGTCCAAAACTGAGGAGCATAAATAAAAGTGTGATGCCACTAGGGTTATGCAACTGTCTATATAAGAAACCCAACCAATGTGCAGGAGCTGAATGTCTGTTCATCTTTCTGGAGTTGCAAGTTGGCTTAAGCTAGAACATAGACATAGCTGTTGACAGAGAAGAAAGAGGAGGACAAAACTCTGGTACATATATGTGACCCTCCCAGAAGGAACAGAAATTATACAGCAAAACATGTGTAGCATCTACTTATAACCCCTACAACTACAAGCTTTACATAGCACAAATATGACCTGAACAACACAGTAAGCTTATTAATTATGTGGATGGCCCAAGTTGAGAGACTCTAATAGCAACCCATGCAGGTAAGTACAAAAGTATGTCTATGTTTACAACAAAGTTAGACTTCAATAGAGACTGTGTGATATAAAGGAGACAGAAAACAGTTGAGATGGAGTAATATAACTTTCCCTGAGAAGAGAAACTTCTCTAACTTGCTCCCCTTCTGAATATCTTCCAAAACTCTTAAATAAGGTTTGTGAGGTCTCTCAACTGGAGAGAGCATACTACTGTACTCAGCACGAGCAGAAGCAGTATGTGAAGTATTCATTGAAAATACTTATATCAAGGTGAAATCACTCTGTCTGACTGTCATGAATGTGGTCAGAGATCTGCATTTAGCTACCATAGCTACAAATCTGAAGAGGGGGCTGGATTTGTGAGGCAGTAGTAGTAATAATTTAGGTTTTATAATCAGGTAACATATTTGAAGAAGAAATATCTACATTTTATAGCTGTATGTGGATGCAGGTAGAATTAAGAGTCTTTTTACAGAAGATATCTCTGTTTCTTTGAATCATAAATTAAATAAAAATATACGAAGACAGTGAAAAGAACTGGTTGTTGCTTTGGTACAAACTATAATTCAATTTTAAGATTTTAATTTACAATTCAAGCCATATACAATGCTGAAGATTCATTTACTAGAACAATGCTACAGCTAATTATAACCTCTGATCTATTTAAGTGCACTTTGGATTTATCCTAAGGAGATGGTTACCATTTCTATTTCTTTGATTGCAGGATTTAAAAAAGAAGAAAATGACTGATATCTGGGAGCAGCGTATTACATCCAGGTAAATATAATACTGATATTACTTCATTAAGTTCTCCCATTAAGACTTCTTATGTATATAGTAATATATTATACTGAATAAAACTTGCAGCCTCAAGAGTAAAGTCCAAGAACAGTTTACACTTTTTCAAAACCTCAGGTAGATCGATAAATGGACAGCAAGATGTAAAATATTTTTGTAGATTTACAACTTAAGAGAAAGTGAAAGAGTCATTACTACTTATATCAAAATGTACCAAATGGTCTTACCTATGATCTATTTCAAAATATCCCATGCCTCCATCAATCTTGTATTCCAAATTTTCACTGGGATCTTTAGCTGAAGCCTATGGAAAAAGAAACATATTTTCACATTTTGAATCATAGATCTCGTGCAACTGCAATGAAAACTTTACCAATAATAGTGTTTAAATATTTATGAGCATAACCAAAAATATTAGTGTTACAATAATATGCAAAAGAAGATTGTTTACCAGCTTATAGTAAAATAAGATTCTTCAGTAATACTTACTCATTCATAATACCTTAGGAGAACTACTTCCTTGAAATTAAGCCCTCACAGGTGAAAACATTTCATCTAAAACGTTAATGTTAGATAGTGTGAGGTCCCCTCGATACAGGGATTGGTACAGAATCCCAGAAATACTTTCATTATTTCTGGAATGAGAAGTACACTTTCCATTTTGATGTAACTGCAGGGTGACTGCAAGGGTGTATGTTTATTATGATCAGGTAAGTATTGTCGAAGAAAATTATTTATAACAGAAAAAATGATTTCTTCTTCCAAATGCATTACCCAATCATAATAAATTAGGACAATCATGGTAAGAGGTGGATGGAGTTACATATTTAACTATTAGAGGCTTAGATCACTGGTCCCCTAATATATTATGAGGACAGCATACACTGAATATAAGTTCATTGTAATGTCATGTCTTACACAATGAAAAACAGACAATTGAAAGTTGTTTACAAATACAAAATAGAATAGTCTTCTTTCATCTTTTTGACTGCCTTTCTGCAGTGACAAGGTGACCCTTACATCAGGTAGCCATCAAAGTGTGTGGATATAAGACCCTCCGGTTACTCCATCAAGTCATTCCAACATTACTCCCATGGAGGTGAAAATGCTGTCATTGCATAGGATTCCATAAGTCACCATCTTAGCTGCACTATAACTTTCAGTTTAGAACACTCATTTGAACTGGTCCAAACTACAGCTCACAATGGAACAAAGGTCAGTCCGTTGTTATACCTCTACTACTCACCTCCTTGTAAAAAAAACAGGTTTACTGAATATCCATTTTCGAACAGTGTCCAAAAATTCCTCGAGTAGGGAAATTTTACAGAAGGCAACCTAGTTATTTTTTGTAAGATTTCAACTTTCACTATGACTGTCCTGGAAACCCATAGCCATCAAAATTCCTAGATTCTATTCACATTTTCAACTTCAAACAGTCAGTTAGCAGGCAAACCGATAAATCTGATCAATTTTAGACTGGATTTTCATAGGCTTAATGATAATACTCTACTGAAGTGCAGAGTATCAATTCTCCATGGTATAGTAGTGTTAGGGACCAGTTACACACTGATAAAAGAGAGCGCCATCAGTCTGTGATCGAGAATTTGACTTTGCACCACCCTCACTATTCATAAGCAGATCTATGAAGCTCCGAAGAAGAATGTCACAAGCATATTTAATGCAGCAAAATTTGTATGCTACAGTAGTAAGATCACCTGAAGTTCCAGCTGTAAAGAGCTATTCAAGACTATCAACAAGCTAATGTTAAAGAATAAATGTACACCACTTCCACCGATCTTCTCTCTTGTCCTGCTTGCAAATTTCTTTTGTGACAAAATTCATTCGATTAGAAAAAAGCTTGACAACACAATTTCAATTGACTCACTGTCACCATACAGCTGTGATAGAGAATATCCATGACAACCCTTAACAGCCTTTAAACCTGTCTCTTTGGATTCAATACACTCAACTGTGATGAAGAGCACGACAAAGTCACATGAACTCAACCTAATTCTGACAACACTGATTCCTGAGTGCTTAGATGCAATATTACCTTCATTGTAAAGTCTCTGCCTCAAACTGAATCTTGACTCTACTGATTTAAAGAACTGTTCCTTGTTTCTATCCTCTTAATTATATAAAAAATCTTTGAAAAAGTTGTTCTATTCTAAGTTGTATTTCATCTGAATTCAAATAGTATTTTTAGCAATGTACAATCTGCATATTGCAATTGGCATAGTACTGAAGCTGCCCTTCTGAGAGTACTTAATGACCTTCTCTCTGTTTTATATAGTAGAAATATTAGTTTTCACACTCCTTATACTTGTCTGTGACATTTGACACAATAGAACATGATATATTATTTCACCATTTCCAGCATGTATTTGGTATTCATGATAAAGCCTTACTATGGTTCAAGTCCTACTTAGCCAATGGGACACAGAATATGACCATAAATGGAAAACATTCCACCCAAGTTGATCTATGTTTTGGTGCCCCACAAGGCTCTGTTCTCATGCCTGAGACCATTCTCTTCACTGTTTACACAAAGCCATTCTCCATTGTCATAGACTGACATCCAGTGTCTCACCAACTGCACACTGATGACACTCAAATATACAAATCCAGCTATCCAAGTGAAGTTACCATCCATAGCATAGAGAGGTGCAGTGTGAAGTCATGGATGACATGTAATAAGCTGCAGATGAACAATGATAAAACTGAAGCCATTCTGTTCACCATGCAAAGATTTTCTCATTCACATCCTTTACTTCAAAAAATAAGTATCAGCAATATCAACCTTAAATTCACACAGACGGTATCAAACCTCAGCTATCACTCTCGACAGTATCATCTCATTACCAGAACATGTAATGAACATATGCATAGGATTTTGTCTGAGATGCCTAGTAAACTAACTTGTTAACCTAGACAGTTAGGTGCTAAGTTTGCCTTTTGGGTTTGGTTTATAATGGACCAATAAGTGAGAATGCCTGGTGTCCATAATCTTGGTTCAGTCCTGATTTTGAACAACACATGGCATGGGGAGCCACTCCTAGGTGTTCACATGATAATGTCCATATTATTGCCTCGAGAAGGAATGATTTGGTTTTCATATATATCCTCCTCATCTACATTTTCCTCCTGTATGCTGATGTCATTTATGTATCTTTCAAAAAGAGACAGTGTGATAAAATCCATGTACATTCTATATCCAGTCAGGTCACACAGTGCAATAAAATCCATGTACATTCCATATCCAGTCAGGTCACACAGTTCATAAAAAGAACATTAGCATGAACATAATAGTTTTCCTATTAGTTTGAGGTGTTGGGTAAGATACATCATCAAAGTGATCAGTTATAAGAAATTCAATATTCTTCTCAGAGAACACAGAAAATTTGACTAATGCGATGATAAAGATAGTATTTTGTCAGTAGTGTCAGCATTAGGAGAGATATCTACACAGTTTGCAGTTGCAGACTCTTCAGTAATGTCTGATTTATTCATGTAACTTCCATCTTAAATTTGTTTCGCTAACTTTATATCTCAAATTAATCTGCAAAGGCTACAAAAAAGGATACTTGGAACTTTGTTACACACCTGTGCAACTTCGTTGGTCCACCATATTGAACAACCTTTTATAAATCCATTTTTATACTTTCATGTGTTTTCTTATGAACCAATGTTTGTAAACTGAAAAATTAGGATGAGAGATATTCTGATACAGCATTTTAACAATTGTGATACTTACATTTACTTGCAAAAGTATAGTTGGGGGAGAAGCACTTTCTGCTATGTTCAGTTCTGAGCCATTTAATGGGCTGAATATCACAGGCAAGAACATATTAACATCTGTCACATCTGTTACATGGATAAAAACAACACAAACTGTTGACCTGTGATTAAAAAACAAAGAAAATTATTGGGGAAGAACTATAACATCCATTTTTTGCTAAAATAAAGTCATTTTTTTCGTTCAACATGTATTCATTCCGATATTGATTTCTATAAATTTCAACATTTACGAAAGCTATTTTTGGAATGGACATCTCTATCTAATACACAAAATCTATACTCAGTCTTGACTAACAGAACTTAAGTTGGAATAAAAGCAATAGTTTAGTAAGATGTATAGAATGTTTTACATCTCAAGCATAATCAAAGATTTTTGCTGTTCTCAATAAAAGCATTGAGCAGAAAAAGAAACAAGAACATTGTAAATGGCACATTTTTTTAATAGTTCACTATGTAGATACTGAAATATTTGTGTGGAAACCATTTTCATTCTTTCAGTCATAGCGACCATGACTTTGACCTCTTGATTTTAAAATTGACAGTCTTCTTCCAGTCTGTAATGTATGACTAATTTTATTGTGTGGAAACCATTTTTCTTCTTTCAGTCGAACTGACCTGCACTATTATTATTATTATTAGTAGTAGTAGTAGTATCATGTCAAAGTACAATGTGTAGTAGTATCATGTCAAAGTACAATGTGTAGTAGTATCATGTCAAAGTACAATGTGTAGTAGTATCATGTCAAAGTACAATGTGTAGTAGTATCATGTCAATGTGTAGTAGTATCATGTCAAAGTACAATGTGTAGTAGTATCATGTCAAAATACAATGTGTAGTAGTATCATGTCAAAGTACAATGTGTAGTAGTATCATGTCAATGTGTAGTAGTATCATGTCAAAGTACAATGTGTAGTAGTATCATGTCAAAGTACAATGTGTAGTAGTATCATGTCAAAGTACAATGTGTAGTAGTATCATGTCAAAGTACAATGTGTAGTAGTATCATGTCAAAGTACAGTGTGTAGTAGTATCATGTCAAAGTACAATGTGTAGTAGTATCATGTCAAAGTACAATGTGTAGTAGTATCATGTCAAAGTACAATGTGTAGTAGTATCATGTCAAAGTACAATGTGTAGTAGTATCATGTCAAAGTACAATGTGTAGTAGTATCATGTCAATGTGTAGTAGTATCATGTCAAAGTACAATGTGTAGTAGTATCATGTCAAAGTACAGTGTGTAGTAGTATCATGTCAAAGTACAAAATGTAGTATTATCATGTCAAAGTACAATGTGCAAGTTCTGTTCTTGAGAGATCTCATTATATAAAGATAATTTTCATGCAACCTGCCATCATCACACCATGATTCCAAAAAGGCGAGTGAGTAAATTATTGTATCTGTCTTTTAATACTGATACATTATGACAGTTGGGAATAAAGTGAAGTTGTACATAGAAAACAGTATAAACCACATAGGATCTAGAAGCCATGGTAGCTCAGTTGGTAGAACGTCTGGTTCATAATACAAGGATCCAAGGTTAGATATTCAGCCAAACCAGCCTGGGTTGGCTGCTTTAGTGTGTTCTTGGGAAAAACACTTAGCTCCCATTTCCTTGGCATTATATAGCCAATAATAAGTATAAAGTGATGATAAAGACCAACCAAACAACCGACCATTAGAGGATATCCTCCCCTCTCTCTCTCCCTCTGTTCGAGGGTCAGGTTGTATCCTAATAATCATTTTTTATTTGTGTGTATTTTATATGCTTTATTATCATTGTTGTTGTGATTATTTTTTGTTATTATTAATATTATTATTATTATTATTATGATGTCAAAGTACAGTGTGTCTCAAATATCAAAGACAATTTTGAAAGATTGTTTTAAATTATTTATTTACATTGACCTCCTTATGGGGTATAATATTGTTCAACTAGTTTTTATAAATCTCATATCAAATGAACACTTTTGTGTGAGACTTTATATAAATGAAGCTACAATAAAAGTGAGTGATATGGCAAGAAAGAAATAAGAGGAGAAACTGTGTTTTGTCTTCCAAACCTTTTTTATGAAGGTAACTGTGGATGATCTTCTACAACAACATCTAATCTATACTTTGTGACATATGGCCAAGGGATGGTCTTCGTCAAAATGATTTCACCAGTTGCATTGTTGATAGTAAAGGGAATTAATTCATTGTCATCCCTGAGGACACTATAGGAAACATATCCATTTCCCTCTAAGTCTGGATCAGTTGCAATTACCTAAGAAGAAAATAATCACAAACATTATTGGTATTTTTAAACTTTCTTCTTTATAAGGATAAACTGACTGAGTAAGCTTGAAAATTAGATTCTATGCAAACAACTGCATACTGAATTCAAAGGAAGCAAATGTAAAAAGTTATTGTAAGTATTAGTTTGACAAAAATGGTAGATCTACAGTTTGCATAAAACCAACAAATACAGTAGAATCTGCGTTGAAAGACCACCCCTTCTGCCAAATAAATTATGGTCTCTCAAGACAGGTGATCCTTCATAATATGTGAAACATTATGTATTCAATAAATCTGTGCATGGAGATCCTGATCTCTCAAAGCAATGGTCTTTCAAGACAGGTTTTACTGTACATCCAGTCTTCAAATACATGTACAAGATGACACAAAATAGTAATACATACAATGTCCTTCACCTTTTTCTGTGCATATTAGGAATAAAAAAGATTAAAAAATTAACAATATTACCAATATAAATATTAAAAGCATGAAAAGTATAAAATAATAAACATAAAAACATCCTCAAAATAATCAAGCTGACATATAAAACTTTCTGAAAACTGGACATGACTAACAATACATAATTTTTTGAAACACTAACCTGACAGATTGGACTACCGGTCACATGTGCATCTTTATGTATTGTGCAGTCAGGATCTTTTTCACACTGTGGTGAGTTGTCATTCATGTCTGTTAGACTTATGTGGAGAGTACTGTTGCCACTGAACATGTTTTCATGGTATAAAGAAACAGCCCTCACCTACAAATATAAGCAGGAATTTATTAATTGTGCCATGTAACAGTGTTTTATTATGTACATGATTTCAAAGTTGGGAAATATCCCTTGCACTTTTTAAGAACTATTTGTGCTATGCTATTTTTTTCCTGGTTTTTTTTGGGGGGGGGGGGTTTTGTATAAATAAAAGTCAAATATACTTAAATTCCTGGTTTTGTCACAAAAATTACATTTTTTGTTGGTACTGAAATATTTGCATTGTGGATGAGTCCTGGACTTTCCATAGATGGGCAAATATGGGCTGCTTCCTTAAATTCATGGTTTGCAGGAAACACAAAAATGAAAAAGTAGTAGCCAATGATTAATAATAGAAAATTCAAAGCATCTGCCAAACTTAGATACAACAAATAGGTGTAACTGTGTGCTAATAAATTTTAATCAGGCTTTAGTTGAAAATATATATATAAAAAATTCTTTCATATGCCTTTTTCACAGATACGTGTTAAAGGATTGAAAAAAGACAAATATTACCACTACAATCTCTGCACAACGAAATAATTGATAATGCAGTGATTATGAAATAAAGCAAAGGATGCTTATTAAGTATAATCTGCTGCCAATTTATTCCAAACTTTAACAGTGTGACATCAATGTTATTCATGAATACCAACTTCTGTGGATTTGGTGAATCCTACAAAGAACAAAAATTATTTGGCAAACAAGTTTGGGAAAAGATGACATAAGCTAAAATCTAGGTCTGATCGCATTCATGTTGTTCTTAATATTTGGCACATTCTCATAGGACTGTGTGACTAAGCACCTAAGAAATTGCAAGGTATAATAATATCCAAGATATGTTACCAAAAGTTTGATGCTTAAACACACTTAATTTTTAAAAAATACTTTTGTCTGTGGAGTCTTTACAAATAGCAATAATGGAAGCTTACCTTCTACAAGAGCAACGTAAGTAGCTATATACTTTTGACACAGTAATATATCAAGTTTCATGGAGATCAGTCAATTAAAACAAGGGACAATAATTGCATCTACACAATTATGTCATACATAACACATACAGCACTAAGTCAAAAAGGGCAATAACTCTAACAAAAATAAGAGGAGTAGTGTGATTTGTCAAAATTCATGTCTTCAGATAAAGACCAATAACATGAACAAAGTCTGGTGGCAATCCACTGAAAACTGAGGCTTGCTACATTCACAAGTTTCTATCATTTAATGCTAAATCCAGACACCAGCCTAAAAAGCAATAACTCATAAGAATTGTAGGAGTACAGTCATTTGTCTATATGTACACCTTCAGGTGATGAGCATAACAGTCACATGGCAATCTATGAGAAACAGTGTACTAAATTTTGTACTGGATAGATGGATGGACACAGGGATTTTTATATACATCTTCCTATGTCGAGAGGGTATAAAAAGTTTAGTTGTGAAGGAAGAAGAATATGCACACATTTAGTCATTAACTATTTAAGATTACATAAATGTTAAACATTTTACCTAAAGTGACTTTGAACAGTTGTTGTTGTTGTGGGGTTTAATGCCATTTTGCAGCACACGATAGGCTTATGCATGGCGGCCAGTATTAATGATGGAGGAAGAACCCGGGAAAACCCCAGGAAGAACCACTGACCCATGAGAAGCTACTGATAAGCTTTCTCACATACCCACATTAGCTGAATCCTAGACTCGAACCCACGCAGACACTGAGGTGAGATGGCAGTGATCCGTAACGGAGAGCGCTTTAGAAAACTCGGCCACTCGTGGCCCTGACTTTGAACAGTAAATTGAGAATAATTAAGCAATATATTCACTTACAGTCATTGTAGTTTTAGTCCATGTCTCAAAATCCAGGGCACTTTGGTTGCTGACCGAAATGATTCCCGTGGAAGAATTCAGAGAAAATGCATGCCAAGGACCAGGATTAACGATTTCAAAGAAAAGCTTTGTGTTGATCTCATTCTGAAAAGATTAATTGTATAAAGTCTTTAATTATTATTAGAGTAAATATTTATTACAAATTTTCAGATTAACAAAGTACTTTGCAATTCCAGCTATGTCTACTATGGTAATGTAACTGTTATCGTGATATAAGGAACTCTGAAACACAAAATTCAAGCAACTTAATGGAACAGCAAACTTTATAAGACAAATTATTTTTAAAGTCTTCACATTTTCCCTACATTTTCACTGCAAAATCTATCCTGATATAACACACTTTGATAAAATAAAACTATTAAATAAAGATTCAAAATTTATGTTCCATGAACAAATTACCTCGGCAAAAAAGAATCAAGTTTATACAGGTGAGTAACCCTGAAAATGTACCATTTTGCATCAGATAGAGTGAGAAGAAAAAGAAATTGTAACTATTTCACCCTAAAAAAGAATGTAATCATTATCCAGTGAAATTTCTTTCCGTATTACCACATTCCCTGATTAAATAATCCACCAACAGTGTTTCAACATTCTTATAAGCAGTATATTACAGAAAATTCACAAATGACAAGTTATTTTTAGAAGTCAAACTTTCTTCATGGTTTCAGATGATAACCATATTATGCTACCATAATAACCTGTATCAAATCTTACTTAGATTGGTTATACCAGATGAAACCATGTTATCTTAATTGATCATTTCAGTTCAAAATTGTAAAGGTGCTTTATCCAAGGACATATGATTACCAACTATAATTGTCTAAATAAAAAAAGATTATGAAGAAATATAATATTTTGGGTCATGCAGCCATCTTTCCAACATTATGGTTAGCAATTGATACCAACTTAATTAATGCAAATATTATTTCACTTTGTTGAGATAAACAACTGAGCTTCATTAAGGCTGTTAACTGGGACTGTGCTAAAACTAGCTATAGCAATGGGTCTGAGATAAAAATAGAATGATCATCAGCTCTAAATAAATGATCTTACACTTCATGAAAATAACATTATGAAGAAATATAGTGGTATTATCCTCATCATAACATCAAATTTGACACATTATCTTTTTAAAATTATATAAACAAATTTTGAAATATTTGAGTCCATCAGAAATAACCTTGGGAACAGTCAAATGCACAACATACATATATGTATGTATATTCAAAAACAAATATAAATTAATCAGAAGAATAACTTGTATTTATTAAAATTTAATGACAAATAAAACGGAATTTATTTAAACAGAAGCTCATTTGTTGTTTTAATGGGTTTGAAAAGCATATACATATACATTTCAAAATAATGTCAATAAACACTTGAAATCATAAGGACACTAAATCAGGACCTTATTTTGAAGTACTGCTAGTGTCATGTATTCAGTTGGATTGTACTGCTAGTGTTATGTTTTCAGTTGGATTGTACTGCTAGTGTTATGTATTCAGTTGGATTGTACTGCTAGTGTTATGTATTCAGTTGGATTGTACTGCTAGTGTTATGTATTCAGTTGGATTGTACTGCTAGTGTTATGTATTCAGTTGAATTGTACTGCTAGTGTTGTGTATACAGTTGGATTGTACTGCTAGTGTTATGTATTCAGTTGGATTGTACTGCTAGTGTTATGTATTCAGTTGGATTGTACTGCTAGTGTTATGTCTTCAGATGGATTGTACTGCTAGTATTATGTATTCAGGTGGATTGTACTGCTAGTGTTATGTATTCAGTGGTAAGTGTTATGTATTCAGTTGGATTGTACTGCTAGTGTTATGTATTCAGTTGAATTGTACTGCTAGTGTTGTGTATTCAGTTGGATTGTACTGCTAGTGTTATGTATTCAGTTGGATTGTACTGCTAGTGTTATGTATTCAGTTGGATTGTACTGCTAGTGTTGTGTATTCAGTTGGATTGTACTGCTAGTGTTATGTATTCAGTTGGATTGTACTGCTAGTGTTATGTATTCAGTTGAATTGTACTGCTAGTGTTATGTATTCAGTTGGATTGTACTGCTAGTGTTATGTATTCAGTTGGATTGTACTGCTAGTGTTATGTATTCAGTTGAATTGTACTGCTAGTGTTATGTATTCAGTTGGATTGTATTGCTAGTGTTCTGTATTCAGTTCGATTGTACTGCTAGGGTTGTGTATTCAGTTGAATACATTACCCTAAATACAACCCTGATAAATCTGCAGAATATAAACAATTACATGAATACAATCGTTACCAAGTAGTATTGGGTTTGTGTTTGTCTAATCATGATAATTTAAGATCAATTTGTTTTTTCATTATTTGCATCAGATATGATACAGAATCATGCCTAATGGAGAGTGATTAAAAATAATCGAAGAGGCCATGGCAGGCTTTTGTGACACCATGAAACACTGTTGTTTTTCACAAATACCATCTCAATTGATGCAATAAATGACTCACTTGTTAATGACATGTGCTCATATTCGATGATGTAAATGACTCAGTCTTGACTGGTATGTGATCATATCTGATGATGTAAATGATTCAGTCTTGACTGGTATGTGATCTTATTCGATGATGTAAATGACTCAGTCTTAACTGGTATGTGCATTGAACACAATCTAAACAGGAAAGACAAGTCATGATGATTATTTAATATTCATCAGTGTGTCAAATGCTTTAATGATACGACCTTCAATGACACTTTCAAAACATTATTTTGGTACATAATAAAGAGAGTACTGAAGAATAAGGTCCTAGAATTTATAACCGTCTGAAGGGTAAAGGCAGAGCTTTTATATATGCCGAATGAAGGCTTGTGTTGAAATATACCTGCATGAAAAATAGGTCTTTGTGGTAAATAGTTATTATGCTTCCATTTGTATTTTAATGATCTATTTTGTATCCTGAAGCTAAAGGTTTTCATGCATTTTGACCTATATCTGGAGACATTTTTTTACATTGTTCTCTGGCTCTCTGCTTCAAAAAGTACCACTCATAGTGCAACGCCATATTTATAATAACTGTTAGACATCATAAAAATGTATTTGCAAAACAACAAAATGTAAATCTTTTAAAATGATAAATATGAATGTGGGATAAAATCAACAAACCTTATCTGCATCTATTGCCTGAATCTGAATTACAAAGGAACCGTTTGGAGCATTTTCTTGTATTCTGGCATGACATTCTGTCTCTGACATCACAGGGCGATTATCATCCACATCATTGATTCTTACTTCCACTGTGGCAAAGGTGAATCTGTTGATTGGATTGTCTTCTTGATATGCCTAAAATGCATGAAGATACATTAATAATAATAATAATAATAATAATAATAATAAAAATAAATGTTCAGAAAATAAAAAACAAATAATGTAATGTTTAAAAATAATAATATTGATAATAATAATATGCTTATAGAAGAACAAGATTGTCACATTTGCCTGCCAGTGATTACATAAGTCAAGAACAAAAGAATGGGTTAGCGCAATGAGTATGTCGACCCTACACTGTTACGGCGATTTTGTTTGTACAAGAACCTTTTGTTAGGTGCTATCGCTCGCATATAGATGTTAAAAGCTTTGATCTAAGAAAAAGGATCCTCAATGCTATTGTAAATCTCTCCGCTTGACAGATGGCCTGAGGCCCGTCTGTTAATCTGGACCGACTGGGGGTAGAATTGATATCCAATCAGAACTGAGGAAGGGTGGGGCCATCAATTCGAATCAGAACTTAACAGTCCTTTGAACTGATAACGAATTAGTGATTTGTAAGCCGTCGTACTGGTAAAGCAGAATATACTCACTCCGAGGGAGCCACTCGTGATTTGGCGGGAAAACTCTTAGTACATTCTAAGGACAGAAAGCTTCATAAAGGTCAGTGAGTTATTTGTTCAATTCTTGCAGAATGTTACGGCATTGTAATTGTAATTAAGTGCATTATGTATATTTACTTACTAGAATCGCTAGGATGTAGAATTACCCTTGTATTGTTTAATTTTCATGTGTACTTAAGAAATGAGCTATGATTATGTAGATTGCTCGCTCGTCAGAATTAGTATTGTATTTCGCTATTTAGTTACTTCGTAGTAAACTAGTGTATTTATTCATGTGATATTCTAGATTTTGCCATTGTGAATTAAATGGTATGAGCTTGTAAAATGGTTGCAATGTGTAAATTTAAATAATATGGATATTTGAATATTTGTGTACACTTGTGGGAGTGTAAAGTACAGAAATGCGTCGGATTATTGTGATATGGTTGAGAATAATGAGATTAAGAATATATATATATATATATATATATATATATATATATATATATATATATATATATATATATATATATATATATATATATATATATATATATATTGATGTGACGCAATTTAGTGATTTCTGTATGATAAGTAGGATACCGCTCTTATTGCAACGTTGTTTTATAAGAACGTGTGTGTTTTTCGATGTGCACGAATGCGTGACCAAAGATGTAGATAACCTTGATCTGATGATTGATTGATTGTTGATTTAGTGTGAGCGAGATGGCTAACACATATGCTAACGTCCTTGTGTTTTTCGTAGGAAGCTTTTGGGGATAGAGTAGTGAAGTCCCGAGTCTCAGAGAGACAGGATAGAAATAGGTGGAGAACACCAGAAGGAGAAGTAGAGAATAGAATTAGGCAGGGAACAAGCCTCGTTGAAGGAAAGAGAGAAAGAAAAGGAGGAGGAGAAAGGAAGAAAAAGGGGAGGAGGACAGGAAGAATCGGAGAACGCTGAAATGAGGAATTTAGCAAGAGGCGTAGTAAACTCAGATGAGTAGCAACCAAGTACAGGGGAAAGCCATCTCACACTAAAATCATGTGATGAAATAGGTTGTCACATGGTCGAGAGGAAGCAGATTGGTTGAGAACTTAATATCGTTTAATTTGTATCATGTATTAAATTGTTATTCTTTTGGATTTCACCCATGTGTTCTTAATAATTTAATTGTCGGTATTGCTGACTGGGGGCTCGGAGCATTACCTCTCTATCACTAATTTCACTTCCTACAAAAACGAGCCAGGGTGGGAATTCCACAGTAATTCAAATAATATTGGGAGCACCCCACCCCAACGCATAACAGTGAGTCACATAGAACTTCACAAAGATCAATAATTTAATGTTTATCAATATTTATAACAATAAAGGAAGATGAAAAACCAATTACTACTTTGGTGCATATGTGACAAGAATGAATGAATAGGTTAATAACATTTTCATCAGTGCAGTAAATTATTTAATCTTCACAATTTAAATGGCCCAACAGACCACACAGAGTTGAGTGTGGTCTGTATATTCTGTGAATCATATTGATACAGTAAGTTTGTGAGACCTGAGCTAAAGATTGTCTTGATATTTTCCGCATTATGACATGTACACATACATACTTCAATAACCTGAATCTCCTTCCCTAAACAGTTGAGAATCTTTAATGTATACCCAAATTCCTTTCTGACTGAAATGTGATTTATAAAACAATCAACTTAGAATGTTTAGGGATATCTTAGAATAATTCACAGTAAGCATAATTTTCTCTGCTGTGCTGCAGGTAAGGTAACAAGATGTATAACACTACTGCCTCACCTGCAAAGAATATCACAGTAATCTCAAGGTTGTTTTGGTATAAAATCATATAAAAGTAAGATCGAAGCATGTCAAAGTATTCTAAAGCATGTAAATGTTGAACCAAGGGAATGTGTTACATAAGAATGTGGGGCTCCGAGTGACCGAGTGGTCTAAAGCGCTCTTCGTTATGGATCACTGCCATCTCACCTTTGTCTGCGGTGGTTCAAGTCTAGGGTTCAGCCAATGTGGGTATGTGAGAAAGCTTGCCAGTAGCTTCTCGTGGGTCGGTGGTGTTTCCGGGGTGTTCCCGGGTTCTTCCTCCACCATTAATACTGGCCGCCATGTATAGCCTATCATGTGCTGAAAAATGGCGTTAAACCCCACAACAACAACAACAACAACATAAGAATGTCAATGTATTACATGTACCAATGCATGCCAATATATTATTTAAGCATGTCAATGTAGGAGCATGTCAAGGTATTACAGTAAAACCTGTCTTGAGAGACCACTGCTATGAGAGACTGCCTGTCTTGAGAGACCAGGTTCTCCATGTACAGATTTAGAGATTATATAGTGTTATAACCTGTCATGAGAGACCATTATGTTTTGGCAGAAGGGGTGGTCTTTCAAGACAGGTTCCACTGTACTAAGCATGACAAAGTAGGAGCATGTTAAAATAATAATGAATCATGTCAGTGTACAGTATAACCTGTTTTGAATGACCACCCCTTCTGCCAAAAAATAATGGTCTCTCAAGACAGGTGGTCTCTCATAACAGGTCATAACTTTATGTATCAATACATCTGTGCATGGAGATCCTGGTCTCTCAAAACAGGTGGTCTCTCATAGCAGTGGTCTCTCAAAACAGGTTTTACTGTATTACTGAAGCATTTCAATATATAAGCATGTCACTGTAGGAGCATGTCAAGGTATTACTGTTGCACGTCAATTTTGAGGCATGTCAAGGTACTACTAAATCGTGTCAATGTTGTAACATGCCATTGTGTTACTGATGCCTGTTGATTATTTTAGTAGTCATCACATCACTTAATCAACTAATTAACATGGTTAGTTTGTAATCACAATCTTTCATTTCAAAGCAAGAGCATGTTACGGTATTACTGAAGCATGTCAAATTATAAGCATGTCATGGTAGGAGCATGTCAAGGTACTACTGAAGCATGTCAATGTTGAGGCATGTCAAGGTACTACTGAAGCATGTCAGTGTTGAAACATGTCAAGGCACTACTGAAGATTGTCAATGTTGAAACATGTCAAGGTACTACTGAAGCATGTCAATGTTGAAACATGTCAAGGTACTACTGAAGCATGTCAATGTTGTAACATGCCAATGTGTTACTGATGCCTGTTGATTATTTTAGTAGTCATCACATCAATCAACTAATTAACATGGTTTAAGTTTGTAATCACAATCTTTCATTTCAAAGCATAAGCATGTTACAGTATAACTGAAGCACTTCAAATTTTAAGCATGTCATGGTAGGAGCATGTCAAGGTACTACTGAAGCATGTCAGTGTTGAAACATGTCAAGGTACTACTGAAGCATATCAATGTTGAAACATGTCAAGGTACTACTGATGCATGTCAATGTTGAAATATGTCAAGGTACTACTGAAGCATTCAATGTTGAAACATGTCAAGATGCTACTGAAGCATGTCAGTGTTGAAACATGTCAAGGTACTACTGAAGCATGTCAATGTGTTACTGAAGCATGCAGATTATTATAGTAGTCATCATATCAATCAACTAAATAACGGGATAAGTTTGCAATCACAATTGGTCAGTGCAATTAGGAGATATATTTATTTGCCTGCTTCAAAGTTTATTTGAAAATTGTTCCAACAAGATGTTTGTTAAAATAGTTTAAGTACAAAAGTTCAAATATCTGTAAAATAACATGGGAAAAAAATGTTGTAATCACTAAAAGCTAATCAGGTAATCTACATCAGCATACAACCAAACCATCCAGATTTCATTTGTTGATGTTGTGTGGTTTTTGCATTAACATGTTCAAAAAGTTTCTTGGGATCAATAGACAGACATATAAATGGATGTATGGCATTAACTTAAGATGACCCAGCAGCAAGTAGTGAGGACATCAAAGTTCATAATATTCTCCATGTTCCCTTATAAACTTATATGCAAAATCTTAGTACCATTGATTGATGGAAAAAGAAGTTATTAACCACTTGAAACAGATCATAGTGACCTATCCCTCTGACCTTGACTATAACACTGGACAACAAATTTTTACAAAAGTCATGTTACTGAAATAAAATTAGTCAATTCTTATCAATTTTTATGTGCTGAACACGAATATGACAGTCAAATTGCAAAATTGGCTCTAGTTTTTTTGTAATCTGCAAGAAATTAATGTTTACATAACGAAATGCATTCCAATAGTAAAAGGTCAACTGTAATAGCCTACCTATAAAAAATCAAGTCATTGACTACATCTTAGATTTCTTCGCCTGTCTCTTGTACAGCTGTTCGGGAGCATCTCTGAGGAGTGTCCAGCAGTAGTCAGCCAGCATTGTAGTGGACCATTTTCCCTGGTATCTTTGTTCCATTGTTGCGATATCTTGATGAAAACGTTCGCCGTGTTCATCACTAACAATACCACAGTTGCTAGGAAAGAAATCCAAATGGGAATGAAGGAAGTGAATCTTTAGAGACATATTGCAGCCAAGTTTCTTATACTTCATCAACATGTCTTCTACTAGTTCCTTATAGTTTTCTGCCCTAACATTTCCGAGGAAGTTTGTAGAAACTAGGCGAAAAGCATTCCATGCTTGTTTCGCGTCACCTTCCAGCAAGTTGTTGAACCGGTCATCTTTGAAAAGCTCTCGAATCTGAGGACCCACAAAAACTCCCTCTTTAATCTTTGCTTCGCTGAGTCGAGGGAATTTTTCATGCAGGTATCGGAATGCTGGCAAAGTCCGGTCAATGGCTTTCACGAAGTTCTTCATCAAACCTAGTTTGATGTGAAGGGGTGGTAGCAAGATTTTCTGAGCCTCAACCAGAGCTGGGTGTTGGATATTCTTCTCTCCAATGGCTACATTCTGCCTGTGAGTCCATTCCTTCCTCATGTAGTGCATTTCCCTTGCTCGGCTATCCCACTCGCATAAGAAACACATGTATTTTGTATATCCTTGCTGCAGTCCCATTAAAAGGGCAACTACCTTCAAATCACCACAGAGGTGCCAGCTGTACTTGTTATACTCAATGGAATTCAGTAGCTGCCTTAAGTTATCGTATGTCTCTTTCATGTGGACAGCATACGCTACTGGAATAGATGGAAGAATGTTTCCATTGTGCAAAAGCACAGCCTTGAGACTCAGTTTCGAAGAGTCCACAAATAGTCTCCATTCTTGTGGGTCATGAGTGATTTTTAAAGCATTCATGAGGCCCTCAATATCGGAACAGAATATCAGATTACTTTCCTTTCTGAAGAAAGGCTCCAATTGCTGGTGGCGCTTTCGATATGCAGTAATTGTGACATCTTCTTCTAGAAGATTCCATTGTTGGAGTCTTGATCCTAGCAATTCTGCCTTGTTCTTTGATAAGTCCAAATCACGAATCAGGTCATTTAGTTCTTCCTGTGTTATTCTGTGTGGGGTTGATGATGCACCACAGTGAAATCTGGATCACTGCATGCTGATGGACCAGGAGAAGAACAGGTCGACTCACCTTTGTCTTCGTCAGATGAATCAAGAGAATATTCTGCTGGAGGTTCTGGAATAGGAAGTCCCTCACCATGTGGAACTGGTCTCAATGCAGACGGAATGTTTGGGTAGACTATTCTCGACTTCTTTCGCTTCGTTATTCCGCCGGAAAGAGGAGGAACCAAGCAGAAGTAACAGTCATTTAGGTGGTTGCTTGGCTCTCTCCACACCATTGGGACTGCAAACGGCATTGATGACCTTTTGCAATTCAACCACTGTGAAAGCTGTGTTGTACATGTAGCACAGCATATATGCGGAGCCCAAGGCTTGTCTTGGTCACCAACCTTGCATCCGAAGTAAAGATGATATGCCTTCTTCACTTGAGAATTGATACTTTTCTTCTGGTTGGCAAATGTCACTTCCCCACAAATATAGCAAAAATTGTCCGCGGTATTAACACACTTTCGAGGCATTACTGTTCTTTATTGTACGTAAATGGATAAAATAATAAGTTTTATGTAACAGTAGCTTGAACTGTCTCGCACAACGTCTAAAATATTTTAAATGCTGAACCTATCTGATTGGGCTTTATATAGTACACTGCTTACGTCAGCTTCAGCAGCCGCCTGGCATTAGTATAATAGGCCTACACATGTATAGTACACTGCTGACGTCAACTTACTTCAGCAGCCGCATGGCATTAGTATTGCATTGCATCAGAAAATGATGCAATCAACTGTGGATGATGTGAGCATGATGGTATTATGCAATGTTACATCATTATTCCGGATGTTGCTGCAGTCCTACTGGAGAAATTTACACAGTGAAACATAGAAAATGAGGTATATGAATATCTTCAAAACGAGAGCCAATACAAATTTTTCACGGTTATATTCGTGTTCGGCACACCAAAATACTACAGATTAGGGCCTTTTCAAGTCAGTAATGATTTCACTGTTGACCAGTGTAATCCTTAAGGATGTTCCATGTCTATCAGACTTGTGTACAAAGTCTGATAATAACCTAATTAATCCACACTGACTTTCGATCTTGTTGATTTCTATTTGTTTGTATAGTTTGATATGATTCATAAAATAAACTGCAAAACTTTATATGATTTATCCATGTAAATAGCAATTAAGGCCAAATGCAAATAGAAATTTGACCACAACAAGAAATTATAATGTACTGGAATGATCTAAATATAACTCTGACTCATCAGTTCAAGAGATCTTGACTTTAATTTTCTTTAGCCTTCAATCCATAAATATGTTGCAAGATTACCAGCAAATATATTGTAAAGTTTGTTCAGGATTTACAAGTGAAATGAATCTGTGCCAGGTGTAAAAACAAATTAGCAAAAACTATATGCTAACTGAGCAGACAGATGCACTGCTGTTAAAACAAACACTATAAGCCAAACCTCATCTTTTGCCAAAATAATCGAAGAGGATGCAAAAAGAGAAATTGTCCTCACCAAAATACTCTTAGATGCAGACCACCCATTAGTGTCCCCCCCCCACCCAACACTCAATATCAGATAATCATCAGATCGATCCCTGGGTGACTGTCATATAAAGTTTTGACACTTCTACCCATTAAAGAACGTATCATAAGATATGGTATATAACAACATTATATAATAATTGGAATGCCTAAGAAGTGGGAAAGAACCTGTATGAAGACCTACCTTAACAACCAATGTATAGCTGTCAACTTTTTCTCTGTCAAATATCTCATTGGTATACAAGTTTCCACTATTTTTATCAATCCTGAAAAAGCTTGATCCTGCAAGTGTAGAAATAGCCATACAAAATCTATAATTCACTTGCTATTATTAATATACTTCTAATATTGGATTGATCATACTGTAATAAATTTCCTTCCAAAAACCTGCTGTTAAATGAATTATTACATTATAAAACTACATAGTTATTGAAAACTCAATATGTCAGTATGAACTGAAATACAATTCTCCTTCTTTACGATGTTCATAGATAAGAACAATAAATATAACCATTGCTGTAAGTGAGGGAACCTTATCCTGAGGGATGTTCATTTACGATTAATCATAATAGTGCAGTAAAACACAATAATGAATATAGTTTCCTGTAAAAGATTATGATATTTTCCTCAATCAGTCAATCAATCAATTATTCATTGATAGATACAACAAAAGAACAAATGAAAATGCCTGCAGAACACAAACACTAAGCACTTGTAAGGAATGGAGATTCACATAGCAGTTCAGAAAAGTACAAATTTGATCTTCATTTTCTGCTATAATATTACAATTCTTTGCATTAATAAAAATTTATTTGCACAGCAAACTATTTACCTTGTTCAGATAAGAGATTTTTCCAGCCTACACTAAGCTGGGCAATTTAAACTTGATGAAAAGTTCAACAATAACATTTAGAAAATGATTGCAAAAGAAATCAATTACAAGTTTTAAAATATAATTTAAATATCATAAATCTATGATTGTGAAAGCTAAAAATAACACTGAGTTTAGGTATTGTTGATGAATTCCTATTTACCATTTACAGATTCAAGTTGATATTGAATTGTTGCATTAACACCCCTGTCTTCATCATCTGCATGCACTTTACCGATATACGTGTTTTTTGGTTCCTGAAGAAGGAAAGCAAAATGCATATATTTTAGTCTAATATGAATGTGTGGGATAGAAACAAAGAATACTCTTTATTTTCACATTCATCATAATAAGTCGTCACTTGTAAATTCATGTCATATTCTTCCATCAAAAATCATAATCAAACATTTATGTGTATGCAAACACCTTTTTTTGCTAGCTAAAATAACTGAGTATTTTCTTTAAAAAAATATAATACTTTCAAGCTGCACTGCATTATTATAGTTCCAACTAAATTATGAACAACTAGATGAAGGTAAGGCATTATGGTACACAGATGATTACCTGAGTTGTAAGGTCTGTTTCCATGTTCTGAGTAACTGTGAAATGTTTTGAACTTTACCACTTTTAGTTACATTTTTAAAACTAAACAAATTAAATCAGTTGTTATAGAGTCATCTTATTAATTCTTTTACAAATTTGTAATTAATTTAGGTATACTTATCAGTTAGAATTAATTACAATGTATACTTTTTGCATCATTTATTTGATTTAGTTATGTGTCACAAATCCATGGTGTAATGACCAAAAATGGGTACATAGATCTCATGAGAAACTTACCCCCTCATTCACAGCCATGTAATAAATTTCACTGTCAAAAGCTGGAGGTTTATTGTCAACATCCATCACATTTATTGTGAGATTAAGGGTTACATTGTCAAAGTCTCCATCCTAGGAATAAACAAATGAGAATGTTTCTTTTGTTATCAGTTTACTCCTCCCTGACTGCCGATATGATAGTAACACTAAAATCATGTGAAAGTAAAAGACAACAATAAACATTGTGAAGTTTACTTGAGCGGAATTACAAGTACAAAACACGCATTTTATAATTGTAAAATTTTCATTTTATAAACTATTTCTTTGTTATTAGCAATTTCATATGCATATAACATAACTGATTGCCTGCACTGAAGTAACAGGTTATAACAGATTTAGTCTTTTGTCAGCAAATGTGTTCATGAATAGATGTTTTGGCAAAGGCCAGCACTACAGTCCCATACTTGTGATAATGCAGTTTTAATTTAGGGTGACAGTCATTCACATCTTGTCCTTGTGCTGTTAAATCTACTTAGTGACATTTTTGTGGGTTGTTTTTATTTAAATGTAAACAGTTTAACAACATCTTAATTCCAGTAATAGCAACATAGAAATATACTGGTAAGTTGGCTCTGGTCATTAAAAATTTGGAGAAAACTGAATTTTTAATAAAGGAACAATAAAAGAATATGTGCATCTTTCTATCTTTCTTTCCATCTCAAGATATATATATATATATATATATATATATATATATATATATATATATATATATATATATATATATATATATATATATATATATATATATATATATATATATATATATAGAGAGAGAGAGAGAGAGAGAGAGAGAGAGAGAGAGAGAGAGAGAGAGAGCATAGGTATGACACTTATTGAGTTAATCCAGGTTTTATGGATATAATATGCATATATGTGGGTTATAAACTATAGGAATTTCAAAAAGTTCAAATCACAGCTGCTTGGATCATTCTTTGAGTGCAAAGAACTAAGCACACCTCCCTCTTGCTCTGTAATCTTAACTGGCTCCAGTCCTATATACCTACCTATCTGACTTCACCCATGTGTAGATCCCATCTAGAAACTTATGCTCTTTTCTTACACTCACTGTTCCCACTGTGAAAATGAAGTCATATGGACAACAATCTTTTGCTTACCAGGGCCCAGCTACATTAAATGAATTGCCTATTCATCTTAGACACAAGAACACTGTGATTTCATTCAAGAGTGCTCTTACAACCCACATATTTCAACTACAAGAAAAGACTGGAGGACTTAATAATGTTTACTACATTAATTATTGTCAGCATGTTTATGTTTTGTAATTTCATAGTGTTAGTTTTTGTAATCTTCTTGTATATGTATATGTTTTTATATGTTATCTAGTATTGTACAAGCATATAGGGCTTCTAAAGATTAGGTGCTGTACTAAGTCATTATTATTATTATTATAAGGTATGATACAGGGTTCTGTAACAGAGAGAAGAAAAATGTTAGATTATTAGTGTAGTGTTGTCAGTATTTCAGTCATGTACTAAGTTCACTATGATATTTATCTTGTGTATGTACTGTGCTCCTTGGCACTTTTCATGAACTTCAGTATTATAATAATTATTATTTCTTTTTCAGCATTCCACTACAACATTCTTGCATCACATTTCTTGTATTATCTTCTACACATGTATCAGGATATCATTTTTGAGTATATATTTTACTAACTGTTGTATGAAGACCTTGCTTTTCAGAAAATGCGCTTACCATTGTTTGTTTTTAGCATGAAATTATGTCTAAGTTAAGTCAAATAAATTTAGTTTTCTATACAGATACCTTGAATTTGCCTTAAAAATTTTTTGGATAGACTTTTGCTATTCTGACCCTAACACAAAATAGACATATAGATTACACATTTATTATTTACTCTTTTGTCATTCAATAATGCAGATGATTCAGGTCTTTCCCCTGGCTCTTATGTTACATCTAGTTTTGTTTTAATATGTTGTTTCTTCCTCTGAAAGGGAGCTTGATTGATGCCAATCAGCATTCAGTGGAAAGAATCTGAGTATTATCCTCTTTCAAGAGGTTATGTCAACTCATCACTTCTCCTCTTTGTTGGTGTATTGATCATCATAATGAATTTATCATCATCATCAGCAGCAGCAGCAGCAGCGTCAACAAAAAATGTGTCAAAATCATTATGGTTATGAATTTTATGCATACAACCACCACCATCAGTAGATGATTCATTCCTTGAGTGAGATGGAATTCACATTTTCTAGACAATACTTACAATACTTATGAGTAATAATGTCTGCTAGTGTATATTCTAGTGTAAGGAAAGTTAGTTTTATTTCTTAAGCACTGAAAAGCAAGAATTTTAATTAAATAACTCCATTTTAAAACAATCTTATTATACTAATGATAATAATAATAATAATAATAATAATAATAATAATAAAAACATTATTAAGGTAACTCAGTTAGTTATAGAACTAATCTATCCTGAGGCCTTCTATCTGTTATGTACAATATATATAGTATATACAACATGATGTGAAGAGACCCTCTTGACACTAAATGATTAAGTAATTTTAAAATTCAAAGTATCAAGCTTGGAACACATGCACAGGAATCAGTGAAAACATAAACATATATAAAACATAAAATATAATCCTGCATTGAAAAATTCAGATATGAAAATGATGCAAAATTACAGAAAAGCAGTCGGTAAATTTTGTACTAGAACTGTTCAATTTTCTAAAGATTTCATCCATTTAAGATATCGACACTGTAAATAATTTTAAAAGTAGTTTTAACATGATTATGTATTATTTGCAGAAAAATAGCTATTGATCTCATCATGCTTACTCAAGTTCACCTATAGCATAACAAAACTGTATATTGATACCATCATAATAATAAGCTGCATTAGAAATCAGAATATTTTCTTTTCTAAAAATGAGGCATGTAATAGCTCTTATGTCACTTTTTGTCCAATTTTTTATCTCCACAACATAACAACATACATTGAAAGTTTATATGTGATCTGATAAATAGGCATTGGCAGATATGTTAACTTCAAAAGACTATTTCTACCTAAAATAAAAATACTTTTTCAAAATTCCAGCAGTATTTGTACGATTTATTCTTACCTCTATCTGCAGTTCCAAAGTATACTTTTTAATAGCATCGTAGTCTAATTTGCTGTTGAGTTTTAAAGTAAACACGTTATTGTTTATGTTTATTTCAAACAAACCATCATCTGGGGACTGAAAAGTAGAATAAAGACCAGAATAAACATTGACATATACAAGTAGACAAATATTCAGGTCAATAGCTACCAAATATATTCCATATAAGAAACAAATAAAAGTAAACAAAAGTCCTTGTAGATATTAACAATGTTTGTTTCTTCACTTCTTTGATTCCTTTAAACTGAGAATTGAAATATCTGAGATATTTTGAAGAACAAAAATGCACCAAATGATATCCATCATTATTTCTCTGTGTTGACATGGTCAATGCTTAAATCCAGTGCATAACTTTCTAACGTCACGAGTTTACAAGTTGAACCTGAGGTCATAGATCTCACCAGCTCAATGAACACAATGCTGAGTAAAACTCATTTCCTTTTTGCTCAATCATTCATTTCACAAGCCATTAGAGAGTAAAAGTCTAAGTCATGATCTTTGACCTTGAACTCAAGGTCACATCATTATGATAATCAAAGTCATCAGAAACATGGCTGAGATACATTTACCACTAAGGGTGGTGGTCATAATCTTAATGCATTTGTTTAATTTCTTCTTTAATCATGCATCCTAAGGTAATGGAAAATCAAACCCAGTAAAGGTATTGTCAAGATATACAAGCAAACCAAGTTTTTATCAAATTTTATTCCTACTTTAAAGTTACAGTGTTCAAAAACATTTATAGTAAAGCTGTCATGATAATCTTAGACCTTGAACCAATCCAAGGTCACATAATGCTGGTTATCACAATTTTCTGAAATGTGATTCAGCAGTACCCATACAGGAAGATCAGTTTAGAGCTATGTGTATTTACAGCTACAACATTTTATGTGTGTGTGTGTGTTCATGCATCCAAAGTTTACTGCCCTTTAACTCTGTCTAAACATAATTTTGTTCAGCCACTGATAGTTTAGTTTTTTTATGACAACTATTGCCAATTTCTCCAAAACATCCCTTCTTAATTGAAGGTAAATTTGTATTGTTGCTGATCAGGTGATAATTTTACATATCGAGACAAAGTTTCTAGTTTTCTGTCCATAAAACATGCCAAATACCTATGTCATGTTAAATAAATTAATACGGAGTCCTTTTCTATTGAATATTACTTGTTATAAGATGGTGTATGAAAACATAATCATAACAAAAGAGAATGAGGTGCAGTTTTACCAGCTTAAATACCATATGCTTTTTTATGTTCATAGCTTGTTTCTAATCAGTGGATGTTGTCATGGAAATCAAGCTTTATTAAAAAAATATAGTAAACACTATCTTGAGAGGCCACTGCTATGTGAAACAACCTGTCTTTCAAGACCAGATTCTCAATGTAATTTATTTATTGACAATATAGTGTTTTGACCTGTGATGAGAGACCATGACTTTTGGTGGAATGGTCTTTCAAGACCGTTACTATTGTAAAACCAAGCATAAGGTTTATTAAAAAAAATATAGTAAACACTGTCTTGGGAGACCACTGCTATGAGAAACAACCTGTCTTTTGAGACCAGATTCTCAATATAATTTATTTATTGACAATACAGTGTTTTGACTTGTGATGAGAGACCATGACTTTTGGTGGAATGGTCTTTCAAGGCCGTTACTATTGTAGAACCAAGCATAAAATAATTTTTCAGTTCATTCTAGTGTTCACATATTCTGAATTTTGTATTTAATTACATTTATGAAAATTATACACTTTCATTTATCAGACTAAAACAAGTCTCTATACTAAAACCAAAGTAAGAAATATATGAGTGTCACAGAAAGTAATTGAACCAGATATGTAATTTACTAAGTTGGTTTCATAGTAATAGAGTCTAAAATGTTAATACAGTTAATAATATCATGCAGTTTGTCATGCAGTTAACACAATACTGTACTCAAGTTCACTAAATGTATGCTTGACTAGTAAGTAAGTCTTCATTTGTTAGATGTTAGATGTATTACTAGTTCAATTGTATATATTCTAGTGGATATTACTACTACTTGATGTAGGTGATATTCAATTACCCCTTAGTATCTAATGCAACCATGCTATTGAAAACATTTTATCCTTTCTCTTGGTATGTGATATAGCAAATACTTGTGTTTTCTTCCATTAATCAACGCTGTATCAAATTGACAGGAATAGTTTTCTCTTCATAGTTCAGGATCTTGATAAATGACCTAGCTTCAGTATAAAATGTACAGTGACTGTCTAGTGAGATAGAAAGACAAACAACAAATGACGCCACATTCAAGAAGATTTTTTACTTCCAGAAGTCATGAAACATCACAGAATGAAAATTTAATCCCCCTCTTTTTGCCATTACAATATGCAGCCAATATTTATAAGAGAAGCTGATACCTTTGCTTTTATTCACAGTGTGATTTAAGTTTTTATATTATATAACCCATTAAACAATATTACAGAATCCTCCCATCTTCATACGCCACATTACAATAATACTGCATTCATTCTCTGCATTCTATATCTTTTCAGAATGATGCCACCTGCAGTAGGATCTAAAGAGGTAAAATAGGCAGGTGGACAGTATGAGCAGAAGACAGATTTCCTTCCAATACATGTCTCCTGGCCACAAATCATCTCTTAATGTGGAGATATTTAGGTCCATTACAAGAAATGTCACAGAAAACATCAAAACCATTTGCATGACAAATTAGTCAGCATTCTAGCAACCCTAAAACAAATTTATAACACAACTACCAACCAGTCATTGCCTGCTACAGCTTCAACATCACACTCTAGCCTGATGGCTGCTGACATGGCAGTAGAGTTGATGACATCTGCTTTGATGGGGGATATGATAACAGATCATGTTACCCCGTGCACTTTTCTACATATTTCAAGTCAGTCAGCATGCCGATGCCATACCCAATCTAAATTTGTCAGTGCATCCACACTTGTAAAGGCTGATATTCCCACAAATGTGAAACAGCATATTTTGAAAGGGTAATACATTGATTTCTCCCTGCTCCTTCCAAATAGTAAAGAGGAAGCAATTAAAATGAAACTCGAGGTTAACTATATTTCTCCTGAAATTAGATTATTACCTAATCAGAAACAATCACTGCTTTCCCAAAATCTGTGACTTTTGCCTGTGACATTTGAGCTAATACACATCTGCTTGCAGAAACCAAATATCACACCTTTAATGTTCAGTAAATAATTCACAATCCATTCAACACAATTTAAATCAGTCTCCTAGCATTTCATGCATTTCTGTGTAGAGGGGTAGCAATATGCATTGACAGCCAGCTTGAAAGAACCTAAATTTACTTAAGATCCCTAAGATTCTGATTGGTGATATTTGTTTGGAAATAAAGTTTAGGCACAAGATATACAGAACCTGAATGCCCTGTCAAGATGAAACCATGCTCGACTCGACTTCATACGGATGTACTTAAGCTAGGGTTCCTTTGGGACATTCTATCATATTCTTCAGGTACTACACCATCCCAACAGGAATTTGTGAGTTTTCAGGGGACCAATTCATAATTTGTTTTTGTTCATAATTCCGTTATTTGTAATGCAAAATAGATAAAAACAAAAATTTCTTTACTCTAAAATATACAAAAGTTGAATTTCATTCCATGTTTTACTTTCCTATTTGTCAATATGCATTCCTGCACAATATCTTAACATTTCCTTCTCCAATTCTTTGCTTTCATGCATCTCCCATTCATATTGTGTATGTTTCACTGTCAATTTCTAAAATTTAATGATTTGTTGTGCGTTTATTTTTTTTAATTTTTATGCCCAAACATGTCATTACAATGTATTCATGTATGTTTGTTCATTTAAACTAACAATAGTGTTTATCTCTACCAAATGGGTAATTTCAGTTGCTTAATAGTAATTTATTCATCTCTTCCTTTTTAGCCAGTATTTCTTTATTTACCTATTATTTTTCTTGCATTCTTTTTTATGGTCATTGGTTGTTTTCATACTGGATGTCAAAGTTTGTCTGAACTACAAATTGTAACAATATTAACTGTGTAAAGTCTGTTATTTATCTAATTTTATATTCATACAGAAATTTTACTATTATACCAGTAACTTCTCAAAATGTGCCTTTTGTATAACTATTTACTTGTCTTTAGTGTCAATGTATTTGTTTACTGAAAGTCACTAAATGACCTTGGAATATGTTATTATTACAACCTTAATTTTTTATTGCTTTCCAGTCAATTATTCTTCTTGCAAGCATGAGCATGTTGCCTTGTTAGCATTTAAGTCCCTCTACCCCCACCATGCTATTTCATTCTTTAATTGAATTATCTGTATTCTGGATCCTTAATTGTCCTTCCTGTTATACAAATGCATGTACCCATAAATTGTGAATTGTGTATTTAACTACTATTAGCAAAAATGATTGATTCTTATGTTGCAGACTAAAACAAGAGACTATTTAAAAAAAAGAAAGACAATTAAAACAAGAGTGAGTTCCCTAAAAACCCCAACTGATGAATGAGTTCCAAATACTATAATCATGTTAAATTATTTAAAGGTGAATTAAGCATAATTTGTAAGAATTTATTCAAACTATGCAGGTATTGGGTGTGGTTACGCAGAAATGATGATATGCCAAATTGTTATTTGACCATTTACATAAGTTGACATTAAATATCAACATGAGATCTTTCTGAGAACTTTGTGTTAATGATCATGAAAAAATTTGTTGCACTGGCACTTTTCTGTTAGCTTACAAAGAAGATAGTAATTGCCCCAAAAACATGCAAAAAATATTACTTGTATAATCGAATGGCAAGATTACGTTTTTGTGTTTACCTCCAGTTTTAAAACACTTTTGCCTTACAGACATGAATGTGTATGTTGTTGGTTTTGACTTCTAACATATTTATAGGTTTTATCATGCCAAAGAAATGTGAGCTAAATGCCATACCCAACGATTCACCAAAGTTTGTACCAAACCAGCAATTCTAGGATAATGACACCCTGAAATATGAGTAAGAATGCCTTCCTTAAACTATATGTGTATACAGCTTAAGTAATTTGCCCCTTTTAAACCTGATGTAAGTCACTGTGACCAAAATTTTACATTCCAGTGACAACTGGATGTTGTTGCATTTCCTGAACATTGTTGTTGATACAGTCATAGAAACTTTACAGCATATTGTGTGTCCTGTTCAGCATTACACCACGCAATGTTAATGTTTTTTTTCCAGTGGCAACTTTAACATTTTGCAATTTGGTTCATTTCTCAGATATCTGCCTATACAGTTTGCATTTATTGTATTTTTCAGACATTGCTGCCTGCACAGTCATGAAACATCATGGTGGCATGTATTCTGATCATTACTACCCTACCAGCTTAATTGTGGTCACCGTGAGCTAAACTTAACACCCAATGTAATGTTATTCTTGTCTTTAACCCCATCTCACAAACTCTGTTTCCTACACAGTTATTGAAATTAATGTAGAAATGCATTCCAGGGATAAGAATCCTCTCAAATCTAATTTAGGCTGTTATGACCTACATTTTACACCCAAGTGGCAGCATTAAGGACCAGTTCATGACAGTTATAAATAAAATATTGAATCATTCACATTTTTGTAGGATGCTCTTGTCCAGCACCCACCCCATATCATACAATGTGAAACAATGAATAAATGATTACAATATCTACCTGTGAGAAAGCTTGCTGGTAGCTTCTCTTGGGCCGGTGGTTCTTTCCGGGGTTTCCCCGGGTTCTTCCTCCACCATTAATACTGGCCACCATGTATAGCCTATCTTGTGCTGAAAAATTGTGTTAAGCCCTATAACAACAACAACAACAACATCTACCTCCATATCACTGTGTAATATAGATTACATAGTCATCAAACTTGATGTAGTTAGAGCAACAAATATTATGCTGTGGGAGAGGTATTTATATTATCTTGACCACTATTTCTTTTATCCATACACTTAAGTGCAGATACATCTTGTCTAAAAATAGACATCTACGTGCAATTTTTTCCTTATGATTTCACTTAAACTGAGCCATTAAAATATGATTATGACCAAAATAGTGTAAAAGATCTGAAAACCTGGTACAACTGACACAAGAAGTGGTTTAAATTGCACATACCTTTATCAAGACTTGTCTTGTTGAGGTATCAAATTTATCATCATCACATACTTTAAAGTCCCATATACTTCCACCTTTAGGTAGTGTCTGAAGTTAAAAAAAGAATGACGAAACAGCAAAAATACAGCAATAAATGTGAAGAGCTCAAACTAAATAAATGAGAAAAAGAAGATCATCTTAATGAAACTGATTGTAGATACAAAGATCTCAACCAAAAATAATGATTTTTCTCCTATCTCCTCCCCACCATGGGATTAGGGAGATGAAGGGGTGGGAAACATGTGAGAAATCATAGAGCTACACTGCAGTTTTGTGATTGTCTAATGACAGTTACTCAACAAAAACAAACATCCTACATTTTCTAATTATTTTTGTTACCGGATTTAAAATAAGAATAAATAATACCTCATTTACTGGAATACTCTTTGAAGATGAAATCTTTGTGTTGTCCATATTGCAAAACCATGGCAGGAATTCATTTTTAGGTTCAATCTCGATAGCAAATAAAGTAGACTGAAAGTTGAAATTGAAAGAAAACTGAACACAAATTAGCATACAACTATGGACACCTATAACAAAGGCATATATATATATATATATATATATATATATATATATATATATATATATATATATATATATATATATATATATATATATATATATATATATATATATATATATATATATATATATATATATATATAGTTTTGTGACTTTGTATTATCTGTTGGCTTTTCTTAAAGGTCATTTGTTATGCATATTTGTGATTTGTAATTAACCTTAGTCCAAAATCAAGTTCATAGTGTACCTGACCAGTGACAATATAATACACAGCTAAAATTCTCTCTATGAATGTGGACTAAATATTCATATCATTATTAATGTAAATCATGTTTATCTTAATATGAGTCTAGGACATTGGGATTCCCCCATGAAAAACCTGGTCAACCTAATGTTTTACTGTTTTTATATTATAATTTTATTGCAGATTTTATCTTGTTGACAACATAAAATTTTCTTGGCATGAACACTTGACCATCATCCTGGTTCTACTATTGTGTCTTAGTTTTTTATGTCAATATGTTTACTGGAGAAATTACTCATTCTTGCCTTAACACCTTGAAGTTTTACTGGTGTGCTGAGATTTTCATTTTGGTGGAATTATTTATTCAAATTATTATTCACTGAAAATATAAAGTGCTCATCAACAATATTCTTGGATGGAAACATTAATTTGGAATTACAGTGAATTCAGACAAGAATATTTTTAGAATATATTATTGTGAGACATCAAAAAACTGTTAGTACATCATCATATTTCAGGTCATTAACACATTACCACATTCAAGACTATAGGCTAATCAACATATTCAATAATGGAACCTGTTTGGAATACCATTTGATTTCATTTGGAACTTCATACATTTGGACTTGTGATAAAACATTTAGGACAATATGGGATTTATTTCATAATACTGCATGATCTTTATAAATTTTCACTTTGTATTCTAGGGAAATAAATTATTTGTTGAATTTTAAAAAAAAAAAAACTTATTGGTTTTCATTCCACTGTATAAGCTGGAACAAAGATGGTGTAAATAACTACAAATGCATCTCTACCCTTCCTTGCCTTTCCAAGTTACTAGAAAAACATGTACGTTTTTTTTCTCAGCTATTTTAGCACTTCTCATCCATTCTTGACTTTTGACAGACTCACTTGTGTGAAACTGCACTTATATTTATTATTGATAAATTGCTGATTTTTGTAAAGATTTTGATATTGTAGAAAATAAAATTTTGCTTCAGAACGGAAAATTTATAAATGCAATGAAAACTACCTAAACTGTACAAAAATATCTTTAAATGGTCAATGTTCTGAAAGTAAAACTATTAAGTGTGGAGTACCACAGGGCTCTATCCTTGGACCTCTGCTATTCACTCTATTTATCAATGATTTAAGATTGGAAATTCAATTTCTTGTGCTGACCTCTGTGCAGAGGATACTACACAATCTGAGTCAGGTAAAACCAAAACTGTACTCGAAAATAATTTACAAGATGCTTGTAGCTTACTTAAAGTATTATGCAAGGAAAATAGTATGATCAAAAATACAGAAAAAACTACTAGTTGCAAACAAAACAAAAATTTGCAAGGCTAGATAGTGACAAACTGTAAGTAATATTTGACAGTGTGAACCTTAATATGGCCTCTCATGATATAATTCTTGGCGAATTTGCAGATAACAATCTCACTTGTTCTATTCACATTAAACATGTTTCAAAAAAGGTTAATTCTTATATTCGGCTACTGATGAAAATCAAAACATTAATTCGATTTTAGTATAAGTCATCTTTTTATAAAAAAATTGGTTCTCCATTTCTGGTTAATGTAATTTGGAGTAATACCTTTAATTCATCCATAATAAAACGTTTAATTCTCCAAAAGAGGGCATGCCATTTAATGCTAGATTAATGTATAGGCAATTTCCAGGAAGCATGAATAATATACAAATTTTAACAATACGTGAAAGAATATTTGTTAGAAAGGTCACATTTGTGCATACTGTGTCCACGAAAGCCATTCTTGTCTAACTAAACAATATCTTTCACCAAAGTGATGCTGATGGTACTGCAAATTTAAGGTCGTTCTGAAATAAACGTTACAGTATACAGTATTAAGGCCAAAGAAGGAATCGTTAAAAAAAGTTTTCAATATACTGGTCCACTGGTATGAAATAACATTCCCAGTGAGATAAGGCAGGCTATTAGCATTTCTTCTTTTCATAATTGATGTCTCAAATGGATGAAATCTTAAGACAGTTAAACAGTTCTAGTAATATAAATACCTTCTGCTTTTCTGTAATTCTGCATTATTTTCACAGTTGAATTTTTCAGTACAATATATTTTATATTTTCTATATGTTTATGTGTTCTCATATGCCTGTGCATATGTTCCAGGCTTGAAACTTTGATTTTTAGAATCGCTTAACTCTTTAATGTCAATCCAAATTTATTGCATTGTGTTGTATTTACTGTCTATAGTGTACATAACAGCTAGAAGTCCTAAAGGTAGATTAGTTCTATAACTAACTGAGTTACATTCTCTAAATTGTCTTTATTATTCCTATTATTGTTATCATTGTTAATCTGTTATTGTTAATATCATTTAAAATCTTGACCATATTTTGAGATAATAGATCACTGCAATTTTGGATAAAAGATAGACCTTCTTCTTTGTTCCATATGTATTTATTTATTTCCTTACCCCCAGAAATACTTATAGAATTTTGCTCTACTTTACCCATGGAGACAAGTGAACATACAATGGGCATGTGTAATGATTCCAATCTATCATCAAGGTCAAAGGATGGTATATTTTTTAAAACACATACGTCGGCTAGGATGTAATCTAATGTTGAGGCCGAGTTGCCATGGATACATCTAAATTTCCCTATCCCTTTATCTGATCCACATCTACCACTGGCGATTCTCAATCCAGTCATTTGGCATAATTGTAAAAGTTTTTCGCCGTAAAGAATTATCTCTGTTACGTCTTGATTAGCCCGATCATACGTTACTTCGGCTTCTATATAATTAAGGTCATGAAGTTGGTCAATAATACTATTATATTTGATAACATCTGGCTCCGTTCCGGTATAGGCATTAAAATGCAATTATTATTTTAAAGTAAGCATATTTCATTTTTAGGTGAGCTAATTCATTCGCTACCACTGTATATACATTTTCTTCTGAATGAATAGAGGAGTATTCAGGTGACATATTAACAAAACCAAAAATTAAGTTCCACTTCAGTATGTTAGCCTTAGACAAAATTACTAAACAACTAATATTTTTTGTGGAACTTTTTCCCTAGATATATTAAAATGCTTGAAGAGGGGTTCATGAACAAAAACCAAGACCCCCCTCCCAGTTTCTTTTAGCAGATTGTGATATAATTCTTACGCTATCAAAAGTTTTTGTAACCGTTAATATTAAACAGATCAGTAGTATCTGCCCATGTTTCAACAAAGAACTGTAGATCAAATTTTTCAACATAATTAATCAAATCTGACCTCTATTCTCTAGAAAGTTTCTCACTTAAACCAGATATATTCCATACCAAACAACCTAGCACAGAAGTAGAACCGTTCTCCTCATACACATTTTGCAGGCCTCGGCCTGAATCCTATATTTTGTTTACAAGAGCAGCATAATTTCTAACCTTCTCAAATACATGCGCGCAACTGTCTATTATTAGCTTGTCATATTTGTAGAAAGCTTTTTTGCCCTTGTTCAGTGGCTTTTTGCAATGTCCAGAAGATTGGCACGAGCTTTTCTCTTGTTGTTCAAGCAGTTTTATGTTCGCCTGCAATCGTATTTCCAATTCAAAAACTTTCCCCGTCAGGTTCCTAATAATCTTGCATAGGGCCATAATATGATTACTCAGCAATTCATTTTTGATTTTCTTCTTATCTAGAGAAGATTCAAAAGATAAAAATCATTCATTAAGTTTCCTTACTTCATTTCTTATCGAGCATTAAATTTCACAAGCTTGAATCAATCTTTTTCTGCAGACTCTATAAATGATATCATCATTCATAGCTTCCCTTTCTCTTTCCGTCATACTATTTGCTGAGGCCCGGGTGTTCTGCTGCGTCAGTACAAAAACACTAGCCCGAATTGGACTTGTCCGATTGGGTTCAGAGTAATCCATCCATGTAATGGGTTTTGCGAGTGTGCCACCTGTTCCTCGGTAAGATGATGTGTTCTGGTATTAATGAGAGGACTACTTGTCGTTTGTGGATGTGTTCTGCTTACTTCATTGGTTTTTGGGGTCTCCCACTAGATCCAGGAGCTGGATTAGTCTCCACTCCATGCACAAATAACAAGAAAAACAATACACATTTCACTGCCAGCGGTAAACCACTGATTTCCATTTTTGTGACCGATATAGATTTCAGAGATTTGTTTGGCTGGATGAAACATCCAATTCTATATCTCCACTGCTCCAAACCAATACCCAACTTAAAACTTAACAGATAGCGAAAAGTTTACTTCAAGCTACATGTAGAAGTAGTGAAAGGAGCCACCCTAGGGACAATGGGAATTAGCATTACAGACCCCCCCCCCCGGGCCACTCTGGGGACTATGTAAATTTAACATGGGGAAAATTGCTGGGCCACTCTAGGGACAAGGGGAATTAACATGGGGAATAGAGTTTGGGCTTGTCTAGGGACAAGGGGAATTGAACATGGGGAATAGAGTTTGGGCTTGTCTAGGGACAAGGGGAATTGAACATGGGAATAGAGTTTGGGCTTGTTTAGGGACAAGGGGAATTTAACATCAGAGAAAAAAAAACTACTTTAGGGACAAGGGGAATTTAACATGGGATTTTTTTATAAAAAAAACTGAAAAAAAAGGGTAGGCAATGGAAAGTAAATCTCTTTTCGAGACCTATGAGTGGCCCTGAAAAGGGCCTTTGGGTTTCTTCTGCTTCTAATTTCTTCTATTTCTCCACCAACTTCTTATTTTCTCTCCTACACTCTTTCTCTTCTTTTCTTTCTTTTGTTCCTTTTTTTCTCTTCTTTCTTCTTCTCCTCCTCTTCTTTCTTCCTCTTCTCATTCTCTTCTTCTTTTTCAATTTTTTCATTCCATTCTCTTATCCTTATCCTTTCCTCTTCATCCTCCTTCTCCTCCTTTATTTCTTTCATCACATCACTTATCATGTCCTTTACTTTTCGTAAGTTGTTAATCTCCATCTTCACTCGATGGGGACTATAAGAATAATGATCTTCGTTTAGTCTTACTAGCATTTGTTCCATCATGCCCAAATTGTCCAGGACGTCTTGCAATGTTTGCAATTTATCGAGGTGGTTTGAAGCCATCTTCTATGTAGAATGGTTTGAACGACGAATACTGTGGGTTCTTATACGAAAAGCGCGGACGTGATGGAAAACATCACCCTCAAACGAAATTGATCTTACCTAGATCAGGACCACTCAACGCGCGGACGTGAAGGAAAACATCCCCCTACTTTTCTCATTTCATATAATATACTATTCACATACGTGAACCAGCAATAAACTAACCCCAAGTCTACTATTCACACACGCAAAGCATTAAAATAAAACCCAAATCTACTATCCACACAAACATACGTGAGCGTTTACACACACACACACACACACACACACACACACACACACACACACACACGCACACACACACACACAAGAAAAAAGAGTCAGTGTTTATATTCACACTACTCTACATACACACATTGGCAAATCGATTGTTATATCTTTTCTAGAGATTGGGGTAGCCCTGAAAAGGGCTGTTTTTTTAACTCCAGATGCACCTATCTAATGCTGGCACCTTCCTGGTATGGCACCACACACACATCTTCGACTCCAGTCTCCTTGCCAATTCACCCTTGTTGCTGTAAGTGCATAGGCGGGTTGAGTGGATTCACTATTCCAATCTTCTGTCTCTGGAATAGTGAAGACTTCCCTTTCTCTTCTTCTTTTTCTTATTCTAGGATGAATTGGCATCCTTACCTCCTGTTGTAAATGTGGTGCAGCTACAGGTTGGGGAGATGTTCTTGCTTTAGGTGTCACCTTGCACACAGGGTTCATCATAGGGTGACACCTGATCTCTCTCTTTCTTTCCTCCTCTTCTTTTATTTTTCTCTCTTCCTCCTCCTGTTCTATCCTGGCTTCTTCAACAAGGGCCTCCGCAGCCAGCTCGTTCAGGAGGCATCTGGCATATTCCAGGTGCATCTGGAGTTCAAAAAGTTTTTCAAGTCTACTACTCATTTTTATTGTTGATCAATCAACAAGGGTAGCTAGACTGTCCAGCGAGTTTCAATTTATAGTGAAAGCGCGTACGTGAAAGGAAAACATCCCCCTAAAAACATAAAATTGATCTTACCTAGATCATAACCAAACAACGCGCGGACCTAAAAGAAACACTCACTCACTTTTTTATACGACCCATTCCTATTCTAAAAAAATTTTTCATTAATCACTTCAATATACTATTCACATACGCAAAGCAATCAAACCACCAAATCTACTCTCCCCACACCTCAAACACCAAAAAAACCCATGATCTTAATCTACTATCCACACCAACGTACGTGAGCACTTACAAACACATACACTCACACTATAAAAAAGAGTTAGTGTTTATATTCACACTATTCTACGTACACACATTGGCAAATCGATTGTTATTTCTTTTCTAGAGTATTGGGTAGCCCTGAAAAGGGCTGTTTTTATGTTTGCTATGGCAATCTTTTAGTTTCTAAGAATGCGACGTCCTTTGAGGATAGACTTTCTGACGATAGGTCTGCTTCTTCGGAAAGAGAAGAAGAACTCTTTGGTGTCGATACGACAATCGACAAAGCCTCTGTCAGGTTCAGGTTCCTGCTGCTGCTGCTGTTCTTGTTGCTGTTGCTGCTGTCTCTGAAGTCTGTACTTCTCTGTCCATTCTTCTTTCTCCCTGTTCACTTCTTCTCTGAAAGGCTCTTCTATCAGGTCTTCAGTGACTTTTAACATTCTCACATTCTCTATCTCTTCTGGCTTCGGTATCAGACTGTGTCTGACCCTATGCAAATTCACGTAGGCTTCGTTTAGCTTAGCTAGTTTGGAGCACTACTTCGTAGGAGGATGAGTCGACAATGGATGGTTAGACTGGAAACTCCCCCCGGTTCTTAAAGTCAAAGCGCGGACGTGAAGGAAAACATCCCTCTACGGTTTTCGAGCCGCAACGTTCAATGAGTGTCATGAGAGAGATAGAGAGAAGTCAAAGAGCATGAATCAAACATTCTTATAGCCAAACAAACCACAAAGGCATTTTTTTTTCAAAACACATTTTTTTGTTCAAAAATCACTTAACACTAACCAACAACTCTAACATTTTTTAACAATAATCCAACCATATAACATCAAACATTTTTTTCAAATGACAAACATTTTTTTCAATTCACTCTCTACTTTAAACAGGGCTGACAACGTTGTGAATGAAATTGTGATTTCCACTGTTGGAAATCATTAGGCCATTGATGGACACTACGTTTCCTAGCTTGAGACAAAAGATAAGCATAATGGTCACAAAACCACCGATCTACTTTCACATCGTTTCTAGCAGAAGAACGAGGATCAAAATGAGTCACTAAATGTTCTAAGGAATAGCCCAGGCTGCGATGATGCAGAAAATACACACAGTACTGTCCACACACCAAGGAATCTGTGCCTTGTAATTTCACATTATTGAATCGGGTGGTCTGAGCATTTCTTCTCATAAAGTCAATGATATAGTCTTCCAAAGAAGGCAATCCGTACGAATCAAAATATTCCACACATCCTTCTTGAGGAAAGTAGACGGCTACCCAGTGGGTTCCTGGGAGATGACTGTCGTCCGTGTTGATGACATAAGCTTGATGGTCTTGAGGTTTGCGATGAGGGAGTTCATCTTTAGTACAGACGACAGGATTCCAAGAAGCCGTATACGAACTGTGGTTCAAAAGGTAATAAAGTTCCCAGGTATCCATGTTTTGCTTTTTTTTCTTCTTCACAGGTAATAATAAGTCATCAATTCGATCCTGACTTTTTGCTTGAAAATGTCTGACAAGTAACCGTTTCTTCGTTTCGTCTCCTCACTCTGATTCAGGAGAGCTTCGATACGATGGATCTCTTGAGTGGTTAATGGTGGACAAGAATGTTCACGCAAGTCTTTATACCACTGGTGCAACACGACTTCGTCTGAGATGAGACTCCAAGCTTCGTCCAGATACTCGTCCAATTTTTCTTCTTGACTCAACATCAGGCATTTATCGTGTTGAATTTGACTGGGATGATCGTTTTGACATCCATAGCACTCTTTCTTGATCAATTCCGTCATTTTTTCCACCAAGTGTTTGGCAAAACAGGAGACTAAATGGGCTTCTTGTTCTGGCCATCTTGACTTCATCATGATAACTTCTTCTTTTTCCACGGTCTCCTCACATTCCATCTCCAAAGTTTCTCCACGAGGTAAAGAGGGATAACAGTCTTCCATGGCTTCTAATAATCTAGAATGACTTCTCTCAAACTGTTGATTTCTATCGTATTATCGAATTCGGCATACAGGATGACGTTCACCGTTTCATCAGGGGTTCGTTTTTCAAACTGAATTTCCACACGAATCTGGCCGGATTTTATAGGGTGGAAATGTTCCTCGTCGCTGCCTTGGTCAGGAGTGAAATCAAAAGCCCACAAAGCATAGCCTCCTGCGTAATCCTCGTACGTAATACCGTGACTAGTGTTGGTTCCTAACTGACCAGTGGCTTCGTACAGGGACAAGTACGATCTCAAGTAATTCTTCTTGGTAAAGTTAGGTTCGAAAGGTCGGGTACACAAGGTCTTGCCATCGCGACTGACTTTGATCTTGGACACCTTGAAGTGTTGAAAGTAGAAAGGATTTTTAGCGATAGCTCCGTTGAAGGCTTCATTCTCGACCATACCAACGAGCAAACGTTTTGGTAGCTGACCTTGGAACAGATGATCTTGGATCATGGATTGCTGTCCCTTGGGGATGGTGAAGGTTTTCACTTCCACGCGTCGGATCGGATACTTGGCGGTCGTTCTGCTCAACGTCTGACTGATGTCGTTTCCCACTTTAGGTAACACTTCCACGCGTCTTACGTAGAGTCTGGCTTCTTCGATTTTGGTTTTGTACTCGTCACTATCAGCCATTACACGGAAAGCGGTACTGCTACGATTCAGTCTCAGGCGGACATCCACCCCGTTCAGCAAATACTTTTCTTGTAACCACATGTCCAAATGCAAACGATCCATCAGTTCTAAACTTGTGTTGGTTCCCATGATTCTCTTTCTTCGTTCTACAAATCCCTCATTGTGGTCTTTGGTTGTAGTAGTTTCGAATTCTTCAAACTGGCCTGCATCGTCAGCTTCCCATACCACACAGGCATCGAGATGAGTGTTCTTGGCGTCTATTCCGTACGTCAAGAGGTTTTCCAGGTACGCTCGATAAGGGTAAGTATCCATGCTGCTACTGACTAGTTTGTTATTCAAGTACAAGTCCACTCCACTGAACAAGGAATGCATGAAATTGTTGACGGGAGCTACTGCTTCATCGCCTATAGGACCTCCAGTCTTATCTCGAACTTTGACTTTCAGGTACAAGTAACTGCTATTCAGATCGATGTAATCTTCGGGCTGTCCTTTGATTTCAAACTCGATGGGAGCGGAATCTGTCAATGAGGAGACGGGATGAAATTCCACCCACTGGGATTCTTGCATGGTCATCATGGTGGGGGGCATGGCAAAGAGATCCAGTTCCGACTTGGAACAAGCGCAAGACTCTCGGTGCATCATTTTTTTTGTTGCTGTTTCTCAATAATCGAAAACGTCTAAGTCTCGAACGGTTCTTCTTTTCTTGGCCTTTCTAGCTTTAGACGTGTGAAGTCTGGTGAAAGGGTGTTTTCTTCGTCGTCTCTTTCTGCCTTGTCCTTGCTGTGGCGTCAGGGAAGTAGGAATGCCTGACTCGGTAGCGTGCAGGGCATTTATAGGTGTTTCGCGTCGGTCCAAAAGGTCTTTACCCGTTTGCAGCAAGACATTCTTGCCTGCCCTCATGAAAGCTTCTTTAGGGTTTTGTTTGTCGATGATGACATTTTGGAGAAATTCTTTTCCTTGCGTCAGTGCCGCATCTTTCAAGGCGTGCAATCCGCGTGTCACCATCGGTTTCAAGACTGGGGCCACCGAACGAAAGGCCGATTTCAACATATCTCCTAAACCGTGTCCTCGCTGTCGAGCAACCCCTCGGTACACTGGATACATGAGTCGCTAGAGAACCGTTTTCGAAAATGGAGTTTCACCATGACTTTTCCTTTGGTGAATGGAATATTTTGTCCCAGATCTCCTTTTATAGCAATGTTGACCGTGTCCAAATATGACTTACTGACAGGCAAATAGTGAGGATGTACAAATTCCCGGTGGACGTGATAAGTGTTCCCACCTTCCTGGTCACTGGTCGTGGTACTATCCACTTTGAAAGGAATGACACGCAGTAACGGCAAGGAGGTGTGTCCCACAACGTTATACTCCACCACATCGGAATACACAAACATCAAATTCAGTCCTTGGTTCAGTTCTACCGGGTTTCCAAAAGCTCTGTAAAAAAATCCATATTACTGTTGATCTTGGGGCTCCAATTGTTTGCGACGATTCCTGCATGTCCACCCAAAATTTCAAACAAACTACCATTGAACCTGAGGGACAACGTTTGGGTATCCTGAAATTTCATCAGTAAGCGACGAGCCACTTTATGGTACTCCAGGGTGACACTATTTCCGGCTTTGTTCAGGGCTTTGCCAAAGGCTGACTCGAACCTGGAAGCAATGGTATCCACTAAATGTTGGCCAAATAAAACCCTGACAGAATTTTCAAGGTGTAGATATTGAAGGGTGAACTGTTGGATGGTCTTATGTCGCGTGAAAACCCGATGTCAATCATGGTTTCTTGTAATTGTTGGTTCATGATTTCGACCTCAAAAAAGTTTTCAGTTTCAGTGATGTTTTTGATTTTTGATTTGTGTTGGGTGAATCATTTCTACCAAAGCCACTTCCCAATGGGCTTCTTGATCTAACGGGATGGCCTGAGGTAATTTGGCCGTGTAACAGCACAACGTGTTCTTGGGAAACACCTCCATGGAACTGTCACTGGGTAAGGTTAAGTAAAATTGGTTTTGGTGACTCATAATTCCAGAGTTCTGTGGCTGTCCGAGGGGTTACTGGACGTTAGAGGCGTGTCTCCGCCCAAAATGGGGTTCTGGTTGTGGTTGTTGTTGGAGTGGTGACTGGCACTGGCACTGGACACAATGTTCCCGTGGTTCCCGTTCGAAGGGAATTTCAGGGAGGGATTAGGAAGCAGGTAACCAATGCAACTGCTCAATAAAATGGTCCACAATTGTTTGTCTCCTTGTTGCAAACTCAAATTGGCAATGGCTGTCCCGATGACACAATACACCACGAAGATTTGGCAGAAAAAGACGATTTGCGTTTTAGGCACACGTTCTCCACACCACACCCACAAGGGTTGTTTTTGTAAATCTTGCACAGAAGAACTGGGTGAAGGAGTGGTCGACGTAGCTGCGTCTGTGTGAAAGGGCATGATGGTCACTTCTTTTTATAGTCGATGACTTGCGAAGCGTTGATCCAAGAATCAAAACTGGGTGGATATCCTTTCCAACGTACTTTGACTTCTTTGACACGTCGTTTGCCCACTTTACGGGTTCTGCGTTCGAGAATGCTTTCGATGTCGTACACGCCGTCTTCTTATTTGGTCACACGTTGTAACTCGGGCAAATAAAACGTTCCTTTGAGCACTTCTCCGTTCATGTCTTCCAATTTATAGACGGCAGGATGACGACCATGCACTCGTCCAGTGACACGAAACAACTCGGTCGTCCAGTTAGGTAAGTAACCTTTGTCAAAAGTGCGTTTGGTTTTGCCAATGCGCACCCAATCTCCTACGGTCAACTCTCCACTTTTCTTGGGGACAGCCCTCGTCGGGGACGTACCAAACAGGCGCTCAAACACCAACACTTCGTTGTCGGGAGTCACCTCTTGCGGGGCACGTCCGATGCTTCGATGGTAAGATTGGTTGTACGCTTGCACCAGGTGCGGTAAGATGTCGATGTACTTCAGAGTGTGGTGATGCGTAAAATATTTCCACATGCGTTCTTTCAAAGTGCGTTGAAAACGTTCCACGATGCCGGCTTTGGTTTCGGGATTCTCGGTGGTAAAAAAATGAATGTCACGTTTCTTTAATTCTTTTTGGAAAGCTTGGTTCAGAAATTCGGTACCTTTGTCCGTTTGCCATCGAAGAGGGTGACGACCACTTTGTTTCAACACTCGTTGCAGGGCTCGCACTAACTCGCTGCTCGATTTGGAAGTCAAGGGCACGACCCAGGCAAATTTGGAAAAGACGTCGACGACACAAAACAAATATTTGTAGCCACGATTGTAGCTGGCCAAATGAGAGACGTCGGCTAAATCGGCTTGCCATTGATGATCGATGCCTTCCACTCGGGTGCGACTTCTGGCAAACTTGCGTCGAATGAGTTTGTGTAAAGTGTAGGTAGCTTGTTCTTGTAACCATCGTTGCACTTGAGGTAAACGGAGACTTTTCAATCGAGTTTTGGCAGCACGATACAATTTTTGAACTCCTGCGTAACCTGCAGGATGAGAGGGATCGTAGTAAATGCTGGCTAAGACTTTTTCCATTTTTTTGTGTTTGTGTGTTAATAAGACACACACTCTTGGAGGATGCTACTCTTTTTCTCTTGGGGTATTTTCTTGGATTGCAATGCTTTGCGTGTGCGACCAGCAATGGGTATTGAAGAGGAGGATGTCTGAGTGGGGGATATCGGTTCTTGTTTCACTTCTGTCTTCACTTCTGTCTTCACTTTCTTTTTCTCTTGTGATGAAGAAGGGGTGGCCATCATCTTTTTAATCCATCCAATTCTGGAGGTAGGTGGTGTTTGTTAACTTGCGTACTTTTTCTGGTGGAGTTTGAAACCCTTCTTCTTCTTCTTCTTCTCCTTTTTCTGTCTTGGTCACTGGTAGTGGTGGTACTGGTACTGGTGATGGTGCTGGACTCTTCATCAAGGTCTTAAAATCTTTCAGAGTGGGTAGAGCTGTTTCGTCTAAAGCTTTCTGGTGAATGAGTTGCAGTCGTTGCAAGAGTTGACCGTACTTTTGCGATTTTTCTGTTTCGGACAAATCTTGGAGATCCATCAAGGACTGTAATTCGTGTTGCAACTGGGACATCTCGCTCAAATGGGGATTGGGAGGTAAATGCGGGGTGCGTTGTTCTTGCCAACGATGGTATTCCAGCCATCGTTTGTAAGGCACTAAAGCTAGTTTTCGTCCTTCCATGGGGTTGTCAGGGGTCAATTCTGAGATCTTGGGACTTCCGAGGGCCTTTTTATCTTGCTCCCACCAGTCCTCCCAACATGGTTCCCAAGACTCCTTTCAGTAAGGGACCTAACAAGACGGGTAAAATGTAAAATGCCTCCACGTTGGACCAACATCTTCTTCTTTTGACGAATGGGAATTTTCTTTTGAACCATTTGGCGAAGAATGTGACGATGTTTACCTAAGCATTGTTTCTGGTGTTTGGACAAAGGGATCGTTCCTTTCAAGACGTTCAGACAGCATTCGCACACGGTATCGATGACCTCTTTGGCGGCTGATTGAATGAGTTTTTTTCGTAGAGGTGGAGAAGCTTTGGACAGGACAGATAACATGTCCCCATGTTTGACTAAAGGAGGAGGCAGTCCTTTTCTTTTCTTTCCTTGGGGTTTTCTGGAGGGTGACATCTTTGAGTCTTCAGGAGCACGAAAAACACTGATACCCCGACTTGGTCACAGGCCTTTTTTATACTTGAACGCCACTGATTGTCTTTACGTCGTATCAGTTTGAGGACAGGCATGACACGTCGTGCAGGGGTACGCAACGGACTAAATCGAGCCAGTTCTTGCTTGGACAAATCCAGTAAACTTTGTAACATGTCCGATCTTTTTTGAACTTTGTTTTTGGGAGAAGGTACTTTGTGAGCAGCAGCCACTGACACTAAATTGGAGGGTCCTGCCACTGGGGAAGTTCTTCTTGGGGTCATCAACGGATAAGTTCTTGGTGTGATCAACGTCTCCAAGTACTCTTCAGTTCTTGGTGTCATCAACGGAGAAGTGGATGAACGTGAGGCTGCCGGAGACGCAGTCACCGCCTTGGCAGGTCGTGGTTTGCGAGTGTAAGGTTGCGTCCTGGCCGAAGAAGTGCCTCTCTTGCGACTAGTTTTCTTCTGTGGGCTTTTCTTTTTCTGGGGACTTTTTCTCTGTTTCTTTTTCTGAGGGCTTCTTTTCTTTTTCCGGGTTGGTGTCTGGTAAGAGGAGGGTCCCGCCACTGGAGAAGTTCTCCTTGGGGACCTGGTCTTTTTCTTCTTCTTCTTGGAGCTTCGCTTGACTTTTTCTTGGGGAGAAGTTTGGGGGCATTAGGATCCCATCTTAAGAGAGAGCGAATGATGACCCCTCCTAGAGTACCGCTCCCTCCAGGTTTCAAAATGATTTGTTTTTTGGTTTGAGTGTCGATGCGGGGATCGGCCAGTTGGGTCAAAGCGACTTTGTTTCGATCAAAAAAGCGTTTGGTTTGATGAGGAATCTGAATGATCCCTTGGAGTAATTGACGTGCCGTCACCGTGAAACATCGTAAGACTTTTTTGAGACTAGCTTCTAAGACACGAGCTCGTATTTGTGGATTTTTTTCTCGACTGATGCCATACAAGGCACGAATCAATTTGACGGGAAGATGCGACTGAAGGGACGTCATGTTCAAAATGTGTGTGAGACAGACGAAAAGGGTCTGAGGTTTTTATAGATTTTTTTGTGGAGTGAAATTAAGTCGAGGACGGAGACGTGTACAGGACAGGCCCTCCGTCTTGGCACCAGTGGTGAAACAAGTGGGTACGAAATCGCAAATCCTCGGGGGTCGTAGGTTTCAAATCGACGAGTAAATAGGCGTGTGGAGTTTGAGTGGCATCGTCGTACGCCTGAGTCAGCCAAGCCGTTCCTAACTGTTTGGCTAAGACTTGCACTTGCGATTTATCTCGAGGGCTTTTAAACAAGACCACGTAATGCGCATTGAGTCTGATGGTGCGATGGGCTTTACTTTGTTGAAATAAATTTTGGGTGATGTAAACGACACTGGCATTACGGTGATGCCCTTTGCGCGTGAACCACAGTTTAATTTCTTCTTCGTCTTCTCCTAACATGTCGTCAAAAATGACCAAATGGGTTTGACGGGAGTCAGAGACGATGCCGTCGTCTTCTTTAGGAATGCCTTCCACAAACACGATGGAATCGCCTTGACTTTCTCGCAAGAGGCTGTACGCCGATTGCCACTCTTTGTAACACCACACGATGCGTTGAGGTGGCCGATCGATCAAATGATGTTTATGTTCGATCAAACGTTTGACGAATTCAGTTTTGCCTGAACCGCTAGGTCCAGCAGTGAGCATGTTAAAGGGATGGCGAAGATACAAAGCCTCCCAACTGGCACGATCTAAGTGTTCGTCGATGACTTTTACAGTAGAGGAAGAGGGAGCAGAGACAGCAGAGGTAGCCATAGTGTTAGGAATGTCACTTGTGACACGAAAACAAACAAGACGAGAGTTTATATACTTTTTTTCAGGACACGTTTATTGAATGTTTTAAACATGAACACGAAAGACAAAAATACATAAAAGCCAAAGGCTTAAGTACAAGGATAAAAGGCACATGAGAACCATTAACGTGGAATAAAAACAAGTGTCTGTACAACATGTTTTGGGTAAAGTTCTGACCAGTTATATATGGGGGGTAAGGTCACACAAGTGTCCTCCCGAAAGGGTCTTTCAGGTCTGTCCACGACAGTCCTGTCCTGGGTGACGGGTTCTTCTGGCACCGTCACTAACACAGGTTGAAAAGTAACTTTTTTCTTTGGATGTTGAAAGGAAGGATCACAACTCTCGTGCATACTGGGCCACTTCTTGGGTCCAAGCCTCAAAACCCCTCTTTTTCCAGTCACGGACATCTGTCCAATGGGGGTGTAAGTCACAAGCTACACACACATTGTCATACACGTCTTGGGTAGCTAAAAGTTGACGAATCTTTTTTTCCCGTAGAGGTCGAGAAGTATCCAGATGAAAACGTAAGGCTTTCAGTAAAAGGAGTCTCTCGTGAACATTTAAAGGCACCACTTTCATGTTGAATGGGGTGGTAAATACTGTTCGTAAAGAGTCCACAAGGAATCGGCTGGCAAACGAAATCCCAGAAAACAAGTCACTAAGACACACACCACTTGTCGACCCAAATTGAATGGATACAGTTCTTGTAATAATCGATGGTAATGATCCACGGTTTGAATATGGTCATTGAGTTCCTTCCACGGAATCTGTTGAATTACATACGACATAAGTCGTGGCATGGCAGCCTGTTTTTATAGTCTCTTTGTTTCGGAAACAATACACGTGCTTTCTAGCCAGAGATCTTCGTTCTCCAGTGTGGAATTTAAATGTTGCATACTGTAACCGAAACGTCCGACTTCGTTTAGAAGTTTCCTCTTCCGCTAAGTAGATTCCACGTAAAATATGTCGGTAATCCTTTACCTTGTCTTCCTCAATGCGTTGCACTAGGTGAATCTCGAAGTAACCAAAATGATCAACAAGTGGATCACCGGGGCCCTGGAAGTATTGAACAAGGTCTGACCACTGAAACAATTTCTGACGAATCAATTCTCTTATACCATCAGGTACCAGTGGTTAAAGATCTGGTGACGTAACGGATGCAACTGTTCTTTACGTTTGACTTGTATTTTGACCAGCTCTCGGTAAATCCTTTCTCTCAATTCCACAGGCAAAGCACGAATGTTCTCTTGTAAAGTATCCATGAATAAGTCAGTCCGTACAATTCACAATCTTCTCCTAGAGCAAACGTAATCCACATAGTGAATAATTTCTGACCACTGCCATGCAGGGTAACGTCCAAGAATGTCACTGAACTCTTTTGATGTAAACGGTCTAGAGTAATACAATAGGACGAATGCACACTTGACCCAAAGAAATCTAACACACTGGTTGACTTTTTTCACTTTCCTCTTGTGAATTTCTCGGCACAAAAGTTCTACAGTCACCCATTGAGATTTCACTCTGGCAAGTCCCTGCCAAACTTCCTTGTAAATCTTCTCTTGCAGTTCTTTAGGTAATGATTCAATATCATTTTTGAAATGAAGTTTAAATACTGGTCTCGGTGATGTCCAACATTTGACTCCTAGCCAAACTGGTTTCTTCTTCGTCAACGACATGGTAAGTTACTTTAATGTCTCGGTCCCACTAAGGGTAAGTAATGACAATTCGGTGACCATCGAGCATGTTCTACGTAGGCCGAATCTTGCGGTTCCCAGTGGTGAAGTGACACACCGCAACTGAAGCACTTGACTTTATCTCCTTCGCCCAAGTAGAAAAATCCGGCTCTGGCTAATTCTTCGGGGGTCGGGCCTCCCAGATACTTAGGTCATTTTCCTTTGAACGATTGAAGACGATTTTCAAAGTCGCAGTATTCCGACAAACGCACAGGAAACGAATATTCGTCTTTCACAGGTTCGTTTCGATGAGGGTTGGGTGACATGGACAGGAGTTTGCTCAGAGCTGGATGATATCCGTAGGGGGGTAAACGTGAAGGTGAACATCCCCCTTTAAAACGAAACCCAGTAAAATGTCCAAGAGGACGAGCAGCATCGCTTTCGCATCCCTCAGGTTTGACACGCACAGCATCACTTTCCATGATAGGGGTAGTGACACTAAAGTTCCTATGATGCTTTACGGCATCGCTAAGGTCACAACGTACAGCATCGTACCCATCGCAAGGCTCACAATCGCATTCCACTTCAGAAGCCCCATACTTGAATTGTGCCTTTCTAAACTTGTTTTGTGTTTCTCTGAAAGTATTCATCTTGTTCGCTTGGTCTTGGTAGTCACAATGAACTATCGATCTTGCCTAGAGTTCCTTTTTATATACAGACCAATACCGACGTGTCCATACGGTAAAGTGAAATGATTGGGAAGTCGCACTCGCTTCTGGTACACGATTTGATAGACTTTTTCCAAGGGTCGACTGACGATGTGGTGAGTGGGTAAACGTACAATCTTGTTCGGTTGATAGGTGGTCACTTTAAAGTTTCCATCCTCTCCCGACTGCAAGGCTTCTTTCAATACCCCAAAGTTGACCACTCGACTGGTACGATAATTCAGAGTCAGTCCTTTCACTTTGCACGTCGTGTGCACTTCTCCTTGTGGGTCCCGGTATTCGTAGCCGTAATTTTTGGGACCGCCACTGACGAAACTTAGAATCTTGTCGTCGGGATGCTCGTCTGTCCAGGCTCCTAAACGGTCTCCTTCGATGTCAGGGTGCTGGATGTAAATGCAACTGTCCATGTCAAAGTACAGGACGCGTTCCCCTAACAGTTCTAAAGCTTCGTACAATTTCAAGCGAGCATGAGCTGTCACGTAAGCCGCAATAATGACATTTCCAAAAGGGTCGTCTTGTACAAAGTCCAGATCTTCTTCGTAATTGACCAAGATCAAATCCTCGCGAACGACGTCCACGTGTTTCATGTATTTGGTTTTGTCGTGAATCATCTGGAAGTAGCGGGAAGGTTCTGTCAAATATTCCGTTTTGGGTAAACACGGTCGTTGTGCCATTTTTCCCCACAAGCAATTTAACATCACTTTGGCAAACGATCGCCTGCCTTCGTTTTTCTCGATGTGATCTAAAGTGATGCCTTCTTGTTCATAGTATTTCTCTTTGAATGTCTTTTCGTCTTCGGGAGTGTGACACCAGGAAGGATAGCCGCTGGCTTCTTGCTAGAGTTTCAAAAAGGCATCCACGTAGTCGGTGAAAATGCCTTTCTGCGTGGGGTCACCCTTGTGGTATTGTTGTGTCTTGGGAAAGTGACAAATTTCGTACACTTCTAACAGTTGGTATCCCATGTCCAAAGCTTTGAACAATTCTACGCTGTCCCACGTCCCCGTCAAGGCCCGTTCTTCCTGGGTGTGATGGCAAGGTTGGTCTTGGTTGCACGTTTCGGCACAAGTACGGCACAAAGGAAACATCAGTTTGCCTTGGCAATGGTGAGGTAACACGGGATGGTACAAGTCCGTGGGCGGCAAAACTTTACACTTGATCAGACCTTCGTATTGTCGAATGTTTTTCAGGTCGATGTGTTCCGTCAGCAATTGTGGGTGCCCTACAGGAAAGCGACAATATTTGCACACGTAGGGATACAGCGAACACACGTCCAAGTATTTGATTTCTTCTCCTTTCTCTTCGTCGGCTTGGTACAGCAAACAGGTGGCATTGGTCCTTCCTCCGTACAAACTATCCCTCGGGTTCAGGGGGTCCATCAGCTTGTAACTTTCCACGAGGCGTTTAAACTCGGGATCGGTTTTCAAACGGTGATCGTACTCGTGTTCCCACATTTCCACCACTTGGTATCCTTGCTGTTCTAACTTTAGGCGTCGCTGACAAGTGTCCTGGTACAAGTCTTCCATAGTTCGTTGTAAAAACTGATTTTTAGTGCTACGATCAGGGTAGCAGACGGGACATCCGTGAAATAAGCAACCGTTAAACTCGTACACGATCTTGGGGTTTTCTAAGTCCCAGCCATCTACCGAATACGTTCCGATGGTCTTTTCACCTCCGTTGCGGGCATGCTGAATCCATTTGTCTTCCTTGTCGCACAAGTAATGTAACCAACGTAGGGCTTTGACCGAGCATTGACGTTTGACATAGTTGGTCGATTGAGGGCTGATGACAGCCACGGTGTTTTCAGGCATGAATCGTTGTCTGTACACTAAGGAACACGCTTTGGCAATGGTGCAAGCTTCTTTCAAAGGATCGACCCCTCCGTGTTCCATGAACAGTTCTCGAAATTTTCCACAGCAACGTCGTAAAATGTCCACGTCGGAACGACAATACTTTAACATTTCTTCCTGAAAGTCGAAAGGGTCCGAGGCGTGAGCCTGGTACCAAGCGTAGAAAGCTTCTCGTTGTTCGGTACGCATGTTGTCGGGGTCGTAATAGTGAGCCTCAGGTAAATGGGGTAGAACGGCGTGTTGATTGGCTTCCGTATTGAAAAAGTGTGGAAAGTACCCTTTAGCCATTTCTGTCATTCCAAACGTTTTAGGCATTCGGCTCAAAGGCATGGCCAAGTAACTCATCGAATCTTTAAACTGTACTTGTCCTACTTCCATTAAAATGATTTTGGCTCCGTTCAAAGTCACTTTAGGACGCTCGGTGCCTTGTTCCGTATAGTATCTCAAAAGAAACTGTCCATCGTATCTGGAGAAATTGTGAGCCATCACAGTGGCATGACGATGAGAATCTCCGTAACGTTCGATGTCCTCTTGGCTCCACGTCTTGTCGATGGGGTCTAAGACCCATTGGGCAAAATCGGCTAACGTGTTCGGTCCTCGAAAGATTTTTTCACGCCCTCCGGGAATCTTACTGCAGTGAGGGCAATGACTGAAGATAGGTTCCTGAATGCACTTCTCGCACGCTCGATGAGCCACGCAGAAATTAGGAATATGAATACCGGTCTCTTGCATGCATTCGAAATAAAAAAAAGATGAAATTGCCTTTCTTCTTGTGACCGTCCTCTTTCTCTGGTGGGGGTTGGTATTTTTGCACGTAGCATTGGTGTTCCAAGTCCACGATGTGGTGACAAATGTGACATTTTTTCTTTCCTGAACATACGTGTGCCTTGGTATTATTGGTACGTATGCCTTGTCCACACGTGGGGCACAATCTCAGGAGCTGACAAGCACATTTCTGCTGTGAACCTTGCGTCTTCAAATGTTGTTGGTAACAGGTAGGACTGACAAACGTGCGCAGACAAGTTGAACAAGGTACTGGTCCTTCGCTCAGACAGGGTTGAGAGGCCAAACATCCTGAGCATTTCAAACCACAATGCTTGTGTTGCTCTCGATTATTATAACCATGGTCACATTTCTCACAGTAATATCTGTATCCCAGGAATCCGGTGATACTGGTAATGGTATCGAAATGGTCATCGTGATAATAGACATGAATGTATTTCCCATCCTTAAAGTCTTTCCGTCGAAACAACAGAGGCCCGCACATTTCTTGAGGGTGCACTTTCAAGGTGTATCGTGGAGCTAGGACATCTTGCAATTTTTGCATCTCCGGAATGCCACAGGGTGTGTCTTTGGACAGTCCGGCTTGTTGCAACAGGAGTTCTGCTTCACTTCGTTGTTTGGCTCGGTCGGATTTTCGAATATTTTCCCAGGCTCTTTTCCATTCTTCCGTGTCGTTCTTGTTGGCATAGGTTCGTCCCACCACGATAGCCCTGGCTAAACACATCTGGTCTTGAGGGTTGTTAATTCGGACGAGACTTGTTTTGGTGTTGCGAAGCTCGTTGACCAATAACATCTTTTGCGTCCAGTCCCTTGAGGAGGAGAGACGTGGGTCATGTCCAGTGTGGCTTTTCCATCGGTGATGTCAAACTGGTCATTAGATTGTTGCACGTGTTGAATTTTGTCCATGACATTGGAAGTGGTCAATTCTGCAGGGGTGCTAAACTCGATCCAAACAGGGGATTTCAAATCGTCGTGTTGTATGGAAAGTCTCAAGCGATCGTCTTCTTTGGGTTGACATTGTCGCTTGAGTGTGGTGAGCAAAGAATCCCACACTCCGGTGACGAACCCTTCTGCTTTCTCTAACGGTACTTCAGCCTTGAAATCTTTAAACTTCACCGTGTATTTGTAAGCCGTGGTTCTAAATTTTCTAGAGGAGCGCTTTTCCGTCTCTCGAATGGAATAGTATTTTTCAGGGTTGAGTAAGGGTGGCGAACTTTGTTTAGAGGGTTCGGATTCTGGTTCACTCATGTCCTCTTCAAAATCACTGGCATGAATTTGTGCCAAGACTTCAGCTCTGGTACGAGGCGATAGATCACGTTTCTGCCTCTTACTTTCTTCTTCTTTCTTCTCAAATGAATTGGATCGTTTCATCTTGAGTGCAAAACGTCAAATGACTCAAGTTTAAACACCATAGACTAATTTATAGTCATGGCAGACCAGCGTATATAAAAGGGTGTGTGTCTTGTCCTTTCACTATTCATTTCACTCTCAAACCGAGCACAACGATGGAAGAGACTACCCAGATGGAACGTTTCATCAGAGCTTTGCGAGGGGTCATTAGAAAATTCTCTTCAGACCAGCCGACGGACTACTCTCCTTCCTTTCGAGATAAAAGTCAAGATACTTGCTATATCTGTCAGAAGAAAGGGCATTGGTCTTCAGAGTGTCCAGACCATGAAAAAAGAAAAAAAGGGGCTAGAAAAGACAAAAGTCAAGATACCTGTTATTATTGTCAAGAAAAAGGACATTGGTCTCCAGATTGCCCAAAAAAGAAACAAGACGAGTCAGAAGAAAAGAGGGATTCTTCAGAAGAAGAGAGGGATTCTTCAGAGGAAGAGAGGGATTCTTCAGAGGAAGAAAGCAGCCAGGTAAAAAAAAAGAAACAGGAGAAGAAATGAAGAAGGAAAGAAAGTGAGGAGGAAGAGGAGGAAAAAACTGTGACGGTGAAGAAATTTAAAAAACAGAGAGACTAAACAATGAGACAGAAGGAGTGTAAGAACTTTTTAAAGTGCTCTGTTGTGAATTGTGAATTGGATTGTAACTATTGATAAAAGAATACATTAATTATATAAGGGAAGTGTCTTTGAGTTTTGATTTTAAAATAAGAACGTACACTCACGCACTCATATACACGTACTATAGGGGTAAAATGTTGTTTTTTTTTGAGTTATTGTCAATTGAAATTGTATTTCTTTTCGAGAGACGTGGGTGGCCCTGAAAAGGGCCTTTGGTTTTTTTGGTGTAGGGGTGAGTTTAAGCAATCAACTTTAACTGTCTTAAGCCTTTGCCACGGCCGAGGCCTACTTCTGGACTGCGTACTGTTGATGTTGATTTGGTTGAAATCACTAAGGGTGGTACGGTAGGCTTAGTCACAGGGTTGACGTGTTTAGCTCGGGAAGGTCGTATTCTCTTTGGTCGTAATAAAGAAGTCTGATACATTTGTTTCAGACTTCTTAACTCCGCTAAAATGTCCAACAGTACCGTGACCGTTTGATTTTCACCCTCTTGTTTCTTTGCTGCTACTTCTTCTTGTTGTTTTTTTCTTACCTCTTCTTCTTGCTGCTGTTGCTGTAGGAGAAAAGCTTGTTCCGCTTCCTTTTGTCGTTGTATAAATTTCTCCAATTCTTCTTTCTGTCTCTGTCTAAAATTCTCCACTTGCGGTAATGAAGAAGGTAACGAAGGTTCCGGAACAAATTCTTGCGAGGTAAGAAAATCCACAAATTCCCAATGTACCTCTTCTGAAAGTAAGTCCGGGTTCCCTTGGGCGGTCTCCACTGCTGGTGCACCCCAATGGATCGTTTTCTGAGTTTCCGTCATGTTGAATCACTGTCGCATAGATTGGCTACACACAGGCGCTAGCGAATCTATATAGAACACGTGACATCACAGACTGTTCTCTTCGGATTGGATGCGGGCTGACTGAATTTTGTAATGCGTGTTTGGATTGGTGCATGAACTCAATCCGTTTCAATCCTTCCTCTACCTATAAATAAGCGCAGTTCACTGCATTGATTCACCTGTTCTCGTCGCCTCAAGATGTGGACCACAGTTGAATCATCCACCCTTGTGTCTTCAATGATGTTTAGGACGGACATGCTAATGTATGTCCGATCCAAGTGGAACGTTGTCCACAGGACAGACACCAGTCTGTGGATACGTAGGATCTACGTAGAAAGACAAGGATGCCTCAAAAGAGTGCTGATTTACGGTTCTACAGTGAGGCGCAGCCTAAGGACAAGAAGAAGACCAATGCGGTGCCCTTTATGTTAACGGATACATAAACATAAATCCAGAGGCCCTTTTCAGGGCCACTCATAGGTCTCGAAAAGAGATTGACTTTCCATTACTTACCCTTTTTTTTCCCAATTTTTTTTTAAAAAAATCCCATGTTAAATTCCCCTTGTCCCTAAAGTAGTTTTTTTTCTCCCATGTTAAATTCCCCTTGTCCCTAAACAAGCCCAAACTCTATTCCCATGTTCAATTCCCCTTGTCCCTAGACAAGCCCAAACTCTATTCCCCATGTTCAATTCCCCTTGTCCCTAGAGTGGCCCAGCAATTTTCCCCATGTTAAATTTACATAGTTAGCAGAGTGGCCCCGGGGGGGGGGGGGTCTGTAATGCTAATTCCCATTGTCCCTAGGGTGGCCCCTTTCACTACTTGTAGAGTGACCCAAAGCCGCTTCTGCATGTGTTTGTACATGTTTCTGACCTTCTTTGTTCACACTTTCATTCCAAATAGAGACACTTTTTCAAACATTCATCTTATCGTCTATGAATATTTGATATGATATGGTTGTTATAATCACACCTATAAAAGCTCACCAATGTGTAATCTGTAAAAAAAAAATTTTTTAAAATTGGGAATTCTTGTGAGCACAATTATCGTGACTGTCACCTCGTGTGTACCGAAGTCGAATTCTGAATGCATCGAAACTATTATTGATATTTATCATGATGCAGCAAGCACAATGAAAACAATCAATAGAAAGCAAATTCTAGCTGTGACATATCCAAGAAGAATAGTTAAATGTCAGACTTGGTTTGATACAGATTGCACAAACGCCAAAAGCAAAGCTTTAAGATACCAAGATACCTAAAATACTTTAGATTACAATGTACAAGTAAATCACTTGAAAATTATACATTTTATAGAAATATGTATAAATCTCTTACAAGAAGCAAGCAATAGCAATATGAATTAAAACCAAAAAATAGCCTTTTATCTGCATTATATTCTAAAGACACACAAATTTATGGTGCCTTGTAACGAACAAAAGTACTGGTATGCAAAACAGTATCACATCTGTAACTTGGTGTGAATATTTTTCGGAATTATTTATTTTTTCCAGCTCTGTTGACCAGATACAGGAGACTGAAAACATTCAAGTAATTCACGAGACTTTAGATAGAACAATCACTGAAGCAGAGGTACGCCTAGAATTGAATAAACTGAAACATAACAAAGCTTTGGGAACAGATGCAATATCCAGCGACTTCTTTATATGTAGGTGCAACATAATTGCATCAATATTAACAATATTATTTAGTAAACTCTTCGATGTTGGATATTATCCAGAATATTGGTCGACGCTATCATCATACCAGTTTTGAAGAAAGGGGATGCAAATGAACCCTCCAATAACAGAGGCATTAGTCTACTACCTGTATGAAGCAAAGTAGTTTACATAGATTTTAAATAACATAATAAATTATTGGGTGGAGTAAGACGAATTACTGAGCGAAAAGTGAGCAGGATTCAGAGCGGGGTATTCCACAACAGATACTATATTTTTATTATACTCATTAATTTGTAAATATTTAAGAAAACGCAGGGGTAGATTCTATGCAGTATTTATTGACTATTAAAAACGCATTTGCTAGGAGAGATACATTCACTGTACCAAAGGATAGTTAGTGGAAATATTAGTGGAGAAAATGTTACAAATCATTTAGGCAATTTATATTGATTTAAAAGCATGTGGTAAGTCCAACAGTCGTATTACTGACGTTTTTAATTGACCTTTGGGCATGCGCCACGGTTGTGTTTTATCGCCTTTACTCTTTTCTTTATTTTTGAATGATTTGAAACCCTTTTTAGCTGGAGGAAATAGGGGAGTATCTGTAGAAACCTTGGAACTATTTTCACTGTTGTATGCAGACGATTTAATTGTCTTTTCTGATACTGGTCACCAGTTGCAAAATATGCTCCATAGGTTGCATACATATTGCCTAAAGTGGAAATTAAAGGTGAATATGACAACAACAAAAAAGAGTTGTTGCATTTCGCACAGGTGGCTATCTCAGAAGTTACGAAAAGTGGTACTATGGCCATACAGAGGTAAAGATTGAATAGTATTATAAGTATTTAGGATGCATATTTTCTTCAAAAAAATCCTGGTATTCGTGCCAGAAAACTTTATCCTTGCAGGCGCTGAAGGCTGTGCATATAATGAAACAAAGTCTTTCAAAATTTGTCTGTTTGACGCGAAGATAGCTCCCATACTTAATTATAGGGCTAAAGTTTGGGGGTTGTATGATGCCAATGATATTGAAAAAGCTCATTTGTCATTTTGTAAATATATCCTTGGTACATCTAAGTCTAATCCAAATGCATTAATATATAACGAATTAGGAAGAATTCGTAAGCAGTGTATAAGATATAAGAGCATTTTGAAATATTAGCTAATAATTCTAAAAATGGCAGAAGACATATATCCTAAACAATGCAAATTTACCGTTAGATGGGGGGAAAATTCTGATTGCTGAGTTAACTATATTTAAAAGCATATATTTACATTTTGATTTGGCAATGTTTGGTGTATTCAGGGCATAAATGATGAAAAAATATTTCTTAGATTGTTCAGCCAGATATGTGAAGATATTTTTATGCAAAAACTGCAGGATGAGATTCAGTCGAGTCAAAGACTGCGCTTCTATAGGTCATTGGGAGTAGAATTTACTTGTCAAAAATATATATAATTGTTGGGAGATAACGATCTTTGTTAAATAATCACTATGCTTAGAGTGGGGAATGTGCCAGTCATAGGTAATACCGGAAGATATGAAAGTATCTGCTATGAGGAGAGATTGTATAAAAATTTTAACGTTAACATCAAAAATGAATTCCATTTATATTAGTGCTTGTCCGCTTTATGAAGAAATACAAAGAAATTATTTACCCACCTTGCATATAAAAATAGAACTTTAGAAAAATTTAGGGTTTTTATACACAATGATACTAGTCAAATTCTGATGACTAATTTAGCAATATTTACTATAAAAGCCTTAAAAATTAGAGAAACAGTTTTTATCAACGACTCTTACTACATAAGACTTAAATATCACAAATCTTGCTCCACACAAGTTTTTGGGGTTACCCTTAAATCTGCTTGATTCATTACTGTGCAGTATACACTTGTATCACAACTATATGTATATCCGAAAAATCAATGATTATAACTTTCTTGTATATTACTTCTTATAAATACGATGTTCTTTTTTTGTGCACAATAACATCTTTTTTGTACCGCATGATGTATGGATATGTATCGTGGGCCAGTGGCCTATATTACAAATAAACACTATTATTATTATTATTATTATTAATCATCTGTTGAAATTAATATGCTTCATATTGGACATCACCGAGTTATTATAATTAGAGAGCTTTACAGCTGATATAATTACTGTAATAGATGAAATAATATTTCAGCCAGGGAGTTTGTGATTTAAAGAAAACTTGCTCACCGATGGTCCACACGTAACTTTGCCTGTAAGACTCTTTGTTTTCTGGAAAAAAAAGAGTGATTTTAATTTGCTTCTTATAAAGAAAGGCAAGTTTTGAATAAAAGATGAAAAAGACACAAAATAAAGTCACGACAGTAGTACTATATAATCCAAACTGTTCTTATGTTAGCTCATTTCAGAAAGGCTAGAATTTACCTAATACCTGGTTTACATCTTTCAATGTTTTGATAGGCTTGCTTGTTATTTAATTTTAAGAATGAGAATAAATTCCAAGGAATTATATTTTATGATTCACATTGAAAGGACATGTACCTTAGGAATTCCAGTGCTTTACATTCCATGGACGATAGCAATCACATTCTATTTTTATTCCACAGATCAAACAAGCTGTCAACACTAAACCCTACTAGACTTGATTTCATATTGGTCAACTTAAGATGGGATTTCTGTGGGACATTCTACCACATTTTTAAGATACTTCACCATCCCAACTTAATTTTTTGACTTTCAAATACCTATTCCAGAGTATGTTTGTGTTCAGAAATGACCATGAAGTTTGACCATACAGAATATTTAAAGAAATCATAACCATAATTTTCAAATTACCTTGACCTTGCTTAAGAGTAAGAGGGATATTTAACATTACTCTATGGAAGAAAGAAACATCATACAATAATAGGTGTAGAAAGAGTGTAGCATTGCAAATAGTTTGTCACATATTATGTAAAATATTATTTTACGACAGAAAAAATGCTCTAATTAATAATACATTTCTACATTAATTATAAATTATCTACACAAAACGTGTAGGGCTTCTCAGTTATACAGTTTAAGTATGATAGGTAACCCTTCCATACAGAAAACGTTTTGACTTTAACGAATACACTAGCACTGTTGTCAGGAGAAAGAGTCATATCCCAGGAGGGATATGTACACCGTGTCTATGTTAAATCAGATGGGACAATATTAATAGCACATGTGTCAGGTTTTATGGAAAGGTAGGAGAGCAGTGTTATTGTATCTGACATGTAAAAGTGCAATAACCTAAAGGAACATGTTACTAAATCAGACTGGTATACAAAGAGTTTAACATTACTCAGCAGTACAAAGATATAATGTACAACAGTAGAAAGATATAATGTACAACAGTAGAAAAGCATCATTTCTAACAATGGATTGCAGCACAATGTAAAGACTGCATTAATTAATAATATATTTTCTAACTTGTTTGAACAATGACTCTTCTACTGGCTGTTATGGTTTTATGAGTCATAAATAAGAAAAATGTAAAAATATCATTTGCATCTATTTACACTACCCAACTCGTACACACAAGAAAATTGGTCTGCCTTTAATTCTTGTGCTGGTGTGTTGACAATTCATAGTTAAAGTTTAGCTTGACCAAGAACACAATAAGATATGTGTGGTGATCTAGGCCTTACCATATTTTCAGGTTACAAATGCCAAATCACAGCCCAGCCAGGTCAATTCATATCCCAGACTTCACCTTGATATATTTAGTCACTAATATCATGGAATTTGCCAATCATCAAACAGCTAGTCTGAACATTAATTGTTACCAATCAAATGAAAATCAGACAAACCAATTTCAGTTTTGATTAAAATTAAGCTAACTCGATCAAACAAATCGAAAGACCAAAACATTTAACAAGTCTGTAGGCCTTATTAGTGTTATGAACATATGAGGACAACACAAACTGAAATACTATGTTTGGAAACTAATAAGCTATTTCAGAGTTTGACATTGAGGCACTGATATTGAATTTCACTTCACACAAGTTTTACGATTTGAAAAATGGAGCTGAGTAAATACTCAGATTTAAAGTTTGATGTCAGAGTAATGCATTCTAGGAAACTTTCAAATAAATACATTGTGATTAACAATCATGTGCTCAACATCTAGATACTTACCATACATTCCTGGTCAAGGTCAATCGTGTTGTTGAAAAAAAAGAGGTCATATGTTTTTGAGTTTTGATTATATGTAAAGTTTAGGGGATTAATGGAACATGCCATTGTAGATGCATTTCCGATTATTGCTGAAGGAGTTCCTGAACAGGTACATCCATGGGCTACAAGAGTCTTGTTACAACTGCTGCTACATTCACTGATACTAATCACAGGCACTGAAAAATCAGAAAAATCACAGGCACTGAAAAATCAGAAAATCACAGGTACTGAAAAATTAGATATATACATGCTATTAAATAGCTAAATACATCCAGTGTTCTTGTTAATTAAGGTTTCTCTTTTTCCGTAAACCATGCATACAATTTCTTTCTTTAACGTATTATCAGTCGTTTGATAAAAATAGTTTAGCCCACAATGTACAGAAGGTAGTTGGTATCCACCTTGATCAGCTGATGCATCATATTCTTTGTTCATAGTATTTTGTTTGCTTGAAATTTTGCATTATTGTATTTGGTCCAGTTTTGTATTAAATCAGATTTCTTTAAAAGTTGTGTCTTGACGAACCCCAATTGCGAAATTAAGATGTTTGTCCAAATTTTGCGCCTGTATGATTCTGTCAATTTTGAATTCTATAGCCAGAAAAAGATAAATGTTTTAAATATTTGCAACAAAATATAAGGAAACACCTTATTTATACATGTACTATGCATGGTTTAACCGAATTTAATCAAAACCAAGAAAATGAAGAGAGATTGAAAAAAATGCGAGAAAAAGAAGTAATATTTTCAAATGTGTAGCAATGCATGTTCGTGTCTTCTAATGTTATTTGATACTTGTATTCTAAATCGTAGTCTTCCTGAACTCTGCACTATTTCTTACACATATTTCTGACTCAAGTTTTGTGTTGATACTAATTACAGACCTGAATGGTGGCTGATTTATAATACAATTATCTTTATGTGATTATTTCCTCTTCTGGTACCCCCCCCCCCCAAAAAAAAAAAAAAAAAAAAAAATATTGGTAAAGGAAATTGCCAAAATAAAAACATTTTCTTTTCAAGGTAAAACTTTTAAACGTAAAATTTTAAAGAAAGTTTTATTGGCGGATTGAATAATTTCTTTTGAATTATGTTACGATGTGGCGTGTGAAAAAATTACATTGCTTTAACTGAATTTAAACTATTACTGCTGTTGTTAGAGAGAGAGAGAGACAGAGACAGACAGAGAGAGATGGGCCAATTGCGGTCTGTAGATAGGTACGTCAGGATAAGTCACTCATCATCAAATAGGAGAGATATTATCCATTAATAATGCCAACCGGACTCCTGATGTCCAATGGTTTAGTAGGAATGGTGTTTATATGGACAAGGGAAAATTAACATTATCATTCCATTTCTGTGTGGTTCTGAGGACAAAGAGAAACACTATGTTAAACAGCGTAAAACAAATTCTGTGGACAAAAAAAAAAATAAAAAATAAAGATACGATTTTTGTAGGGTTCTGAAAAATGGGAAATCCTTTGTTATAAATGACCAAAGATCTATACTTTATGAGTCCTGTATGATGTTGCAAGACAGGTGTTTTTAGAATTTTGCCGATTGTACATTTGAGATTCTCATTAACAAATTGTACCTGTTGCAAAAAAAGCATAGCCTCACAGTTGGTAACATGGCACCATTATTGAAGAAAGAAAAAATTGTTTTGCCAATCGAATACTGGCCGACTTTGTTCTAAGTCGTGTTTGGAATATCGCCTATACCCAAGCTAAGATTTTGTTTCTCCAGGTAATGTTTTGAGTTGGATAGAAACCCGGTGCAAAAGTATTACTGTAGATGTTTATTTTTTGTGTATTAGATCTAAGCTAAAACACTATTTTGTCACATTAGATATGTCAGTATCATACTGGTTAAGAACTTTCAACACCTACTGACAGTAAGGCAGTCAAATTTGGCACTTAAACTCTTACACAATACTCCGCTTCAAACAACAACAAAAAGATAACAAAATAAAAAAAGCAAGGCTTAAAAGTCAGCCACATTTGAGATCGACAGTCTATTTTTGGCAAAACATGCATGTAACATTCGTAACAATTCCTTTAGTGAGATTTTATTTAGGGTAGCTAAAATTCTAAACTTCTCCTCTTGAACTTCATACAAAGAATGCATGTAAAAGTGCAATAACCTAAAACATAGTATTCCCCCGTGTCGCTAGAACACTACAAAAAGTGGTCCTAATGTTATTTGCAATAAAATTTAACAACAAAATTCCGCACAAACCCGAAGTTTGTTCTTCCTGAGAATTGTTCAAATAATACTGGTCGACAGCAACCATAATAATGAAAATAAAATAAAAAATGCCTGACTTGATACCGAACGGAAACAAAACACACTGCTAGTAAAGGGCTCAGTTCCAAATGGGATACCTAATTTAAAAATAGCCAACATTCTAAAACCCACCCTTAGATTTCATGGAAATTTCTAACACAGGACGCCCCCTTGAAGCTAGAATTTCACAAAAGTGGTGACCTAATGTTTCTTTCCCTTTGTCTCTATAATTACTCATCATGTTAAACCTATGAACATTAATAAAATAGTATGTCCCCTTGTCCCCGATTATCTAATGCCACAAAACTATCGAGGCCTATTGTTAAGATCTCCATATCCCTATAATCACCCATTACATTAAGCCTATGGACATTTTTCACATAGGATCTCTTTGTCCCCAGAATGCCCTCAAAATAGTGACCTAATATTGATTTCCCCTTGTTCCTATTAATTACTTTTATGGACATTTTAGACATGGAATTTCTCCATATCCCCAGAATCCCACGAAAATGGTGACATGCTATTAGTTTTTCCTTGTCCCTATAATTCAACAAAAATTGTGGCCTAATGTTAATTTTCCACTGTACCCCAAGTGCCATGCAAAATATTGACATTATGTCAGTTTTCTGCTTGGTTTGATTCTTTATTTCTTTTATCTATTTAACATAGGTCTCTCGTATGGGTACTAGATGACATGTTTGGTCCTGAGTACCATATTGGAAACCAGATCATATAGCCTCTGTGTTAAATTTCTGTTCGAGACAATTTATGCCAATATATTTATTAGGCAAAAGAAATGATGAAACTACTAGACATTATTTCAGGAAAATACAACTATCTGAGAGCAAGGTTAGCGAAGATTGTTTTGCTTGTAAACTTACTTTCCGTCACATATATAGTAATGATATTAGATCATTTTCGGGGCAACACTACATCGGACTAGTATTAACTCGGCCTAAGTTGGCACCTGAACTACAAAACTTTTTTATAAAAAAAATTAGAAAACCAACAAATAACTGAAGTCAGCCAAACCAAGAGTGACTGTTTTTGAAATATATACTTGCGGTCACATGTGTAAATTGCTTTAGTGATAATATGAGCTTTTCATCATCCGCTAAAAAAAAAAAACATCTTACTTTCTTATAATTTCAAGTAGGATAGATTCATCCCACATGATAACCTACTACGTAATATTCACTTCAGTTAGAAACCACATGTTCTTGCCAGAACAAATAGAACCTGTTACATTGTTAGCATTTTTATCCAGACTGACTCAACGCATATAAAAATCACCCAACCCCTCCAACCATAAATATTTTTACATATATTTTACCATGGCGGCTTTAGGCACTAGATTTTTTTCTTGTTCAATATAGTATATCTGCGTGAACCTCTATTAGCCCCACTACAAAACATCTTTAAAAAACAATACACCTCTAAGTATCAATGGTTTAAAGTCCTACTGACTAAATTCTCTATAGAAAACAGTTATAAATATCAGAACTAAAACAGATTCCCGTATGAGGGTCACATGATCATGCTTCTAGAAAAACACAGAAACCTTTTACATGCCTAACATCATGTATTCCCAGCATGGCCCTGACTAAAACCAATGATTTTACTCTGAGAAAGAATATTTTTAAAATATAAAACAGAAGTTGTTTACTTAAACTCTTACTGAATCTGAATCAGGAACTAGGTCAGCATTAGATACAAAGTCTCTATAATGTTGTTTACGACAAAGATAAAAAATTAAAACTCTGAACTCTATTCTAGACAACATTACAATAGTATGTAATGGAATTTAAAAAAGTTAACCTTAAAACTAACAAACAAACAATTAAATTAAATCAAATATGCATAACAATAGAAAGTTGATCATATTACATCGGCACCGAACACTGCATAGGCTGTATAGTTACAGAGCAGAAGGTAAAGTAGGATGAACTGAAATCTCGAGTTACAGACTTAACCTTTATAAAAGAATTCCAGTGTGATACTGTATGACAATGCTGCATCACTTAATCTCATACAGCTTCGGAGTTAGATAGCAAACGGGAAAGTGTGAAAACGTAAATTACTGAGACGTGACTTTGATCTTAAAGAAAGGACACCCAATATTATACCCGACACACCTTCTAATGAGGATATATAAGTATAGCATGTTTCATCCCTTAATGACATTATGAAGAGGAAGATAAAGTGTGAGGGAAACGTAAAATATTGAACCGTAACCTTCACCCTGAGGACAGTACGTCCAATGTCGTGTTAGACACGCCTTATAGTTTGTCCGTAAATGCATGTTATGACCACAGCGTGCAAATGTAAATAATCTCATTTCCCTGTGTCTAATCCTAAAGGATCAATGCGATTATGCGATAGACTGTTCTTCATTGTTGTAAACAGATTTTGTTTTAATTCTCACTAAGTCGGTGGAAATACTGAAATAGTGTTATTTGGAAAACAAGACTACTACGTTATTAGCACTATGTGTACATGTCTGTCTGTCTGTCTGTCTGTCTCTCTCTCTCTCTCTCTCTCTCTCTCTCTCTCTATATATATATATATATATATATATATATATATATATATATATATATATATATATATATATATATATATATATATATATATGATAGCCAACGGAACTGAAAGTTATGCAAGTATTAGAATTTTGAGCTCGTACTAATGCATATATGATTAGGTTGATCGATAAAAAGATAGAGAGACTGATGTATCGATCGAGTCATCAATAGTGAGAGATGGACATTACCTGGTGTACAAGAATCCGCTGTTGTACCTTTCATACACCAGATCGTGAAGATTAGGATAAACCATTGGATCTTCATCTCTACAGTTTGATAAGAAAAAGAAAAACAATCAAAACTCGAAGAAAAATGGAGACAGAACAAAATTACACGGGCTTTTGACAAACTTTGCCTGTATATATCATCTAAAATTATTGGTTGCACATTTTGCATAAAAGCTACCCTGAATTTTAAGGTGCTTCTGTGCCGAGAATAAAATAAGATTTGTCTTTATAAATATATATATGCTCCAACTGCAGCAAAAAAGGCAAAGTCCATATTATACAAAATACATAGATTGTCCACAAAAAGTTATATATTCAAAGTGTGCAAAAGGCGTGAAAAAAGTGAAAATATAATAAATTAGGTTAAATATAACCAGTTTACCCCATCATATGCATATAAAAAGACCTAACAAAATTTTACTATCTAGCACTTTCCAAATGTTTGTACTAGGAAGGTTTGGAATTTTTAGAAAAGCCCAAGTTAATCGAATGAATAAAATTAAGATAATAATGAAAGTAAAAACATCAACATAAATTTTATTTAGATGTATTCAGATCATCTAAATAAACATATATACAGGCATTCAATATTTTAATTATGAATTTCAAATAGCTTCTGCTTAATCATGCTAATATAGTCCGATAAATCACCCACACCCCAATGTGTGTTGATAGTGATGGACGATATATGGGGATATGATGTTACCTGTACATTAAAATGTGCAATTTTGTTGCATGCCGATCTTTCCGGAAAAGAACTGCGTACACTTGACACACATATCCGTAATTAGCAACAGCCATATCTAGCACAAATTCAAAATGGCCACAGGACAGATGGATTCTAGTGGATTTACAAGTCACCAAACATAGGATTTGCTCCGGAAAAATAATGTACATGTCACCAAACGATCCTGTCATCCGACAGTAGCTCCACAGCTGGGAGAAAGTATATAAAATGTACACCAATGTGTGCAGGCAAAATTGGTTGCAGATTTTTGCAGGATTTAATGAATAGGCGATATCAACACCTAAAACGCCAATCAATTTCATCATGGGTAAATGGCTAATTTATCGGCCTAATTCTAATAATGCTTTATTGAAAGGTAAATTTCAAAGAAAGTATAAATAATTAGAAAAAACATACAAGAAATTTGCACAACCTGGGTCATTACGTAAGTCTATAAAAAGGCCTACTAAATTTCATTCTCTAGGTATATCGGTGTCTAAGTTATTGCACTAACGAGATTTGCACTATAAGATGTTTTTAAGTGCACAGAATGAAGAAAAGAAATACAATAGCTAATTATTTTGTGTTATATTCACTGAAATGACAAATATATAACGAGGTTATCAGAACATGGATGAAAACATGCGTACAAATTTGTTGGACCAAGGTCAAACAGTATCTGTGATAGTGTTTATCAGATTTTCACTGAAAAATGTCAAATCTAAAAACTTGATTCTGTCGAAATAGAAGAATATTTTTTAGTTTTCAGACATTGTCGATGTGTCTGCATGTGTGAAATGAATCATCTTTGAATCTATTTGTAACTTGTCGTAAATGCCTTAGATGAATTATTAATAATAAAAAACATGAAAACGGTAAGAAAAAAAACCGATTAAAAAACTAAGTTATTAAAATGACCGGTAAATCTAACCAGACCATTTATATATGGATGTAAACAGGACTATTAAATTTCATTTGTCCATGTCTACTGGTATTTGTGTATTCGTGCTAACTAACCAGCCAGGACAACCGTAGGAGAGGATAATAGGGGCTAAATTTAAATCTTCCTGTTGCATCCAGGGGCATCAGAGATTGTGATAAGGACATACAATTACCAATAGTTATTTATTTGCAAGCTATGTAACTTTCAACGGTTACAGAGACAGAGATTCTATCTTACTAAGGGAGAGAAAACGTGTTATGGAACTATCATTCTCAGAAGGAAAGAAAGAGAAGGCGAAGGTGAAGCAGAATAAGGAGACATGAGCTAGAAACAAGAGACTCTAGTAGTCCTGGGTTTGCTCACCTAACTAAAATTAGTCTAACAGCGAAACAAAATTCCGACAGGCCAAGTAATCTAGACTGAAAGACATTTTTTTAACCGGTTTCATATGGAATTCAAAATGGTTGCTTTAAAGGCCTTTAACACGAATCCTAAGTGGAACGTGGCAGAAAGTGTCATGTCATTAAGTTTTATTTAACTTGGCCTTGTAGTATTGTAGGAGATGTACCAAAAGACCCAACAAAGCATGTGTGGTATTTATCTTAGGTTTATTGGAATAAAGCTCGTGTGTTCTAGAGTAACCTTCAGAACATAAATATTAAAAGGTCACCAGGTTGTTTACGTATGTGCCAGAATCTATGCTAAATATATAATAGCTCTCAAGGGTAGGTGGTTCTTTCCGGGGATTTCCCGGGGTCTTCCTCCACCATTAATAATGGCCGCCATGTATAGCCTATCGTGTGCTGAAGAATGGCGTTAAACCCTACAACAACAACAACAAGAAGAAGTTTAAAGCTGGCTTCACAACATAATAGGGATCTTGAATTGCAGCTTGCGATATCGAGTGTCGCAATTTACGGTCTATTTCGAACTCAAATCTTTGTTTGCTTAAATTCAACACTACTCTATATAAAACATTTTGCATATTCCGCAGCAGTGTTGTGGAATAGCATTCTGAATATTAAACAAAACTCAGCATTCTCTTATTTAGGACAAATGTCTTCTGTCTGATAATGCCATAAGACAAAGAAATTGAGATACTTAGCTTGGATACCTCTACTACTTTTACCTGTCACAAACCTACATGTATATCATATGGTTGATAAATTTTAATGAGTTTACGTATGTGTGTGTTTTGGTGTGCCTTGTCGATATTTTGAATGGTTTATATAGTTCTAGTACTCTCAAAATAATAGTAATTTTAGACACATGGGAAACCACCCACGTGTTTTCCTGACTCGCGATATGTCGGCCTATTCTGCACACAGCTTTGAAAAGAAAGATATATTTATTAATCGGGTATTAGAAATGAAATACATTACTTTGGACTGTTCTTGTCAGCATTTCAGTCGAATAATCAGGTCGGGGTTATAGCTAGTGTTTCAACGTAATAATGCCAATAAATGGCAAGATATATTAAGCAAAAAAAAAACGATCTTGTAAAAAAGTTTGTAAAAGTTCAGCATTTTATAACAAAAAATAAGGTATTTTGTGGAAGAGAAACATCAATGAAATGATGTAATGTGTTTACAACGTCTTGTTGATGAGGAAAAATTACTAAAGAATTTAGAAACAGTGTATACTCTGGTGAATTTCTTGAGAATTTATATTTTAGCGGCAAGTTGACACTTTGGGTAGCAGACGATTTTGTACGTGTGGGACAGCATCTTACAAAAATGGAAACATGGATTAAGATGCAGTTTTAAGGTACACATTTCCATCTTTTATATAATGTATTTATTTGTATGATTCTAAAAGATACATAGTAAATCAAATTTTCTGGGTTACTGGTTTAGGTCTTCATGTTGACATTTAGAAATCACATTTTCATATGTATTTCCAGTCGAAATGCCGAATAGTTTGGTACACTTTAAGAATATCACTTTTTTAATTAAATTGCGATCATTCTTTCTTGATACAAAATGGATTTTTGACCCAAAATAATATGTGATCCAATGTTTACAGAAATTACGTATCGTTGCGCAGAATTACCCGAAACGCAGAATTGGCCGACATGGTGGTACATAAACGAAAAGCCTAAGGTTTACTGACTATTTTTGACAAAGATCAAACACATTTTAGAATAAAAACTCTTCTGTGGTATGATATCAACCGTTTTTAGTATGTTTTTCATTTAACCGTGGACAAAGTTGTGTTGGTTAAAAAATCCGGTCATCAGTAACAGTTTTAAACGACCATTGTATCAATGTTATGTTGTACTTTATGGGTCAAATTTGACGGTCACATTTGCGTCTGCTTATTAAATCACTTGCCTATTATTCGATGATTTTTTTTTTGCCTGTCAATGTGACAATTTGAAATGAACACGAAGATATCATTTCCTTATTTTGTCATCTTACCAGAAAATGCACCAAAAAAAAGGTGAGATTTCTTGAAACATATTTTAATGACATGGATTTTAACAGACGTGCTTACAGGTTATGTACACTTATCTTACGCACAGGGGCTCGTATCGTTGCTTAAAAGCTACCCGTCATTCATGTACTACATAATAACAACAAGGTAGGGCACTTCTCTCCTTTTTTTGCGCGACCTATTTAAGAATAAACGCTGATACTGCAAACTGATTGTCCTTAAAGTTCCATTTTCTAGGTCGAGATTTTCAATTGTATCTGTTGAATTAAATGTTTGTGGTTAAAAATTATATTTTCTATGTCGAGGTTTTAGTTTGTGTTTGAATTACACGGCGGGGGTCGAAATTTCAATGTCATACATTGAGAATTCCTAATTTACGTTTTGGTTCAAAGAATTTATGTTGAAAGTTCCATTTCATATGTTGAGTATTAAGATTTCATATTCTGAATTACACAGCGCTGGTTGAAAATTCTATATCCAATGTCGAGTGCTTTGATTATATCTTCTGAAATACACGGCGGTTGTTGAAATTTTAATATTATATGGCGAGAGTTTCAATTAAACATGTTGAATCACATTGATTGTGCTGAAAGTTCCATTTCGTATGTTGAGTTTTCAGATTGTATCTGTTGAATTACACAGCGATGATTGAACATTGTATCCTGCTTGTCAGAATTGTTATTTTTATATGGCGAAATGATGTGTTGGTGCTAAAAGTAACATAGTACAATATCCACTTTAACATTTCAAAATAATATTGATATTAAGATCAGGGCCGGCGCCAGACCCGGCCAGACTATCTGGCGGCCTAGGCAAGGTTAGATTCTGGCGCCCCCCCCCCGGAAAATATCAATTTCAAAATTTATAAACCATAATTTATTTTAAAAAATGCGCCCCCTGAAATCAGCGCCCTAGGCGGCTGCCTAGTTTGCCTATATGGTAGCGCCGGCCCTGATTAAGATACATCATTCGCGTATTCAGTTATGAGGCGCCGTTACATTTCATGTATTTACAGTTTGAAAGTTACCATTGAAAGTTACCATTCACGGGTCGAGAATTACTATGAATTTCTTCGCTAGAAGTCGCTCTCATGAACGGACCGCGTTATTTTTAAACAAGGAGGTTGTTTCTCCTTGCTGTGAAATTCAACAGATGAAATCTAAATACTTGCCATATGAAATAGAACTTTCATCTCAAACAGCTGCATACAATGTGTGTATTAGGGATTCTCGACATATGATATTGAATTTTTAACCAATGCTGTGCTGTGTAATTCAAAATGTACACTGTAAAACGTCTGCATAGGAAATAGAAATGTAAACGACCACTATAATTCAGCTTTTAAAATATAAAATCTCGATCAAGAAATGGAATTTTAAGGATATGCAATTTGATCCAACACGTGATATTTGAATTCTCAATAAACGACATCGAAATTTCAATTGCAACTTTCTCATTGGACCTGCTTTTGTCCGCTACGGCGCCTCATAGTCTAGTTGGCTTGGACAAGAGAGGTATGATCCACTTGCTAATCTAGCCTTTAACTCGCTCATTCATGCACCATTTAAAACTGAACACATGACACGTGTTATTAGGTAAATTAGCGTCTTTGGTGCAGCTTTTTTGTATCAATGGTTTGTACAATTTTTGATTGAAATATATTTCCCATGTAGTTATCTTCCATTTTATTATTTCTACAGCCAATTTTGTACTTTTAATTTTTTAGTCTTTTTTTTTCATTGTTCAGGTTTTCGCCATTAAAAAACATTTATATATTTTGCCATCCCCAACGATAGCGCAGTGACAGCATCCATGTCAGTCATTTAATCCCTAATACCATAACGACCTTGCTAATTTAGGTGACGTTGGCAACGGTGAGAGATGAAGAATCCAGAATAAAAGTCAAATTATTCACCCATTTCCACGTTAGGTATGATGTTGTCCATTAATTGCAGGAGTTCTGTTTCGCATGATTTACCTCTTCTATAGTCATGATACGTCATTAATTTCGTCATGGTTTACATTTTGACTGATAATTACTAGGATTATACATGTCCAAGTATTGTACAGTAGGTACGTGCTAAAGATATAGGACTATGGTTATCTGCTTTGTAGTGCTCTACTTATTTTGTAGATACCAATAACTGTAGTTGTAGTCCAGTAGATGAGGATAACATCTTTGACTAGATACTGACTCACATATACAAGATTAATTAAGAATGATGATGATCGGTATAAAAAAAAGGTTTAACATAAAAACTCCGCCAGTACTTGGGGTGACTTTCAATATTAACATACGAAGATTCCTAAAATTAAGTTATTAGAAAACAAACATTTGTAATGTAAAAGCTTTTATTGAAATTTCTCTTCCGGAGAAGTTTTTTTTAGCATCGACAGTAATTACAATTGAAATAAAAAGGACTAGTTCAGTACGTGAAGAATGAACATGTGACATGAGAAGCAGCAACTTCAAAATGCCTCCGCTATCTTAATGTAACGCACCGTATAGTGTTCAAAAACTAGATACCTTATAAACGTAACTTCATGTAACGTTATGCAGCGTCTAATGTTGTGTGCTGTATTGGGTGAAAAATTAAATTCCGTAAATGGGTGTAAAGGCACAGGTACATATGAAATCCAAAAAGCAATGAAGAATTAATCTGAACTTTGATTGCCGGTTTTAAACATTTTTCACTATTAATGATACAAATATTCCCATTACGAAGCTCATTCGTTGCAGAGGCAACTGTGCTTTGAATGCAAAGGCATATACTACCAGACATTCGCTGGGACTAGTGAATAATTTGCAGAAGAAAAATAAAGATAAAAGAAAACGATGTCGTAGGGACTTGCAGGTCTAACAAATGTAGTCATAGTAACTTCCTGAAGTTCGCCCAGATAGATTTTCACTTTTTTAAAGGTGGCGGGCCGATTATATCTGAGCACATTTTGAAATGTGCAATTGCACTATTATTTAAAGAATATAATTCTGTTAATACTACCCACCCCCACCCCACCATTTCGGAACTAACA
>CM068826.1:79505893-79783393 GCA_028554795.2 Sinohyriopsis cumingii | reverse complement strand
TGAAATGATTTCATTGTACCATGTATGTTCAGCTGAAAACATTCTCGAGGCAACTTTTAATTTCTCTACACGTACAATCTATTTTACAGATACAGTGCATGCCAAGGTTTGTGGTGCCCTATTCAGCCCCAACGGTTTTCCCGTGCATGGGCACGCCATTTAAACGATATCATATAATTCTTTTTATTGCTCAACATTACTCCAATGGCAGTGTAACTATGGGAACACCATAGGATAAAACAATAATATCCTCCTCTCTTTCTGACAACATTGCCATATTGCAAGCAACAGTGCTCTTAATATCAACACATTATGGCCCTTATTCGCAAAAATACAATATCCAGCATTCAATTCAAGTTTTGCTTGGGCATGAAACAAGCATAACCTCATTGCTAATAACTTATACCCTTTGAAGGTGGATGAACCTAAACTATGCCGGACCCAGCCAAAACATTTATCACCAGGAAATTATTGGTTGATTTACTCTAGACTAAACCTCAGGTAGAAAACAGTCGCCATATTCTTCCTTCAACATTGATAACACTGAAGACTTGTATCGGGGTTCTTGCTTCAACTAGATTTTAAAAAAATATATTCAGTGCAATTTTCCTAATGGTCTTTGAATGACTTTTTTCATAGGCGAGCTGCTTTCCTACTCATCATTCAAATGGCACCATGTTTTTAAAGTTCAACACATCGTAATTATCAAAGACTCGTCATAATTCATTATCATATGCTTAAACACAACATATCCCAGAGATCAGTTATACTTTCCGCCTCTAAATGTACTATTGGTCCTGTCTGAGCAGTTTGACAATACATTTAAACCGCATCCAGAGGCCCTCTTTTTAAATTCCTGGCTCTACTTAATATTTAAAAGCAGAAAATTTACACGTATCTGTAATAAAATGCCTTGAAATCTCCTATCTGTCGACGAAACCTTTTAAATGATTCATATTGCTTAGGAAACTAGCGGTACACCAGGGTTAAACGGATCAAGAAAATTACATTCTTGAAGATTATCTCACACATACATTCTTATCTCTAAACACTCAACATAAATAATACATTCTGACCGTCTATCAGATCTTGTATGTACTGTTTTCTTTTTCAAACCACCATTTGTAACATATGATGCTCATTTTACTCACAAAAGGACTTGGTGTATCCCAGTGTGTTTAGGCCTTATGTACGCATATCTTTCAATTTTCGCAAGTCTTCGATCTACATTTTTTCTACTCCGTTGTGAAAATTGTGTCGGTAAAGCAAATATATCCTGCTTCTGTATAGATATTGTAACACGAGGTGTATTCCTTTCAGTTTTTTATTCTTTTATGTTTACATATTTTAGATTTCCATTTTTGTTTGTTCTTTATCCTCGTGCAATCTATGCAGTTTTTGCCTATGTCAATATATGTATTAGAGGAATTATCACACACAAGTTCAGAAGATATATTATTAAGTATTGTTTGTTAATGTAGCTTGCACATGTCTATGTATGTATCATGGGTTTTTTAATGTCTTAATATTTCCATAATTATTTACTATATTGTGTGAGAGTGTGCAAGATCAGTCCTGTGATACACTTTAACCTATAAGACAACACTACACTGGTAGTGTTTCCTTATTCTGTGGAGCCATGTCAACATAATGAAGAGTGCAGTATAAATGCAATACGCAGTATATATTATAACAGCTCTATTATTGCGTTTGTGCAGATATGTTCATGTTCCATTTTATAGATTTATCTGTGAATCATCCTACATGTTTGTGTAAACAAATGTAGCATATTCGTTGAACTTACTTATTACACTTAATACCAAGAGCAACGTGCATACAATTTGTTTCATTGTTTATTCACAAGATCTGGGACTGTTTATCGTACCCGTGGGGATTTCGCAAGGAAAGATGACCCTTGATGATACCCATGGGAACCTATCCAACTTGTATGGACTGCTAGCAATGCTTAACACAAATCTTCGCAATGGGTGCAAGATTATGGTTTTTGTGGGCCATTTCCTTATCTAAGGGTTTCCGAATACATGCAGTCAGTTTCCCCATCAGGCATTTCACATGTCTCTTAATTGATCTCATATTTTGACCAATAACAAAGTATACGAACCAATAAGACGTGATATCCACAGTTTTAAAACAGTACCGTAATCATGTAAAGATGTATATTCAACGCTCTCTTTTGTGTTTATTGTCTGTCTTCTTTGTCTGTGTTTTGTAATTTTGCTTCAGTGAGAGTCGAAAGCTCTCAGGATAGTTAGAAACTTTTCTTTAACAGTTTATTACATATATCTGAATCAATCCTACTATAACTAATAAAGTCACGCTGGAGAAATCCAGATCTCGACAACAGGCAATCATGAACCAGAACTCCTGTAAATGGAGAAGTGACCAGAAGCTGAAAATCAAACTCACTATTTAATTACACCAAACCTGGTTGATGTCCAGCTAATAATGTCCAGATTACTGAAATGTCGAAGATCGGTCATTTTCAGTAAACGGACCAATTAAACGATTTGCAAGTTACATCATCGATTACGGCGATACTCAGTTCTGCGCCATTCCAACTGTTTTAGACATCGAACTATTTGCACTAGAATTCTGTATGTTGCTTAAATATCTATCCAACCCCTAACCCTCACGTTTCCTCAACTTAACCTCGATCTTCAGTGTTCGAGCATTTTGAATAAGAACTACGTTTCTTAAGAGTAAACATTGGTTGGGTGAGTGCATTTCCTTTTTACGCCTGATTCGTATATACATGAGTACATAGTGGGAATCTCAAGTGTGTGTGTGTGTGTGTGTGTGTGCGCATGTGTGTGCATGTGTGTGTGTGCATTTGCCTTTTCTGTTGGGTCTGCATTTGTCTTTTCAGTTGGGTGTGTATTTGTCTTTCCACGCCCGATATATATGACATGAGTACATGGTGGGAATCTAAATTGTTTCCATGATATGACAAAGACACGTAGTCCCTCGGTAATAAGGACGAACCACGGGACCAATGTCAGCTGCATCATGTTTGTATTTACTTTTAATGCCCATTAAGTGCACATATGTTTATAAGCCGGATAACTCAATAGTTTACAAGTTATGAAAAAGGGGCTAAGTTCCTTGGTCTAGAATTGAACCCCTCCGCTAGTTTCTACTACATATATACTTTAGCATGCACATCTAGGGCATAAACGATTGTGTGGCTGACAATATAACCAAAGTTATTTATGACCCATGGGATATGTTCCTGGGATTGTTATATATATATTGATATCGTATCGGACATGAAAAACTAAATTAATACATGAACTTAATATCGACCGAGGGTTAATTATAATTGTTGATTTCACTTCATTTCTGTTACATATTTAAGACTTATATTCGAAACAGAAATTGGGATCGTCAGTGATCCGAATTTCTTTATTGCATTTCCGAGATATTAAAAATTGTCTTTAAAATGTAAATTGACTTTAAATTGGGATCTTCAGTGATCCGAATTTCTTTATTGCATTTCAGAGATATTAAAAATTGTCTTTAAAATGTAAATTGACTTTATTTCTGAATTTTAATTGTCCCTGGTAAAGACTTTAATTGAGACGTCTTTAGTGAAACCAGCTGGCACTGATCATATCATCTAACGTCGTGAACTTTGTTTCATATCCTACCCAGGAAGGGTTAGAGTCCTTGAAAGGGACGAGTTGGGTGAAATTGCCAGATATTATGATCTTTCTGAAGCGAAAGCGTTTTTAACAAAATAAGAGCAAAATATAATTTTGGTTTAGAATTTTGGTGGGAAAGAAAATTTTGAATGATATTGCCATGGTTCTGATTGGTAAATTTATTTCTGACTTTTATATGAAATTAAAGGAATTACTGCTAATTAACCAGATGGACCTGGATTAACAAAGCTTCAGCTACAGAAAGAAATGATGCAAAAGGGAATTCAAAAAAGGAAAAGGAGAGAGAGAAATAAGAAGAAAGTGAAATACAAATGCAGATGCAGAGGAGGGAAAGAAATGCAAACTAAGAGATAAAAAGAAGAGAGGCCGTTACAAAGGGAAAGAGTGAGAGAAGAAAGGAAACTGCAACATAAAACAATTACATCTGGTAGACGGGGCACACCCCCTCTTTACAAACAAATTCAAGTTTTGATGTTACAAGAAATATTAGATTACTCCCTTTTTTAAGAAGGAAAAAAGTAGATAAATACTTTCCTCACCTTCAGAAAATTGCTGAAAACTTAAAATGGTCGAAAGAATATTGACTGTTATTTCAAAGTGTGCTTATTGACAAATTTGTGAAGTCTGCAGTTCACATTGTTCCAACAGAGAACTTATCATAATGTGGTTAATGAAAATATCTTGAAGAGTTATTAGGTGGTACCTGAGGGATATCGATAAAGGTTTAGGAAATGTAGAAAAGAAATCGGACAAACCATTTCGAACTTGCAAGGAAAAAAGATCAACTATTTGATAGGTGGTGCTCAGCCATGAGGGTTGATAATAACTTCAGTCAACTTATATTAAGTTAAGAATTGCATCCATAGTGATGTCAGGACCTATCATGATGAGCAAACGTTGAAACTTTGGAAAATACTACTCGCACTGCTGATGATTATCCCTTCACTTGTCAATATGTCTTCCTCTCAGCAGTGTTTTGGATATAAATCATCTAGTCTCATACGAACACTTCCAAATCTCAGTCTGGAAGAACATTAGAAATCAAACTTTTCATAAAACTGGTCAGAAATCCATATCTCTTCCAACGTGCTCTTAATGTAAAAGAAAAGGTACTCTCTTAATGTAAAAGAAAAGGTACTCTCTTAATGTAAAAGAAAAGGTACTCTGCTATAGATTGAACAATATCCAACCATCATAGAGACCGAGATATTCGAAATGTTCTTGCTTCAAAGAGATATAGATCACGGCTTTGGATTGAAAGCAATACATTAGTTGGGTCAAATAAACCCCAGTCTAGTTTTATTATGGAGAATTATGAACCAGTCATGTCGAAAGGTTATATGTTACTTATCGGTGATTCTGCCAAGCCTATCCCTATTAAAATATCAAGGAAAACAGGAGAATCTCAGTGTCTTTGCTATTGGGTACTTTGTCTTTATTTAAGGTTTCTTTCTAGGGAAAGTGTTCATATTTAAAGGCGTAGAGTTTAGCTTTGTTAAAGTTAATCTCCATCGTATCAGTTTGTCACCAGACCGAGTCTCAGGATCCGTGGTTGTCGAAGCAATGGCTTCTGTACCTACTGAGCGTATGCATTTATTACTAGGCAAAGACCTAGCTGGAGATAAGGTCCTGTTTAAGCCACTTGTACCTGACAAGCCTTGTTTGGATCAAAATGTTGATTCGATTAAGAATGAAACCCTACTTTTGCAGTTACCAGAGCTATGACAAAAAGAGCTCTTGATAATGATGCTGATGAAGAAATTATTCCCTTAACTGACACTTTTATTGGTCAGTCTTCTCATGAGGTCAATTTTGCTTATAGTATTGATCAGTCAATAGATGTTGATCACACTGATCGTCTTTATCCTACTTATTCTCTCTACCCTAATCAGGGCGAGAAAAGACAATCACACGTTGTCGAAAAGGGACAGACTCTTGAAACTTGTTTGTTTTAAAGGGGTTTTAATGAAGCTAAAACCATACAAGTAACCGTTTTTATATTTTATGATAAACGGAGTCTTTATGAGAAAATGGAGATGGAGACCACCTGAGGTACCCGCTGGTGACGAGTGGTCAGAGAATCAGATTTTAGTTCCAATGTTATATCGAAATGGACATTCTTAGTCTAGTCCATAAAACTCAGTTGGCGGGTCATTTAGGAGACAATGTGACTTATCAAAAAGTCTTCAATCAATTTTATTGGCCGCAAATTAAACGTGAGCTTTCTAAGCACTGTAAATTTTGTCACAATTGTCAAATGGTAGAAAACACCAAATCAGACGATACCAAAGGCTTATCTGCAACATATTCCTGCTTTTGACAAAGCATTTAACAAACTAATGGTAGCCTGTCTCGCTCCCTTTCCTTTCAACGGCTCAGGCAACCAATAGTTGCAGACCATTATGTTTACATCCACAAGATTTTCAGAGGAAATTCCATTGAGGAATATTAAAATTATAACCGTATTAAAAGCTTAGATAAAGGTTTTTAGACTTGTTGGCTTTCACAAATTTGTCCAGTCATATCAACGGTCAAAATTTATGTCTGGAATTTTCAAACATGTCATGCATGAATTAGGCACCCAACAGTTAAAATCTTCTGCCTATCACCCTGAAGGTCAGGTGTTTTTGGAAAGATTGCATAAAATATTGAAGAATATGATTCGGTCATGTTTGATACAAAAATGGGTTGGGATATGTACTGTTGTTTGCTGCTAGGGAATCATTTCAGGAATCATTAGGTTTTAGTCTGTTTGAACTAATTTTTTGACAGACAATCCGAGGATTATTGAAATTACTAACGAAGAATATAGTTTTAAATGAAGATTCCAAGATTAGTCTTCTTGACTATGTCTACGATACTAAATATAAATTATTTAATGCATGTGAAGTAGGAAGAAAAAAATCTTCACTCTACTCAGTCAAAATGAAATTAATGTATGAGAGAAGTCCAAAGGAAAGAAGATTACAGACTGATGACATAGTTCTGGGTAATTTACCCACCCCTCAGGCCTAATTTGTTCGATCTCATGCAATCGAAGAGAAAATAAATGACTTAAATCTCATCATTCACACTCCTGGGAGACAGAAACAAAACGATTATATACATATGCTACAGGAGTAGTTTGGTACATATACTCCAGGCAATTATTCAATCAATTTAGTTGTCCTTGTCCCATACAGTGAGGATGTAAACAGTGAAATCCAATATGGCTATAGTAACTTGGTTTAACCAGTCTTCGGAATTCAGAAATACTGAACAATCTGTACCATAAACTTTCACATATATAACCATAGGAAACATTATATATATATATATATATATATATATATATATATATATATATATATATATATATATATATATATATATATATATATATATATATATATATATATAAACAGATCATGTTCCTGTTTTAGGATCAGTCTATGGAATTAGTTACTGCTGTGTTCAGATATTAATTGAGAAAAATTATGGATTGAAATTATCCACTGGAATTACAAAGTGCTCATTGACTTTTTGGATTGAAAATATACTTTGGGGTTATTGAGAAGTCATTCAAAGAAAGAGCGGATTGCATCATTGTAGTACGTCAGGATATTCAAGAATATTGGAATTCATTCGAAACATTGCAACATTTTGGACCTGTCATAAGACATTATGGTTTATTTAACATGTACTTGAGAATACAATACTGTATCTTTTGAATCTTCACCTTTTATTCTCAACAAATAAATTATTTGTTTATTTTCTTAAAGTTGTCGGTTTCACTTCATTTCTTTTACACATTTTAAGACCTTAAGTAGTAAATAAGTTATCAGCTTTGTGCTGATGTTCAAATAGTCGGAAATAATACATGTGTCTGGATTCTGAGTTAGTTATACAAAATTAATTACAAGTAATTACAATGTCGATCGTGAAAAAGAGTTGTTTGACTTCTAAACTCAGTAAACACTGATGGGAACCATATGAAATGGATATACGAACATAAATGAAACGAATTTCTTAGAAAAGAAATGTTTGAACTATTAATGTATATTTTGTGCTTAAAACTATCTTCCAAATAAGATGTTTTAGGATCGACAGTAATTGCAGGTGAAATTCAAGAAAAGTCTAGTTTTACTACATGAAGAATTGGCATTTGACATAAGAAGCAGCAACTTCAAAATGGCCCCACTATCCTAATGTAACGTTGTGCACTGTATTGTATTGTATTCAAAAACTAGATACATTAAAAAACCAGACTTGAATTAAAGTTGGACACAAAAAGAACAGGTGGGATTAATCTGAGTGTCAAAGAATTGGTTATAACGGCATTTATTTCATTATTAATAATAATAAATACGATGCTCTTCGTACACTTTCTCAAGCAAGGCAGATACTGCTATACATTCGATGGAATTGGTCATTAATTCGCAGAAGAAAAGAAAAAAAATGAAATAAAATAAAATTGAAACAAACACACAAGTTGTAAGGACTTTCTTCTAGCATAATTAATCATGAGTACATTTTGAAAACTTCATGTGCCAAAATGATCTCGGCATTGTGGTCTGGTTACAGCTCCGTGTCTGTTATTCTTGACAACCCAATAGGGTGATTGAACCAAGAATAACACTACTACAACTACTACTACTACTAATAATAATAATAATAGAGGACTGCAGAGCAGTGGGGAGGATCGCATCCAATCTTGAACAGTAAAACAGAACATAAATCGAAAAAAGAGGGTGCTAAGAATATAAAAAGTCATGTATCTGACGATTACGGAGATGACAATCCTTACAATGTATGCACAAAAGTGACAAATTTCGAACAGGTAGCTGAACGGTAAACATAGTAAGTATTATAATTATAAATTCTTACCTGGTAATAAAGATGTCATGTGTTAGTCAATGTAAAACAATCTTTCAGGACAGATGTTTTGATTTAAGGAAATAAATTCACATTTTTGTCTAATCCTTCTACATATGACTCTGCCCCTTATCTGGGTGGGTAATGTTAAAACGACGGGGGAATCCGATCAATGATCACCGTGCTATCTCGAGGTAAATGTTGTCCGTTAGATAACGATGCCCGTAACTGCCTCGAAAAGAACGAGGGATGAGTAATGTTATCGGTTATGATAAAGAGGGACCGTTGAGGATAATAATAATAATAATAATAATAATAATAATAATAACAATATGTACATAGGAGGTGATAAAATATAAAAGAAGTCGTTTATCTCGCTTTGCTGAGTGTTGGTCGCTTCCCCAACCCCTTCTATACCCTCCAGGCTGTATCAAAAGAATAATAATTGGATACAAAAGGATTAGAAAGACAGTGTATTCAAGTATTTAGTCGATATGAGGAAAAGTCGCTCCGGTTCTACTTCTACATATCCATAAAATATGTACATAACAGATGTAGCAAACAAAATGTTGAAAAATAACCTAAATGAGAAAAAAAATCATATCGAGTGAGAAAAGAACTTCAGATCATACACGTGACTTGTTTTTGAAAATCGAGAAACGTTATTCGGAACATATCATTACAAATGATAACTTTCCATAACATGAAATGCGACGTTTTATCTGACAGGTTACTAAAAATAAGTGGACCAGGAATTTATGAGGTCATCAGAATATGAACTTCTGTCTGTCTGTATCAAGTCTCGTTTATGACAAACAGCAAATTATTTCAAACAATTTGTATATAAGTTTCTAATGAATTGAACGCTGCTAAACATATTGCTTGAGGAAATTTTCCTTTTTGAAACATGTACCATTGAACAGAAACTTTTTTTTGGATAAATTTAAATCCTAAAAAGTAAAACTGGACATACGTCAAATATATCTATTATCACATTTACAGTATTTCTCCTAAGTAATCCATGCCCTATTTCAGGAAGAGCAATATCGAAAGTACGTATGTGATTGAGAATACCTTGTTGACTTCTGATTTGAATGAAAGGTTAAATACAGATAGGATATCATTAAATCAGGTGTGGCGAATTCTTTCATTAACTCGATAAATAATTGTACAAAATTCCTTCGTTTAAACCGGAGTGACGAGTCTTTGTCTCATACATGTATATGTGAATATTCGAGAAAATAATATTAGAAAGAAATAGTAATAGTAGTAGAAGCAGTATGAGTTTTGCAGTGGAAGTACAAGTAGTGGTGGGGTCCCAAGTGGCCGAATGGTCTAAAGCGCTCTCCGTTACGGATCACTACCATCTCACCTCTGTCTGCGTGGGTTCGAGTCTCGGATTCAGCCAATGTGGGTATGTGAGAAAGCTTTCCAGTAGCTTCTCGTGGGTCGGTGTTCTTTCCGGAGTTTTCCGGGGTTTTTCCTGCACCATTAATACTGGCCGCCATGTATAGCCTATCGTGTGCTGAAAATTGGCGTTAAACCCCACAACAACAAGTAGTGGTAGTAATAGGATCTTAGTAATAGCAGTATCATGTTGACTACTCAGTTACATCAGTAGTATTAATAGCAGTAGTAATAGCAGTTGCATTAACACCAGTAGTTGTAGGAATAGTAATAGTTATGTTAGTTGTAGTAGTAGTAGTTGTTGTTGTATCAGCAACAAAAGTAGTAATAGTAATAACAGCAGTAGTAGACGTAGACGTTTCAAGTTGTGGTGTTGGATGCGTTGGTCAGAGTTTTAATAGAGACAGATAGGCCTGGGATGGAAAGGGTTTGTAAGAGTCCTGTCGTTGTTCTCATGACGTGGCTGCTAAAGAGCATAAATGTTTCAAGCGCTTTGTCCCCAGAGATGTAACTTACTAACAGCAAGAGTTTTACGTGACCTGATAAAGGTCACCACACTTAAATAACTTAATCATTACACTAAGCAGGCATATGTAGCATTTCAAGAACCTTATGATGTCTACTTCGAATCCTGTATATTATGTCAATCTTACTGTAGTCAGAAGAAAAAAAACTTTGCAGAGACAAAAATATAATTAATTTTCATGACAAATGTGAAAAGATCTATAGTATTTACAAGCACCACTTTTAATTTTCGGCCGTTAAAACTGATTCAAGATCTTGTGATAAGTCCTACTGACTCTTTACTGACCAGCCAAGGGAGTTTCGTGGGAAAGACTAAGAATATCCCCCTCGATATGACATCGAAACTACATTCACCAGCAGGTACCTCAGGTGGTCGTCATCTTCTCATAACGACCCATTTGTCACAAAATAACAAACTTGTATTTGTGCAACTTCAGTTTCACTAATAGCGCTTTGAAAAGGCAGGACATCTCAGGATTTTGTTTATGTTTGACGTTGATTGTTTGTCGTTTGTCACTCTGATTAAAATGAAAAGAATGAGTAGTAAGAAAAAGATTACTGTGATCAATATCTCTTGATTGATTATACCAGGAGCAAAATTGACCTCATCAAAATACTGACTAATAAATGTATCAGAGAAATAATTTCTTAATTAACCTCGTTCTTAAGAACTCATTTTGCCATAGCTCTGGTAACTGCACAATCAGGATATAAATCATAGATTTCGATCTCAACAGCATCGACTTTCTGATCTACTAGACAGCCTGCACTAATGCAAATAACTTTGTATCAATGCAATAAATCTGATAGGTAGTAGATAGCTGAAAATTAAACTCATGTAAACTCTTGTGCGCAGATGCATATCAAATTGAATTGACGCTTAGTATTCATAGGCATGGATCTACAGCGGAAATTAGTCTATGGAGACGGCAAATCGGGGCCCATAACTTCACTATATCTGGGTGCATATCGGGTACATGTCCAGTTATCAGCTGTAAAGAAACAACCATAGTAGTGAAGTGGGACGGTATAGCGTCAGTGGGAAAATACATTACAGGCCCCCAATGGGACGATATGGCGTTTATATTTATAGCGTCAATGGGAATTATCATTGCAGACCCCTTTGGGACTGTATAGCGTCAAGATGGATAGTTGGGTCTGTATAGCGTCTGACGTCTCGGTAGGGGAGATTGGTAACAATGTTGCAACCAGGGGAAGTGACGTCACAGTACTGAGTAAAGAGCGGGGTGTACAAAGATAACACAGACAATAGACACTTATACAACATTTCTTTTCCTTTCAAATTTGAGGCAAAAAAGTAATTTCTTTTCGAGGCATATGAGTGGTCCTGAGAAGGGCCTTTGGGTTTATGTTAACATTATTCCGTTAACATAGAGGGCATTGCATAGGTCTTTTTCTTTTCCTCAAACTTTGTCTTACTTCTGGTCCGCAAATCAGAACCCTCTTCAAACAGCCTTGTCTCTCCATATAAATTTTTCTTTTCCAAACGCTTGTATCCGTAATCCTAACAATGGTCCAAGGTGATCTGGCATACATGGGTAAGGAAATACAAACCATAAATGGCGAAACTAAATGGGAATCAACTGACCAAACCAGCTCAGCTGATAGAAAGAATGCAAAGGCAAGAGCAAGAAAAATCCAGAGGAAAAGAGGAGAAGCAAAACTGGTAGAGAAAAAAACTGCACCGTTCTTTGTATTAGAAGAGCCGAACTTTGAAGACAGCTCAAATAGCCTAGAACAGACAAAAGAAAATTACCAAACCAGTCTGGAAATATCAAGGTTAGAGGAGACAATAGAACAACAAGTAGAAGTGGAAACTAATACAGCACCCAAATCAGCCAAAACGCAAAAGGTAACGCAAAAAAGAAAAAGAGTGGCATCTACACCCAGAACATCTCCCGAAGCAGAAACCACCGATCTCATTAAAGACTGTAAATCTCCACGAGAAAGAGAACCTAGGGAAGAAACAAGAGAAAAATAACAAAGGACAGTAAGTCTCAACAGAAACGATAAAAAAAGAGTTTTAACCATAGAGGAATACAGGGCGAGAAAAACTACCCACCAAAATCAAAACTTAAATGACTATCTAAATATCTTATAGAACGTACAAAAATTGTTTTGAACAATAACGTAAGAATTAAATATATAACTTAAGCACCTTTTCAGAGTCAAGATGGACCTAAATCTGAAAATCCTGACTATGAATGTAAATGGTGTAAATAATAAAAATGAAAGTATTACAGCACAAGCCAAAACATATGATGTACTTTTAATACAAGAAACGTACGGAATGACGATACATGTCATGAAAAAATTAGAGGAGGACTTAGACCCTTTAGTTTTCATTAGTAACCACCCAACAGAGAGAAAAGCTGGGGTGGCAGACCACCAAGGGACTAAACCCTGAAAATATAGGAATACCGAATGACTTACAAGGACGCTTAGTCCATCTAAAACTAAACAACTGGAATATATTCAACATATACATACCACCTGGTATCACAAGAAAAAACACGACCTTTATAAAACAATTTAACAGATACATTCAAAAATTTGCCATGGATCCCTGCATTTTAGGCGGAGACTTTAACTGGGTAACTACCGGTCTAGATAAAAGTGAAGGATTAACGGAAAATAACAGGAACATTTTTAGATGGATTAGGACCTTTACAAAAACAAATAATATTGCAGATTCTTTTAGATTTATGAATTAAAAAAGAGAGATTACACATATAAATACGACAATAATAAGGAAAGTAGAATTGATATGTTTTATATATAGGAAAGTGAAACTGATGCCCTAATAAACTGCGAAATTCTACAAGAAAAGATTTTAGACCACAAATTAGTACTCCTAGAGACTAAAATTCCGAACACACTTAAATGGGGACATGGAGTGTGGAAGATGAACAGTGCTCTTGCGCTCGATGATGTATACGAGAGCACTGTTCGCACGCACCTAAGCAGGATGAAACAAGAACACTGAAGATATAATGATAGAATGGGAAAACATTAAAAAAGAAATAAAACGGATAACTAAATGCTATAGTAAGACAAAAAGAAAAAAATAATACAAAAACAATGGTTAAAAGAAAAGCACGCAGAAATTATGACCCTTAACAGACCGCAAACAGAGCCAGAAAAAAATAATAATTAAACAATGGGAGGATATGGAAAAAGAAATTACACAAGGGATTAAATTAATGGCGGGAAATTACGAAAACCTATACAAGAAAGGGAGGGGAATATACAGAAGACTAGAAGTTAAAAGAGAAGAAAACAAAAAGATAGATCTAATAGAAATTAAGGATAACGGTTATAAAAATAAAAATGACATATTAGAAGGTATACGACAATATTTTGCTGAGATACATAAATCTCAAAATATAGATGAAGAGGTAATAAATAGGTATATAAAGGAAACAATGTATAACCAAATATCATTAGATGACAAGAATATGTGTGAAAATTTTATAACTAACAAAGAAATTTTAGAGGCAATTAATAGCTTACAAAAAGGGAAATCATCATAATCGGACGGTATAACCGCGGAAGTTTACAAATAATTTAAGAATGAACTTTTAGATTGTTTAGAATTACTATATAATAATATACTCTTTAAAGGGGAAATGCCTAAAACTTTAAGGGAGGAAATTAGTACTTTGATATATAAAGGGAAGGGAGATAAAACAATCTTAAAGAATTGGAGACCAATAACTTTGCTAAATAATGATTACAAAATCCTAAGTAAAATTACAACTAACAGAATAAAAAATTGTATAAACAAAATTATTGATATAAATCAAAGCTGTGGGGGGCAGGGGAAAATATCACGAATAACGCCTTATCTATAAGTCCTATAATTGAATTACTAAATACTAAAGGGGAAAAAGGAGTAGTGTATCTATTCGATGAAGAAAAGGCTTTTGATCGAATAGAGCATGACTTCATTTTTAAAACATTAGGAAAATGTGGCTTCGGACCCAACATTATAAACTAGGTAAGAGCCATGTACAAAAATATAAGTTCAAAAATAATAATAAACGGAGATCTCTCTAAAGAAATAAGTATACAAAGATCAGTTAGACAGGGCTGTCCCCTGCCTATGCTGCTATATGTAATAGCAATAGAATCCCTGAACATAAACATCAACCAAAATAACAATAGTCAGGGAATAAAAATACCAAATATGAAAAGAGATTAAAAAACTGTATTACATGCAGATGACTGCACTAACTTTACCAGTGACGGATCGGCCTTCAAACATTTACAACACGAATTCACAACATTTGGAAAAGCCTCTGGGTCAGGTATTAATCACGATAAGACAGATTTTATCAATAGGTAACTGGCGGGGTAACCATGCAGGTTAGCCCCCAACCTGATTAAGAAACAAGTAAAAGCTTTAGGAATCACATATGGAATGAACTCTACTCATAAAAACTACAGTGAGTTATTAATCACGATTGAAACACAAACAGAAACTTGGTCACATTCGAAGATTAACTTCATGGACCGAATACAGGTAGCTAAAACCTACATGTATAGCCAATTGAACTACACAATGATCTCGATACAACTAACAGAAGTAATGATTAATAAGATTGAAAAGAAAATACTGAGCTTTATTTAGGACAACAAAATCTACCATTTAAAGAAACACCATATATGCAGAAAAAGGAGGATTAGACCTTCCCAATTTAAGTATAACACAAAAATCTAACATTTTGAATAGATTTAAATATATAAATAACCCTCCCCAATTACCATGGGAAGCTATCTACAATAGTTATATGGATACATATGTCCTTTTAACAATACAATAACAATACAATATATCAAAATAACGTATTAACTAAACTATTAAAATCACCTGGGACTTGAAAAAGAATAAGCGATCTTTTATATAAATATAGAGATAACAAAGATATATGGGATAAAAAAACAAGAAGACATATAATATACTAAATGAGATAGCAAGCCATGATAAACATACAATAGAATTCAAGTGTCCGAATTTAAACTGGCCTATAATATGGAAAAATTATGCAAACATAAAATCACCAGCTGTCCAAAGTAGACTATTTTTATATCTACATGGAGGCTGGATGACCGGTGAGGCGGCTTTTAACAGACATATAATCAACACAATACCAAGATGCAGGCTATGTAAGAACCATACTGACTCAAAAGAGCGTCTAATATTAAGATGCCCAAAGAAGGATACAGAGAGACAAATCATAAAAAACAAAATCATAAATAAATATGGAACTTTTAATGCCATGTTACTATTACAAATAATATTGAGAAAAAGAGTTTATGCAATTACATAATATGGTATATCAACTCCATTATGAAAACAAGAAGGGAAGTTTTTGAATAATAAATGCTAAATTCTAAAATACAATTCTAAATTAAATAAACTAAAACTACGTGATTTTTTTAAATAGATACCTAAGGTGACAGAATTTATTCTGGGAAAAAGAGGTCCTTGTAAGACTACACTATCTCTGACAACAACTACACATACAGTGCACACATAAACACAACAACTACACATACAGTGCACACATAAACACAACAACTACACATACAGTGCACACATAAACACAACAACTACACATACAGTGCACACATAAGCATACAAATACTACATACACCGCTTCTTACACATTTTACTCAGAGAAAATAATAATAATAATAATAATAATAATAATAATAATATTGATTTACAAAAACCAATAAATAAATCAATACGTAAAACTCTTATATAACCCACTACTTAACCACACTAAAATGCTTCCATACACTATTAAATAAAAACAACTAAGAACAACTTGAAAAGATTTGACTTAGTAAGCCAGTCCGAACACAAAAACAAGAATAAAAGCAACTAAGCAATATAGAACCATACATATAGCACATACCGGACAATACCGATCCACTGGTGATGGATCACTCGTGTAAACAACTCCAAATGGAGTTTTTGAAACACTAGAATACGGCGGTGTTGCAAACGCTATAAAAATTGTATCGAAACGAAATTTATAAAATAAAATATACATACAACACATCTTTTTAAAATAAAAACAAACAGACACAAAATTCTTTTCTGTTTAGGAACTAGGGGGTTAGCCAAATGATGTCATTCTGAGGTGGACCACACCAATAAAGAAACTAAGACGATGAATTGGTGTGCACCGGCCGTGGAGACGGAAAGCGATAGAATAGTAGGGACTACTCAAGTCAACACTAACCAGGGACTACTCAAGTCAACACTAACCTACATCCAGAAGAGGTTGATTTTAACTGAGATTTTGTCGATTTTCTTTCTTCTTTGCAAGAATTCGTTCTGGTACCAGTACCTTCGCCACCATATCCTTTACCACACGTGGCGAATTTCAAACAGAGACAGAAAGAAGAATTGGATATTTTTTTACAGCAGCAAAAGGAAGCAGAACACGCTTTTCTCCTTCAGCAACAACAGCAAAAGGAAGACGTAAGAAGGAAACGACAGGTAGAAGAAGCAACTAAAGAAACAAGGGGGCGGGGGAGAGTCAAATGATCACGGTACTTTTAGACATTTTAGCAGAGTTAAGAAGTCTGAAACAAATGTATCAGACTCCTTTGTTACGACCGATGAGAAAAAGACCTTCCCGGGATAAATAACCCAACTCTGTGACTACGCCTTCCATACCACCTTAGTGATTTCTACCAAATCATCATCGGCAGGAGGCAGTCCAGAAGTAGGCCTTGGTCGTGGCAAAGGCTTAAGGCAGTTAAAGTTGATTTCGTCCCATTCCTAAGTTTGTTGTTTAAACAAACAAATACCCAAAGGCCCTTTTCAGGGCCACACAATTCTCTCGAAGAGAGACAGTATTTCAATTACCAACATCAATTAAAACAACAAAAAGCCATTTTACCCATATCGTGCGTGTGTGAGTGCGTGAGTGTAGTTTCTCTAAAAATCATAACCAAGAGACACTTACGTTTTATGCCTGGCCTATTCTGGTATAAATGTTACAATCCAATTCACAGCACAACATAACACTTTATAAAGTTCATAGGCTTCTTCAGTGTCTGTGTTTACTCTCTGTATTTTACATTTCTTCACTTTCACATTATTTTCCTCCACTTCTTCCTCACTTTCTCCTCGTCTTCTTTTCTTCTCATTTTTCTCTTTCTGCACATGTCTGGGTTCTTCCTTGGGGGTGGGTACCTTTTCTTCTTCCTGTCCAGAACCCCTCTCTTCTTCTTGCTCCTGCTGTTTCTTAGGGCAAGCTGAAGACCAATTTCATTTTTCTTGACATTGATGACATGTATCTTGACTTTTGTCTCTTCTAGCACCTGTTTTACTTTTTTCGACGGTCTGGACGCTCTGAAGACCAATGCCCTTTCTTCTTAAAGATATAGCAAGTATCTTGACTTTTATCTCGAAAGGAGGGTGAGTAGTCCGTCGGCTTGTCTGAAGAAAATTTTCTGATGACACCTCGCAAAGCTCTGATCAAACGTTCGATCTGTGTAGGCTCTTCCATCGTTCTGCTCGGTTTGAGATCAAAATGAATATTGGAAGGAAAGACACACACCCTTTATATACGCTGGTCTACCATGGATATAAAGTGACCAATGGCGTTTAAAATGTAATCATTTGACTTTTCGCAGTCAAGATGAAAAGATCGCATCAATTCGTGGAGAAAGGAGAATAATGTAAGAGGCAGAAACGTGATTTATCTTTTCGTACAATAGCTGAAGTCTTGGCACAAATTCATGCCAGTGATTTTGAAGATGACATGAGTGAGCCAGAATCCAGACCCATTGATTCTACACTCAAAGTTCGCCACCCTCAGTAAACCCTGAAAATTACTATCACATTTCGAGAGACGAAAAAGAGCTCCTCCAAAAATTTAGAACCACGGCTTACACCTACACGGTGAAGTTTAAAGCCCAACTTACCACTGGAGAAAGCAGAGGGTTTCATCGCCGAGGTGCGGGATTCTTTGTTACCCTCTCTGAAACACCAATGTGAAGCCAAAGAAGACGATCGCTTGAGACTTTTCATTCATCACAACAGTCTGAAATCTCCCGTTTGGATCGAGTTTAGCAACTCAGCAGAATTGACACCTTCCAAAGTCATCGACAAGATTCAACACGTGCAACAATCCAACGAAACGTTTCATATCACCGATGGAAAAGAAACACTGTTCATGACTCATGTCTCTCCCCAAGGGGACCGGACAACGTAGCATCAAGCGTAGCCTCGTCCAAATCAACAATCCTCAAGACCAGATGTGTTTAGCCCGTAACATCGTGGTGGAACGAACATATGCCAAAAAGAACGACACGGTAGAATGGAAAAGAGAGTGGAAACTATTCAACAATCGGACAGAGCCAAACATCGAAGTGAAGAAAAACTCCTGTTACAACAAGCCGTCCTGTTCAAAGACACACCCTGTGGCATTCCTGAAATGCAAACATTGCAAGATGTCCTAGCTCCACGCTACACCTTGGAAGTGCACCCTCAAAAAGTGCGCGGGCCTCTGCTGTTTCGAGGGAAAGATTTCCAAGACGGAAAATACATTCACGTTTATCATCACGATGAACATTTCGATGCCATTACCAGTATCACTGCATTCTTGGGATACAGTTATTACTGTGAGAAATATGAGAAATATGACTATGGCTATAACAATCTAGAGCAACACAAGCATTGTGGATCGAAATGCTCAGGATGTTTGGCCTCTCAACCCTGTCTGGACGAAGGACAAGAACGAGTGCATTGCCCTGTATGTCAGTGCACTTTTGTCAGCCCTGCCTGTTACCAAAAACATCTAAAAACGCAAGGTTGACAGCAGAAAATTGCTTGTCAACTCCTGAGATTGTTTCCGACTTGTGGACAAGGCATACGTGCCAATAATGCTAAGTCACACGTATCTTCAGGAAAGAAACGATGTCACATTTGTCACAAATCGTGGACTTGGAACATCAATGCTACATTCAAAAATACTAACCCCAACAGGAAGATGACAAGAAGAAAGGGAATTTCATCTTTATTTTATTTCGAATGCAAGCAAGAGACTGGCATTCACATTCCTAATTTCTGCGTGGCTCACCGAGCAATGCGAAAAGTACATCCAAGAACCTCTCTTTAGTCATTGGCCTCGCTGCAGCAAGATTCCTGGAGGACGTGAAACAATCTTCCGGGGACCGAACACGCTGGCCGATTTTGCCCGATGGATCTTAGACCTCATCGATGAGACGTGGAGCCAAGAGGACATCGAACGTTATGGTAATTGTCATCGCCATGCCTCGGTGATGGCCCACAATTTCCTCGGATACGATAGACAGTTTCTTTTGAGATACTATACGGAACAAGGCACCGCACGTACTAAACTGACTTTGAACAGAGCCAAAATCATTTCCATGCAAGTGAGATTCGATGAGCTACTTGGCCATGCCTTTGAGTCGAATGCCTGAAACGTTTGGAATGACAGAAATGGCCAAAGGTTATTTTCCGCACTTTTTCAATACAGAAGCCAATCAACACGCCGTTCTACCCCATTTGCCTGCCTGAGGCTCACGATTACGACCCCGACAACATGCGTACCGAACAACGAGAAGCTATAAACGCTTGGTATCAAGCTCACGCCTCGGATCCCTTCGCCTTTCAGGAAGAAATGTTAAAGTATTGTCGTTCCGACGTGGAAATTTTATGGCGTTGCTGTGGAACATTTCGAGAACTATTCATGGAACACGGAGGGCTCGATCCATTGCCAAAGCATGTTCCTTAGTGTACGGTCAACGATTCGTGCCCAAAAACACCCATGTTGTCATCAGCCCTCAAACGACCAACTTTGTCAAACGTCAATACTCAGTCAAAGCCCTATCCTGGTTACATTACTTGTGCGACAAGGAAGACAAATTGATTCAGCACGCCCGCAACGGAAGAGGCGAAAAGGCTATCGGAACATATTCGGTAGATTGCTGAGACTTAGAAAAACCCCAAGATCGTGTACGAGTTTAACGGTTGCTTAGTTCACGATGTCCCGTCTGTTACCTTGAACGTGGCACTAAAAGTCAGTTTTTACAACGAACCATGGAAGACTTATACCAGGCCACTTGTCAGCGACGCTTAAAGTTAGAACAGCAAGGTTACGAAGTGGTGGAAATTTGGGAACACGAGTACGATCACCGTTTGAAAACCGATCCCGAGTTTAAACGTATCGTGGAAAGTTACAAGTTGATGGACCCCTTGAACCCGAGGGATAGTTTGTACGTAGTACGGACAAATGCCACCTGTTTGCTGTACCACGCTGATAAAGAGAAAGGAGAAGAAATCAAATAGTTGGACGTGTGTTCACTGTATCCCTGCGTGTGCAAATAGTGTCGCTTTCCTGCAGGGCACCCACATTTTTTTACGGAACACATTGACCTGGACAACATTCGACAATACGAAGGCTTGATCAAGTGCAAAGTTTTGCCTCCCACCGACTTGTACCATCCCGTGTTACCTCACCATTGCCAAGGAAAATTGATGTTTCCCTTGTGCCATTCTCGTGCCGAAACGTGCAACCAAGACCAGCCTTGTCAGCGCACCGAGGAAGAACGCACCTTGACGGGAACGTGGGTCAGCGTGGAATTGTTCAAAGCTCTGGACCTGGGATATCAGCTGATAGAAGTGTAGGAAATTTACCACTTTTCCAAGACACAGAAATACCACAAGGATGACAAGATTCAGAAAGGTGTTTTCACAGACTACGTGGATGCCTTTTTGAAGCTGAAACAATCATCCACCGGCTATCCTTCCTGGTGTCACGGCCCGAAGACGAAAAGACATTGAAAAAGAAATACTGGGAACAAGAAGACATGACTTAGACCACATCGAGAAAAACGAAGGCAGGCGATCGTTTGCCAAAGTGATGTTAAATTGCTTGTGGGGCAAAATGGCACAACGGCCGTGTTTACCCAAGACAGAGTATTTGACAGAACCTTCCCGTTACTTCCAGATGATTCACGACAAAACCAAATACATGAAACACGTTGACCTCGTTCGTCAGGATTTGATCTTAGTCAATTACGAAGAAGATCTGGACTTTGTTCAAGCCGACGAATTTGGAAATGTCATCATTGCGGCTTACGTGAGAGCCCATGCTCGGTTAAAACTGTACGAAGCTTTAGTACTGTTAGGGGATCGCGTCCTGTACTTTGACACGGACATTTGCATTTACATCGATCGCACGGGTTAACGTCACCCTGATATCGAAGGAGACCGTTTATGAGCCTGGACAAACGAACACCCCGACGAGAAAATTTTAAGTTTTGCTAGTGGCGGTCCTAGAAATTACTGCTACGGATACCCAGACAAACAAGGAGAAGTGCACGCCGAGTGTAAAGTGAAAGGATTGACTCTCAATTATCGCACCAGTCGAGTGGTTAACTCTGGAGTATTGAAAGAAGCCCTGCAGTCTGGAGAGGATGGAAACTTTAAAGTGACCACCTAACAACCGAACAAGATTGTACGTTTATCCACTCATCAAATCGTCAGTAGACCCTTGGAAAAAGTCTATCAAATTGTGTACCAGAAGCGAGTGCGTCTTCACAACAACTTCACGTTGCCGTATGGACATGTCGGTATAAAAAAATTAGTTGCAAGAGGATAGCTACCAACAAGAAAGATGACTTCGCTACAGCAAGAATCGAGTGAGAAACCCAATGAGAACCCAAGTTCAAACCCTACCATTTTCCTGTCGTCTTGCCTGACTATTGTGATTGTGACCGTCGATTGGAAACGTTTCAAAAATGGCATCGGATAAGGAAGGATTATCTACATCGAATGTTTTAGCTAGAACATGATTTGTATACTTGGAAACTGAGACTGGATTGGGATACGAAGTACAGCGTTTTAGTTGCGCTCTGGAGTTATGAATGAATCTATGTATCTATAAAGATTCATTATTCTGGAACATACTCGACGGTCTCCGCCCTGTCCTTACCTTTCTATTGCATTTCCACCCATTACACTACGGTAAAATTATGACGGTACGTTAGAGAAAGTAGTACCGTTGTCCAGGACGAAGATAAGGAAGTCTTCCAAAACTTCTCACTACTACTACTACCACTACACATATCATGGAAAGTGATGATGTGCGTGTCAAACCTGACGGATGCGAAAGCGATGCCGCTCGTGATCGTGGGCTCTTTGCTGGTTTTCATTATGGATGTCAACCTTCACGTCTACCACCATACGGTTGTTATCCAGCCCTGAGCAAACTCCTGTCAATGTCACCCTACCCTCATCGAAAGAAACCTGTGAAAGACGAATATTCGTTCCCTGTGCGTTTGCCTGAATACTGCAACTTTGAAAATCGCTTTCAGTCGTTCAAAGGAAAATGGCCTAAATATCTGGGAGGACTGACCCCTGAAGAATTAGCCAGAGCCGGATTTTTCTACTTGGGCGAAGGGGATAAAATCAAGTGCTTCAGTTGCTGTATGTCACTTCACCGGTGGGAACAACAAGATTCAGCATACCTGCAACATGCTCGACGGATCTCGAATTGTCACTACTTACCTTTAGTGGGACGATATCAGTAATACCTGAATAGATATTTTACAAGAGAACATTCGTGGTTTGCCTGTGAAGTTGAGAGAACGCATTTACCGAGAACTGGTCAAAATACAAGTGAAACGCAAACTCAAAATCATTTCTCCATTTTTAAGTTATGCTCTTTTCCAAAGTAAAAGAAGACTGATTATGAGTAGATATTACTTCAGTCACAAAGGTAAACTAGCTATTGGCCATGAACCAGTGATTCCAAATATAGAGTATATACTTATGGATACTTTACAAGAGAACATGTTGGGCTTGCCTGAGGAGTTGAGTGAACGGATTTACCGAGAACTGGTCAAAATTAAAGTGAAACGTAAAGAACAATTGCATCCGTTACGACACCGATGTTTAAACCACTGGTACCTGAATGCTTTAAAAGGACTGATTCAGATGAAAGTGTTGCAGTGGCCAGACATTCATCAACTACCCCTTGGTTCAAAGGATTGGTTTGTTATTGATGATTCCATTTGCTACAAGGTAGACTTACTGCACCGAATTCCGTAAGGAAGAGTTAGAGAATTACCAAAATCTTTTACACAATGTCAACTTAGTAAAAGAGATAACTTCTGAACGGTGTCTTTTGATGTGCAAGTTAGTGACTAAACTATTTAGATTCTACACCGGAGTAAAATCATCTCTGTGGAGAAAGTACACTTATAGTCTCCGACAAAAAGAGGTATTAAAATAGGCTACCATGCCACAACTTTTATCAGAAGTGTTTCAACAGATTCCGTGGACGGAAATCAATGACACTATTCAAACAGTGGAAGATTACCAACAATTATTACGAAAACTTTATCCATTCAATTGGGGTCGACGTGTGGTGCGTGTCTTAGTGACTTGTTTTCTGGGATTTCGTTTACAAGACGATTCCATGTGGACTCTTTACAAACAATACTCACCACCCAATAAAACATGAAAGTGGTTCCTTTAAATGTCCAAGAGAGACTCATTTTGCTCAAAGCTTTGCATTTCCCTATGGATACTTCTCGACCTCTACGGGAAAAAAAGATTCAACAGCTTTTAGGTACCGAATATGTGTATGACGATGTGTGTGTAGCTTGTGACTTACATCCTTATTGGACAGATGTACATGACTGAAAACATTGGGGTTTTGAGGCTTGGACTCAAGAAGTAGCTCATTATGCTCGAGAGCTGTGATCCTCCATTTCAACGTCCTAGGAAAAAAAGTCACTTTTCAACCTGTGTTAGTGACAGTGCCAGAAGAACCTGTCACCGAGGACAGCCATTCCCTTCAGGACAGGACTGTCATGGACATTCCCTAAAGACCCTTTCGGGAGGAGACGTGTGATATTACTCCATGTTGAGTCTGTAAGAACATTACACATTGTACCGAGGACATCTTGGTTACCAAAAACATGTTGTACAGAAACTAGTTTCTATTCTACTTTGATCGTTTTTATGCGTATTTTATCGTTGTACTTAACCCTTTGGCTTTTATGTATTTTAGTCTTTCGTGTTTATTTTTTTTGAAATTAATAAAAGTGTACTGAACAAATATAAAAACTATTGTATTGTCTGTCTTCGTGTCACAAGTGACATTCCTTGCACTATGGCTTCCTCTGCTGTATCTGCTCCCTCTTCCTCCACTTTCAAAGTCATCGACGAACACTTAGATCGTGCCAGTTGGGAGGTTTTGTATCTTCGTCATCCCTTTAACATGCTCATTGGTGGACCTAGCGGCTTAGGCAAAACCGAATTTGTCAAACGTTTGATCGAACATTAACATCATTTGATCGATCGTCCACCTCAACGAATCGTGTGGTGTTACAAAGAGTGGCAATCGGCGTACTGCCTCTTGCGAGAAAGTCAAGGCGATCCCATCGTGTTTGTGGAAGGCATTCCTAAGGAAGACAACATGTTAGCACAAGACGAAGAAGAAATTAAAATGTGGCTTGCGCGCAACTGGCATTATCGTAATTCCAGTGTCATTTACATTACTCAAAATTTGTTTCAACAAAGTAAAGCCCATCGCACCATCAGTCTCAATAATCATTAGGTGGTCTTGTTTAAAAGCCCTAGAGATAAATTGCAAGTGCAAGTCTTAACCAGATAGTTAGGAACGCCTTGGCTAACTCATGCGTACGACGATGCCACTCAAACTCAACACGCCTATTTACTCGTCGATTTGAAACCCATTACTCCCGATTATTTGCGATTTCGTACCAATTTGTTTCACCACTGGTGTCAAGACGGACGGCCTGTCCTGTACATGTCTCCGTCGTCGACTTACCCCCCCCCCCCACCACCAAACTATAAAACCATCGGACACTTTTAGTCTGTCTCACACAGCGTCAACATGACGTCCCTTCAGTCTCATCTTCCCGTCAAATTGATTCGTGGCTTGTATCAAGGTGCGTTGGAAAGGATATCCTCCCAGTTTTAATTCTTGGAACAACGCTTCACAAGTTATCGGCTATAAAAAGAAGTGACCGTCATGCCCTTTCACACAGCCTCATCTACCGCTGCCACTGCAGTGACCACTCCTTCACACAGTTCTTCTCTGCAAGATCTACAAAAACAACCCTTGTGGGTGTGTTGTGGAGAACGTGTGCCTAAAATGCAAATAGTCTTTTTCTGCCAAATCTTTGTGGTGTATTGTGTCATCGGTGCAGCCATCGTCAATTTGAGTTTTCAACAAGGAGACAAACAATTGTGGACCATTTTATTGAACAGTTGCATCGGTTACCTTCTTCCCAATCCTTCTCTGAAATTCTCTTAGAACGGCAACAACGGGAATCTTGTGTCCAGTGCCAGTCACCACTCCAACAACAACAACAACAGCCTTATTTTGGACGGAGACACTCCTCTCACTTCCAGTAACCCTTAGGACAGCCACAAAACTCTGGAATTATTGAACAGTAACGACCAATTTTACTTAGCCTTACCCAGTGACAGTTCCATGGGGGTGTGTCCCAACAATACTATGTGTTTTTACACAGCCAAATTGCATCAGGCCTTCCAATTAGATCACGAAGTCCATTGGAAAGTGGCTTTGATGGAAATCATTTATCCTACACAAATCAGAAACATCACTGAAACTAAAAACACTTTTGAGGTTGAAGTTCTGGACGAAGCAGTGCAACAAACCATGATTACCACTAAATAACATCAACAATTCACTGCACATAGACCAGTATTCGGCACAAACCCTGTATTGATCATCTATGAGTTTAAAATTAACCCAGGACATTATTTTAACGGTCAACATCTGGTGGACGCAATGGCTGACAGATTCAATGCAGCATTTGACAAAGTTCTGACCAAACTAACCAAACCTGTTACCATTGAGTACTATAAAGTGGCTCATCGCATCCTGATGAACTTTTAAAGTGAAGAAAAAAGTATAAGCATTAGATTTTGCCCTGAGTTGTATGACAGTTTGGGTGGGGACCCAAAGTTGGCCAAGGATGCCAAGAACTTAAGAGAAATGTCAACCACTGCCAACAACCTGGATTTTGCAAGACACTTTCGTTTCCCGGTAGAACTGAACCAAGGACTGAATTTGATCTTTGTGTACACCGATGTGGTGGACTACAACGTGGTGGGACACACATCCGTGCCGTTACTGCGTGCCATTCCTTTCAAAGTGGATTCTGCCACGACCAATAACCAGGAAGGTGGAAACACCTATCACGTTCACCGCGAATTTGTACATCCTCACTGTTTACCCGTAGCAAATCGTATTTTGACACTGCCAACATTCCTATAAATGGGGATCTGGGACAAAATATTTCATTCACAAAAAGAAAAGTCACGGTGAAACTCTAACGAATCATAAGTCATGTATCCAGTGTACCGAGGTGTTGCTCGACAGCGAGGACAATGTTTAGGAGATATGTTAAAATCAGCCTTTCGTTCGGTGGCTCCGGTGTTGAAACCGATTGTGACACGAGGACTGCACGCCCTGAAAGATGCCGCATTGACGCTTGGCAAAGAATTTCTCCAAAATGTCATCATTGACAAATAAAACCCTAAAGAAGCATTCTTGAGAGAAGGCAAAAATGTCTTGCTTCAGACAGGCAAAGACATTTTGGGCCGACGAGAAACGCATATAAATGCCCTGAACGCTACGGAGTCAGGGATTCCTGCTTCCTTGTAGCCACAGCAAGGACAAGGCAGAAAGAGACGACGAAGAAAACACCTAGACAGAAAGCATTACGCTCCTAAAGCTAGAAAGACTAAGAAAAGAAGAACTATTCGAGACTTCGACGTTTCTGATTATTAAAGAAATACAGAGACAAACAAAATGATGCACCGAAGGTCTTACGCATGTTCCAAGTCAGAACTGGATCTGTTTGCCATACCACACACCATGATGACAATGCAAGAATCCCAATGGATAGAATTTCATCCCATTTCCTCTTTGATGGATTCAGCAATCATTCAGTTTGAAATCAAAGGACAGCGCGAAGATTACATAGATCTGAATAGCAGTTACTTGTATTTGAAAGTCAGAGTGATCTAAACGACAGACAATACTAATCCAGAGGCCGACGAAGAAGTAGCTCCCATCAACAATTTCCTGCATTCCTTGTTGAGCGAGGTGGATTTATATTTAAATAACAAACTGGTCAGCAGCAGCATGGATACTTACCCTTACCTAGTCTGCCTGGAAAATCTCTTGACGTACGGAAAAGAAGCCAAAGACACCCATCTAGATGCCTGTGTGGTATGGCAACCTGACAAGGATAAATTAGACGATATAGATGGTGGAAATTCCGGAATTCTGATCCGTCGAAGCAAAATTACACCACCGGACAGCAGTTTAGAATTGATAGCTCGTTTACGTTTGGACATGTGGTTGCAAGAGAAGTATTTGCTGAACGGTGTGGATGTCCGCCTGAGACTGAGTCGTAGCAGTACCGCTTTCCATTTGATAACTGATAATGCTGCCAATTACAAAACCATCATCTAAGAAGCCCGACTCTACGTGCGACGCGTGGAAGTGTTACCTAAAGTGGGAAACGACATCAGTCACACTTTGACCAGAACGACTGCCAAGTATCCGATACGACGCGTGGAAGTGAAAACTTTCACCTTTCCAAAAAATCAGCGATCCATGATTGAAGATCATCTGTTCCAAGGACAGTTACCCAAACGTTTAATTCTTGGCATCATCGAGAATGAAGCCTTCAACGGAGTAGCCAACAAAAATCCTTTCAACTTTCAGCACTTCAACGTGTCCAAGATTGAAGACAGTCGCGATGGCAAGACACTGTGTACCAGACCTTTAGAACTTACTTTTGCCCAGAAGAATTATTTGAGATCGTACTTGTCTCTGTACGAAGCCACCGGACAGTTAGGAACCAACACCAGTCACGGCATTACGTACGAGGATTATGCAAATGGTTATGCTTTGTGTGCTTTTGATTTCATTCCTGACCAAGGCGGCGACGAGGGACATTTCCACCCTATAAAATCAGGCCAGATTCGTGTGGAACTTCAGTTTAAAGAAAATCTGAAGCAGACAGTGAACGTCACCCTGTATACTGAATTCGATAACACAATATAAATCAACAGTTTGAGAGAAGTAATTCTAGGCTATTAGAAGCCACGTACGACTGTTATCCCTCTTTATATAGTGCAAAATCTTTGGAATGTGAGGAGACCATGGAAGTAGAACCCCAAAACAAAGACGTAAAGGACATAGCGATAAAGTCCAGATGGCCAGAAAAAGAACAGCATTTAGTCTCCTGTTTTGCCAAACACTTGGCAAAGCAAATTACGGAATTGATCAAGGAAGATTTCTTTGGATGTCAAAACGATCATCCCAGTCAAATTCAACACGATAAATGTATGATGCTGAGTCAAGAAGAAAAATTGGACGAGTATCTGGACAAAACTTGGGGTCTCATTTCGGAAGAAGCCGTGTTTCATCAGTGGTATAAAGTCTTGCGTTTACATTACTGGCCTTCATTAACGCCTCTGGAGATCCGTCGCATAGAAACTCTCTTGGACCAGGGTACGAAGTTGGAGCTAATAGCCGTTTACTTGTCAGACATTTTCCAAGAGAAAGTCAAAATTGAATTGATCACTTATCATCACCTGTGAAGAAAAAACAAGAAAAGAAAACAACACAAAAAATGGATACCTGGGAACTTTATTACCTTTTGAACCACAGTTCGTACACTGCTTCTTGGAATCCTGTCGTGTGTACTAAAGATGAACTGCCTCATCGCAAACCTCAAGACCACCAAGCTTATGTCATTAACACGGACGAAAGTCATCTCCCAGGAACCCACTGGGTAGCCGTATACTTTCGTCAAGAAGGATGTGTGGAGTATTTTGATTCGTATGGATTGCCCCCTTTGGAAGACGATATCATTGACTTTATGAGAAGAAACGCTCAGACAACACGATTCAATAATGTGGAATTACAAGGCACAGATTCATTGGTGTGTGGACAATATTGTGTGTATTTTCTGCATCTACGCAGTCTTGGATATTGTTTAGAACATTTAGTGACTTTTTTTGATCGTCATTCTTCTAGAAACGACGAGAAAGTAGATAGATGGCTTTGTGACCATTATGGTTATCTTTTGTCTTTAGCTAGGAAACGTAGTGTATAGCAATGACCCAATGACTTCCAACAGTGGAAATCTCAATTTAATTCACAATCTTGTCAACCTCGTCCAAAATAGACAGTTAATTGAAAAAATGTTTATTGCTGATTTGAATTGTTAATTTTAAAAATTTGTTAATTGTTAGTTGTGAGTTATTTAAAGAAAATAATGTCGTGTTTTGAAAAAAAAAATGCGTCTGTCGTTTGTTTGCCATTGATATGATGAACCATCCTCTTTGACTTCTCTCTATCCCCCAGATCAAACTATTTGAGCATTCCGACTTGAAACCGTGTAGGGATGTTTTCGATCGCGTCCGCGAATTAGCCATAATAGCGGGGGAGTCGCCAGTCTGACCATCCACTGTCGACTCATCCTCCTACGAAGATATGCTCAATATTAGCCAAGCTGAACGAAGCTTACGTGAATTTGCATCGTGTCAGGCAAAAGCCTGATACCGAAGCCTGAAGAGAATGATAGAATGTTAAAATTCACTAAAGACCTGATAGAAAATCTCTTCAGAGAGGACATTAACAGGGAAAAAGAAGAATGGACGGACAAGTACAGACTTCAGAAACAGCAGAAAGAACAGAGAGAGCAGCAGCAACATCAACGCAGCAGGAACCTGACAGAGGCTTTGTCGACTGCCGTGTTGACACCAAAGAGTTCCCCTACTTTTTCCGAAGAAGCAGACCTTATTCTATGGAAAAGTCTGTCGCCAGACGAGGCCGCAATCTTAGAACATAAAAGATTGCCATAGCTCCTCTTTCACAAAAAACAGCCCTTTTCAGGGCTACCCAATACTCTAGAAATAAAATACACATTCAATTTAGTTATGCTATGATATAAATAAATAGAAGTGCGTCTATAAGCACATTATTTCTTTATCTTGGTTAGAAAGTGTGACTCCAAGCCCTTCGTTTATGTCGCTTGTCAAAATTATAAAATAATGATTGTCAGGAAAGAAAGTGAGTGAGTGTTTCTTTTAAGTCTGCGCGTTTTTGGTGATAATATGGGCAATGTAAGTTTGGTTGCCAGGGGATGTTTTCCTTCACGTCCGTGCTTGGCGGATATATACGGAAAGCTCGGCAATCTGGCTAAATAGAAAAAGCCCTCCAGGAAGAAAACCAAGAACTACAAGAAACAACACAACATACCCACCATGATATACCAGAATACGAAGAACAAGCATCAGAAGGAAAGGGGAAAAAAAATCAATCAAAGGAACTCAACATATCAAAAAAAACAATCACAACCAACACACAGCAAACAGACGAGAAACAACAACAGGTCAAAAAACAACATGACAACAATAAAACCAATGAGGATACAAGAAACAAGAATAACAACAACACCAGCCACCTAAGATCAAAGAGAAATAACAACACAACATATGGAGAATACCAACCTAAGGAAAAATCTAAACCCGCGAAATACCACTATCACCCACCAGAGCTAACAATATATATCAGTGGCACCAATGAAAGATTTCTACGAATAGGTAGTAAGAGTTTAGCAGTAACATTAACACAACACCACAGCGGTACCTTCCAAATTATTCTACCAGAGGCCAACTACATACTTATCTGGTGTAACTCTGCACGGCAGCTCGACAAATACCTGGAAATAACAAACATAGCGGGCATCCCTGTCACCATCAACAGACATAAAGTAACGAACACTATCATCACTAACAAAACAACAACGCCCAATCGTGGAGAAGAGGCAAGAGACAGGGACCCAAATAAACCAACCAAGACCAATGAAAATGAAAGGAAAGAAACCCCAAGCTGTGGATTCAAAGCTATCTTAAAGCTTATAGGCCAACATCTACGGAAGACAACATCGGAAATATAATTTGATCTAACATACCACCATATTCCATATAGACGAATTACGAAACTAAGAAATCATCCAGGAGTGGAAACCTCTACAGTAATGCTTGAATTTGCAGAACCTCCCCCAAACAGTATCAGGCTCGGTCTATATGGCAAGCCCATAACACTACAAAAATACATCAACAAACCTCGTTACTGCAATAATTGCCAACGATGGGGGCACTTCACCTCCCGATGCCGATATCACACAAGATGCAATAAATGCGGAGGAAAGCACAAAGGAAAATGTGCGGCAAATTCGTATAAATGTGCTAACTGTAGAGGAAAACACACCATACTCTAGGGAGTGCCCCTACACAATACAGGAAATACAAATCATACAAATCATGGAAGACATGCAAATCTCATATAACCTAGCCAAAAAAACTGACCAAGAACAACAACCCAACACAAGCAGCGACACAAACAAGCGAAGGAAACCCTACACCAACAACAGCAACTGCCTTTCTTGGATCACGCGCTACGTACAGTCGACCTCAATCACCCACAACCAAGAGGAATGACACACATACATTAAACAATACACAACAAAAAAAACAAATACTACACCCAAACGAAACATACAAGAACCAGCACGTAGTCAACACATAAACAAGGAAAATACCACCCCTAGTGCTGGAGAAGAGGAAAAAGGTAAATACCACAACACAGGACTGTATCGATCCCGCCTTAATAACCCAATTTTTCACTGACCTCCGGGAGGGTATACAACAGAACACGCATCACAATCAAATTAAAAAGCAAGACTTCATCCTCCCATGATGCATCTGTGATGTCTGAGTGATTTACATTCAGATACCATTTGAAGGAGGGAGCTGTGGCAGTTCATAGTTACTGTGCTGGATTTATGACCAAAAAAGTGCAGGTTTGAATCCTACAGTTGGACTAGCCTGGGTCAGCTAATGTTTGGTGTCCTTGGAGAATGCACTTTACTCTAAATGCCTCTGCACTAAATAACCTATTTGTGTTGTTATGCCATACATTCAGATACATTAAAAAAATTTAAACAATGCAGCCTAAGAACTTTACATCCTAATCAGTGGAAAGTACAAATGACATTTCTAGCAAGTTTATGTTTGTAATTTATTCGAACAAATCAAAACTAACTGATGCACTGATTTGGCTAATATTTCATTCTGGGTCATGTAACCACACAGCATACCGAATCTGACATGTTTTGAAGTCTGTATGGTAGACATAGTACCATTTCTACTTCATACTCATAGTTTTTATGTGTTCTCTGGATAGCTCATGTGCATGACCCAGGGAGGTCTTTAACTTTTATGCAAATTATGAACAATTCCTGGACTCCAAAGATGTTTCCTAAAGAGTTTCAAACAACAAATCTTACTTCTCGACCCAGCTTCATTTTGTTTGGTGAGAATTGTGTTGCGTTATGAAAACTACTATGATATGCCATGAGTGCCAGAGGCAGAAGGTCATCCCAGTTATTTTAATCTTTCGATACTAGAGTAGCATGAATGTTCTCTATAGTCTGATAGAAACATTTAATCATTCAATATAATTGTGGTTGAATTGCTCTCATGTGGAGAAAAGCACTTTCCTCATCTCATCTTACCAACTACGGTACAAAACACAATCCCGGAGTTCCAACCTATCCCACTGACCCGACAGTGTCTTAAATGCTGTATTATATATAGAAATTTCATGTGTGTGCTCTTAAGACTTTATCATGCAGCTACTAATGTATACTTTATCCCTGTCCTCTCACTCCGATTTCCTCTGTTCTCCTGCAAAAATTTCTTCAACCCTCAATGACAATTCCTAGTTTCTTCTCACTTACTACCTCTCAGAGCCTCAAAGTGAGGATTTTTGCATTTCTCATCAATAGCTGTTTAAATGATCAGAATGATATTTTCAAAATGTTTGTTGTGAACATTGCGGATATCATATCCAGTCGTTTGCTTGGTTGTGAGTTTCTTTTGTGACTCGATGAACTCATTAACATTGTCAACTTTATCATTTCTACTTTCAAATGGTTCAGACAGAGTTCATATCAACAGAGAAATCTTGTACATAGAAAGTTCCAGCACTGGCTGCATCAGAGTACAATGTTTGTTTACAATAAAAAGTAGTTCCTAACAGATGGTACTACTTTTAGAGACACACGTCATGCAGTAAAAAGCAGTGCAGTAAGGAAAATATCCTGCCCAATTCTGACAATCTAAAATTAATGGAGAAAAAAATTGTAAAAAGGAAAAATACTTCACCTTTCTAACAATGTTTTGTTAATCATGGTCATAGCCCATCTTTTTCTCTCACTCGCATGGATGTGCATTTAATAAATTCGTTAACAAGATTCTTTTTATACAGTTCATTATGGTTTCATCAGCCATATGTCATTCTGCATTCATTTTTATCTATGACAGCAAGCGTGTTCACCAGCTTTTGCATGTAGATTTTATCCACTTGAATTATAAATATGTCACATTTTAAAAATTAAGGATTAGTTTTTCCCTTAAATATTTGATAATAGAGAAATTGCCCATTGTTCCAATGTGGGAATTTTAACCAAAATAAAATATTAAAACCTCCAAAAGTAGATGCTTACCCAATACATACAATTAATAAAGTTCATACAGTCATTAAATTAGGTTCTTTTTGTTTGAAAAGAAATAAACACAACACAACCAATAATTTATAAAGGCAGCAGCCATCTTGAGCGTACACTGTTGAATAGCATGGATACAAATAAGTATTTATCAATAGGAGACTTGGTTTGCAAACAAAATGTATATAACAATTCACTCTGTCATGGATAACAGATCAGCATGATGAGTTGTTTATGCTATCTGCACTGTCTGAATTGATTTGAGTGGTTTGTACTTCAGACATCCTACCTGCATTGATGAAAATGTTAAAAAACCACTGTTGCCTTAAACGGATGAACAACTCAAGCCCCTGAAGTATTTAGAACTACCCAACATAGGTGAGTAACCTATCAAAAGTTATTTTACCTACAGCAGTAGACAGACAACTCAGATCCAAGGTAGAGCGAGCTAGCTTTGTGGAATGACAAGAAAAACACCATTGTTGGGAAAGGTCATTTATTATAATGCCTAAAGAGCAATAAATAACATTTTGCACAAATTTTACAATTGGTGTGAAGTAAATATCCCTGAATATATCAATATGTAAGATATAAAAATCATGACCTACTCTTTTTTATCATGACACATAGATAGGGCAGAATATCATGCCACAAACTTGACATAATTACTTGCAAGAAGATGAAGCCCATAATGTGCCCAAGCAGCTGAGGTAATGTATGAAATGTCCAGAAAAGCAAAACATATTTATAAACTAACCTTCTGACTGCATGTACCACAAGATTGAAATAAGTTATACATATAACATACTACATTACACAACTGGGCAAATATTTTCATTGATTTACATGCATTGCAAATGGCACCTGGCTACAATTGTGTAGTTCAATGGTTCTTAACCACTGGGTCACCATGCTGTTTTGAGTGGTTAAATATTAGCCTAAATCAACCTTAATAATTTGAAATTTCCTACCCATGTGGTTTTAGCAACTGATGGTTGCAAGGTGATGGGTTGCAAAGTTAACACATCAAACCTAATCAGGGTCACTGTCCAGAAAGGTCAAGAACCACTGAGTTCAGTAAACTGAATTGCACTGAGTAATGCACAAATGTGTCCATGCCATGAATTGATCAGATAATGTAGTTGGTACTGTCACAGAAGTGTAGATGTCAAAATTTATTCAAATAAGAAGCAGAGCTGTGCACACAGAATTTATCTTTTCAAAGAACTTGCAGCTGAAATGGATTGAGATGAACTTCCAAACCAGAGATCCCACTCAAAGATTCCAGGACTGCATGGAAAATGAGTGCCATTCTGAAGGAGTTGTATCCTCCATAAAAAAGCCAAACCAATCTAAGACTGTTCAGGGATGTTGTATATTCAGTACCAGTTGCCTCAGGAAATCCGGTAGGCATGTAATGTAAATGCTGCAAGTATATAAACTGGTGTAAGGATGCAGTAAAAAACAATTTATAAATGTATGCCTTTTACTCATAGGTATAAAAAGTCAACATGTAGGAAGAAAAATGGTTGACTGCTTATGACAGTTCAAATTTACTGATGGTTTTTTTTGAGTAAAGCAAATATGACGTCTGCAAACATACTACTAGACTGGCTGCCTAAAACACATACAATATTTGAAATGTAGGTTCATGAATATAATGGGTATATGCATAAGACCTCCGTCTACCCATAGCCTTAATCTGCAGTTCTGAAAACCCAGAGAAGAGTAGCTGTGGCTGTACAAACCTAAAGCTGTGGGAAGTGCATTAAGTTTGAGGATTTAAGCCAATGAATTTTATATCACATAGGACTACTGTAGTTCCTCCAAGATAGGTTACACTCCGTCAGAACAACCTCTTAAATGGATCTAGCCTTAGAGGACACATGTATTTAGTTAGTTAATTTGCAATTCAAGATATATGTGGCAACTACCAATGCTGTGTTTGAAATTGGGCTTTGTCAATTTCAGTTATATGATCAGTGGCCAGAAGCAGTTGTTTCAAAATGGAAGGCGTAATATCCAGATGCCTGTCTGATGGGCTTGTTAGACATTTTGAACCAAATACCGTTCTTATTGACGACAAAGTGCATGGTGAATTTATGGTGAATTTATTTTGTTTTTGAAAGATATATGGTTCAGTTATATGAAACATATGATTCTCTGTGTGTTTAACTGTTACCATTGATATTACATTTTGAAATCTTTTTCTTAATCCAGATTCTATCGCTGAATAACAGTACTGTCCATGTAATAATAACATAATCCACATAGTTAGGTGATGTTGTAATATATACTGAATAAGATTCATTCTTTCAGCTAGCACATCAAAAGATGATGTGAAATGCAGATACACAATCAAAAATGGACTGTTCCATACCCATAAAATTATGTGCCTTCTCAACAATTACTAAATAAGGATTTGTTTCTGTATACACAATAGCTATTTTCATTAAGTTAAAGCTATTCTTAATCCATCCGCAGTCACTGGGTATTATTAACACTTGACACATTTCTCATTGAAACCATGTCCTTACATATATCCACAACATCCATCTGTCTTAGATTTGTGAGTACTTATAAGCTCTTAAATGGTTATACATTGTTCATAACATTGGTTTCTCAAGGAGACAATATATCAACTCTATGATATTAAATCTGTACATCAAGATACCCGGTGGAATATGGGATTGCTTTGAAGCAGTAAAAGGTTACACCACATAAAGATAATGCCATCCAAGTTTGGCACAATGCATTTGTAAGCTCCATGCAAATACCTCATCTGACCCTTCCAATGCTAGTTAAGGAACTTCAGAAAAAGCAAATCCATCGGATGAATGTTGAATGGGCACTTCCAAGTAAAGCCCCTCCACTGCAAAAAAAAACAAAATATTGAGATTTCGACCACTGTCTTTATTGCATCATATATAATTATGGTACTTTATAATTCCATTGAATAATTACATGAAATCCTTTTGAAGAAACTGAAAATCTACCAGTGTGATGAAAGAACAATTAGATGGTTTACTTCATACTTAAATGAGAGAACACAACATGTTTACATAAATAATGTTCTGTCTGAAACAATTAGATATGGAGTACCACAAGGCTCAATTCTAGGTCCACTACTATTCATTTTATTTATTAATGACCTACCACTTTTACTAAGAGACTCAATATCATCTACAGATCTCTATGCAGATGACACAACATTGTCAGACATCCAAAACACAAAGCATGAGCTCGAAATTTCTTTACAGAATGCACTAAACAAACTGGAAAACTGGTGCACATGTAATGGCATGGTGGTAAATACTGGTAAAACTAAAATATTACTTATCTCAACACGGCAAAGAAGGACAAATCTTGATAGTGATGAACTATGTCTGACATGGAAGGATACAAATCTGCAAATAGTCTGTCATGATAGGCTACTTGGTGTTCTGGTAGATAATAACCTATCATGGACTGAACATATCAAACATACCAGTAAAAAAGTCAATTCAAGTTTATGGCTTCTCAGTAGGATAAGACATTTTCTCCCTGAAAGGCACAGGAAACTATTTTATAACAGTTATATACAACCCTATTTGGACTACTGTAGTACAGTATGGGGTAATTCAAATGATAAAAACATAGCAAAGCTGGCACATCTTCAAAAAAGAGCATTTGGGCTAATATCAATCCAGAAAGAAAGCAAGGAAAGTTTAGCTGGTAGGTTAAAAATATTACCTATTAAAGACCGAATCTGTTTGAGAAAAGCCAAATTAATGTACAGGATATCTCAGAATAGTGCTCCTGAATATTTACAATCACTATTCCAGTATAGGCTACCTGGTAATACTCCCCACCTGCGATCCATGTCTACCAAACAGTATAAAATTCCCAAACCAAATAAGGAGTTATTTAAAAAAAAGTTTCCAATACTCTGAAACTCTGCTCTGGAATAGTATTCCAGCTGAGGTTAGAAATGCCCACTCTATTTCCTTCTTCCAAACCCAATATATCCAGTGGCTTCAGAGATGCAGCTTAAATAAATAAATTCCTTTGTATGAGGGCCTCAAGGTAGATTAGTTTTTAGCTAATTGTGTTACCCTCTTTAAATAAGGTCATTATTATTATTATTATTATTATTATTATTATACCTGAAGACACACAATTAACCTAACTGAATAAATATCTGACTTATAACAGTTTACGAAAAGAACTATTTTAACGATAATGACAATTTTTAATCTGGTTTAATGATTGAGCTTGTTTGCAATCTTTTTAAAGAATTTTGTTCACAAAACAAGGTTTTGTTAAACTAAGAATTATTACATTGTGTTTGATTATTTTAACATTGTATACACTATGTCATATATTGTTATTTAACTAAGCTCAAAAATTTGTAGCTTCTTCATGCAGGATACTTATTTTATATGCTTTGCCTATAGACATTTCTAGAACAAAATATTATCATTAAAGAAAGTTATTATATGTGAGTCTTGTTAATACAACTTGCATTTTATTTGATTTTTCTATCTCTGAATTCATTGTCCATGATCTCAGAATTCTCTGTCTCTGAAATATGCCCTCTCCAAAGTGTCCATTCTCCAAAATGGTCATCTCTGAATCATCTGTCTATTAACTGTCCATTCTTAAATAAACACTCCGAATTATGATTCAGTTCATGTCTACTCACCATCGCCTTCATTATCTGAGGAAGCCAATAATTATTTTCTTCAATATCAAATTTGTATGATGTGTGTGGCAATGGCTGCTTCCTGGATATTCATGTGGGCCACCAGTCAGTTTTCCATCAATGTCTGCTGTATGGGTCAAATACACTCTTCCTGTCAGGGGCCTAGCCTGGATTAGAACACAGATGCCTCTGGAAGTATGCTGATATCCTACAGCCAAGGGATGATATTTTCAGCTGGCGGTCACCTATGCCTAATCTTTCCCTGAAGCAAACTGGGGCTGTCCTTTTGGCATCTGCAATTTGAAATTTTGAGAAAAGAGCAGTTTGAAAGCTCCTCTAGTGGTGGAGAATAATATAAACAAAGTAAGAAAAGTGTTAGCAATTAACTGAAGATGGGCCGAGTGATACAGTGCATTGAAAATTAAAATTATTTTTCTTGATTAAATGCTGATAATAGTATCCTGGGAAAGCACACATGAAAATGAAAGCATAGCCATCAAATAAGTGAGACTCATGGCCTGTAAGGAAAGAGTTTTTAAATCTTTCAAAGATAAATTTCCCTTTCCTCCCTTTCTTGCATTTTTCACTATTTTGTTTGCTCTGGTTGGACAGTAATATGACAGAATAAACTGCAGCTGAGAAAAGTGAAAAATTGGAAATTGAACACTCTTGTTCAACAATAAAGTCCGGACTCTAAATATAGCATCAGGTGCTTGCAAGGACAAATTGTGCAAATTGTCAATACTCACCTTCAAAACACAATCCATGCCTGCAGAAGAATGAGTGAAGAATATACATGTATATAAAACAAATTCTTTGCTAAAAATTCTCAAAGAAGCAAAGTTTTATAGCTTTGAAAGACAGAATGAAACAATGGCTGACTAATGAAAGGCATAGTTTCAAGACAAAATAGTCATGTGACCTATCCTACGAAAATGGTTGACTTGTCAATAATTGCTATGATAGAGAACTAAATGAGTTTCTTGTGCATTTCGGTTCATCAGGGTTAGGGCAGTATCAATCAGCATAATATCTTGGCATGAAAGGCATGGATGATTTTCTCTAGCAGATATCTTCATTCCAAATGGCACTGTATGACATGGTGGGGACTATAGCAGTACCACAGATGTGAGATTATCTTTCTGAGACATAGGTATTGATTAATAAGCAAAGAATTTCCAAGACTGTGATGTGATTCTTTGAGGTAATAGACACAATTTGAATCGTGTTCTTGAAGGTAGATGTGAGAACTCAATATCACATACCTCTAAATCATTCAAATTGATTAGTTATACAATATCATTTTCATTTCAATATAATCAACAGTTAGCAACTTTTTTAAGTTTAATATACCTCCAATGTCATATACAACTTCAACAGTTTCCATGACTTAAGTCTGTGTTATGTTATAAGTGGAACCCTGCATTGCAAATTACCATTATTCTACCATTGTCAAGTTTGAAGATTTTTGCAAATTGTTTTGTCATTGTGTCTTGGGAAGGAGGTGTTTCATTGGTGAATGTAGAAGTGGGAGTATGTCTTTGCCATCGTAACATCACATAGCATAGAATATCATCTAGAAATTTCTTAATCAGCTAAATGTCAAATGAAAATGTATAGAATCATAAAAAAATTCTGCGAGTGAAAGAGGCAAATTTAAGACTGCTCATGACTGCTGAATACATGCAAATTTTACACAACCATTCAAATGCTGCCATCTATCGAATGAGAAGGTTTCATATACAGTTGGTGTTTAAAAACTGTGTGATTTCTTGGTAAAACAGCGTTCACTTCATAAGCATGCCTTTGGTTAAAAATGGTTCTTTTTACAAACATATCTATCTAAAGCAGACGTATCTACGTTCCATTATTGGAGATTTTCTTAGCTTAATGTATATTAATATATTTTACAGATATTAAAAATAACAAAAAATAAACTGTAGGTTTAAGTCACAACAAATGGGAGAAAGTAGGTAGTGAGCAGTCACTAAAAAATGCACTGTAGGATACCAAATTACATCTACAAATGAATTTCATTACTGTCAATCAACCATGGTTGGGAAACTCATTTCCAGTAACTAAGGGTTACAAATGTATTAGCATATAATAGTTTTAAAAAAATACAATCATAATAATAATAATGGTATTTCTAATTGACTAGAGTTAAAAATATATCTATAGTAATATCAAGCAATGTTAAAATATCTAGGAGAGAAATTAGATTTAACTCCAATAATTTCCATATATGGCAGAAATATGACTTCACAAAGAGTACTGACAGCTGTCACATAATCTTCAAGGTGAGTGTCATCTGGAAGAAATATTTATTTCAGGTCAACTAATAACTGTTTGCATGAAGAGTCCAAAGGTCTCAAAAGGTATGGTCTTTACAAATGCTGTATAAGGTATATCCTTTACTAATGATTGTAAAAGGTATGGTCGTTACAAATATCTTTAAAAGTTATTGCCTTTACTAATGCTTGTAAAAGGTATGGTCTTTACGCTTTATAACATATAGCCATTTCTAATGATTGTAAAAGGTATGGTCTTTACAAATACTCTATAACATATAGCCTTTACTAATGATTGTAAAAGGTATGGCCTTTATAAATACTTTATAAGGTATAGTTTTTACTAATGATTGTAAAAGGTATGGTCTTTACAAATACTTATAAGGTATAGCCTTTACTAATGATTGTAAAAGGTATGATCATTATAAATACTTTATAAGGTATAGCCTTTACTAATGCTTGTAAAAGTATGGTCTTTAAAAATAGTTTTAAAAGGTGTGGCCTTTATAAATATCTTTAAAAGGTATGGCCTTTACAGTTATGTTTAGAAGTGGGGGAAATGCAAATTAATTTTTTGGGGGGATCTACTTACCTTAGAAAGCTCATTTTGCAATGTTTTTGTTTGGTCCTCGAATGTTTGACAACAAAACTGACCAAAAATAACACGGACAACGAGAATGATTCAGATCTTTTCACGAATACACCGATATAACTTTGTCTCACTAATAACTATAGTACAAGTCTACATGTACATACATCAAGATACACCTGAATAGATATTGCAATTAAATATGTGTATGAACTGACAATTACATAAATACAAACACAAATAATGATAAATGAAAAGTGCTGTGAATACAGAACAATACTAGTAACTTTGAAGAATATAAAAGTTCTAATGGTACTAAAGGTGTAAATACAGGTAATATCTAATTTTGTATAATTTTTAAATGGCATAAGAGAAAACAAGAGTCTCTCGATATGAGTGAGACTCTTCTGGCCAAACAAAAATTACCAAGAATACGCAATAAGTCCATGTTTTGTTCTTTTATGTTTTTTTAACAATTGAACATTAAAAACCAGCTCAGATTATTATTGAGAAACTCCAGCATTGCAAATCTGGTAGTAACAACAGTTTCTTATATGGGTGAGTTAACATGTTCACAAGATACCTGTAAGTGTAGCACAATCTTATATTAGTCATTGCTTTTGATATAACTGCATTCATACTTATTTGTATTGTCATGCTCACATGGCAGTGCAGTCAAAGACTTGTACATACACTATAATTTATATCAAATTAGTTATGAACATAAGACCATGTTCATTCATTCAAAGTTTGAAAAGAATTAGAAAAGTAAAACTGTTTTTATTGAGTTTTAATGGGTGATATGGTTGACAGCATAAACAATTCACCACATGTAAGAAGCACCACAGTACACTTTCCATGGTAACTTCATGTAAGAGCTATGGCAAATGTAATATAATATAAGAGATGAGAGAGATTGCAGTAAAAGTCCCTGGTACGGCTGAAAGCTTAATCAAGATATTAGACTTTAATATGTTTATTGCAAGTCAAATAAATGAAGAGTCTGGTCAAAATTAATGTCTGTTTGTACATGTCACTCTTTTCATAAATGTAATGAAATACACAAATGGAAGCAATGGCCTTGACTTGACATTTAAGGTCAATTAGGTATATTTTTCAAACTCTGGCCTTCATAAAAGTGAAGATATACTGATGGCCAGAACTGTAATATTTTCATTCTGAAGTAGCTGCACACTGCAGGTAGTATTCCTGTGAAAAACTCATGCTAATGCCACCCTTTATTCAAGAGGAGTAATAATAACAATATTTCAACATGGCCACAATATTATATTTTGAATGTCATATAAACATCATTTTCAATCAGAACCAATTGAATCCAGGTATTGCTATGGTGTTTAAGTGAAAATGCCATTTCAGTATGAACATCCATTCAGGTGTGCTATGGTGTTTAAGTGAAAAAACCATTTCAGTATGAACATCCATTCAGGTATTGCTATGGTGTTTAAGTGAAAATGCCATTTCAGTATGAACATCAATTCAGGTATTGTTATGGTGTTTAAGTGAAAATGCCAATTCAGTATCAACATCCTCTCAGGTATTGTTATGGTGTTTAAGTGAAAATGCCAATTCAGTATCAACATCCTTTCAGGTATTGCTATGGTGTTTAAGTGAAAATACCATTTTAGTATCAACATCCTTTCAGGAATTGCTATGGTGTTTAAGTGAAAATACCATTTCAGTATCAACATCCTTTCAGGTATTGCTATGGTGTTTAAGTGAAAATACCATTTCAGTATCAACATCCATTCAGGTATTGCTACGGTGTTTAAGTGAAAATGCCATTTTTGGTATCAAATTCCATTCAGGTATTACTATGGTGTTTAAGTGAAAATGCCATTTCAGTATCAACATCCTTTCAGGTATTGCTATGGTGTTTAAGTGAAAATGCCATTTCAGTATCAACATCCTTTCAGGTATTGCTATGGTGTTTAAGTGAAAATACCATTTCAGTATGAACATACATTCAGGAGAAGAAGTCATTTAAAGATTTGTAGGCTGTCCATCAAGGCAGCCATTTTGGAGGTTGGATCAGCATCATATTAACAAAGGAAGAAGTACATATTTTAGAAATCAGTGCTTTTTAGAAATCAGTGCTCTTTTAAAGATTAAAAGAAAACTTGGTATAACGATAAATTCAGGAGAAGTAGCTGTTATGAGAAATCACAAAATGGTCAATGTGGTGTCCATTTTGGGAAGTCACATCTGCATCATTTTCATTAGGGACAACTAATGTAGTTTGAAGTATTTTAATGCAAACCCAATGTCAATATAGCCATCCTAAAAAGAAAATGAGCAATGACATGAATTCCAAATTGTAAACGAAGGGGAAGTAACTAACTGCAGACTTGTAACAGTACAAGCCTCAGATATGCTGTACAAGACATAATTCTTATGATCTCAAAAAATGATGCTATGCCCTAAGTATTATAAGTTATGTCACAAGTATGGCAACTGCACTAAGATATTATATTTATTTTAACAAATGATATCGGAAAGTGAATAAGTTGTCTGTGCCTGTCACTGAAAACAGAGTTGTGTTCCACAAAGGATAATACATTTTATCTGGGCTTTACTTTGAATGACTCCTTCATAAATGGATTTCATTATCAATCTCTCTTCTTCTCTTGGAATAAAACAAACACATGAATAAATCATAGATTGGTTAACGGTAACTTTCCAAAGTGATTCCAGTTATTTTGGTGAATTATTTTTTAAGACACAGAAATTAGAATAAGTCTTGCAAATATATTCTGTATAAGCAGATAACCAACCAATGAGATGAAAGACAATTTTGTTTTCTCAGAGCTACCTACCTGTCACAAAGGCAGGAAAGTTGTCATTTTCATCAAGAACTGTTATATACAGAGTGGTTGTTGCATTGACTATGGATCCATTGACATTTCTATGTAGATCACTGGCTTGAATCTAAACACAAATTGGGAAACACTAGAATACTTTATAATTTGTACTTTTATTTGTTGAAGCATGTAATAAAAGGGAAGCAGCAATCTCACTGCAAAACCAATTACAATGTATATTTATTTGACTTTTCTATCCTTGAAAACCAAACAAAACACTGATAAAAATCTTATGGCTGTTGGCAACAACAGCAATGATAAAGCCACCATTATTTAAGTTTGAACCGGATTGTATTTACAACACTGTTTCATTACTAATGGAACTTGGCTTTTTGGCTTTTAATGGTTCTTGCACATTATTTGACTATACCATGCCAAGGAAATGGGAGCAAAGTGCTTTTCTCAAAGACATACCAAGGTGGTCAACACTGGCAGGCCTGTAAAGGTACTGAACCCACAACTTTTGAATTATGAGTCTAATACCTGACCAATTGATATACCGAGTCTCCCTTTATAAATAATCATGTACAAACATACATACTAGGCATTCAATAGAAAACCTGCAGCTTGCAGACAGAAGCAACTACTAAGGCATGTATGTACAGTTCTTGGTACAAATAATAAATATTTGTATTAAAACATAACTGTTTTGAGCAGTGAAGTGTTATGCCAGAATTTTTCTTTTTTCAAACTATTGAAATACTGTATGTAGAAAGCTGCATGCCTGATAATGTTACCTGATTTGAATTTGTCCAATCATTTGCTTATTAAATATTACCCAAATAGCGAAGACTTAATAGCAGATGCACAAATGCATGGAGATGTCAAAGGATGGACAAAATGAATAATATACATGACAAAATGAACAATATACATGACAAAATGAATACATGACAAAATGAATACATGACAAAATGAATAATATACATGACAAAATGAATAATATACTTGACAAAATGAATACATGACAAAATGAATAATATACATGACAAAATGAATACATGACAAAATGAATAATATACATGACAATGAGATCCTTAAGATAAGGTATAATAAAATAAAACTATACAAACTGTAAGAGAGAAACTTCTTTGATTGCTTGGAAGGTCAAAATCTATTGATTTTTGCAAAAATAAATTTGTCCAGTCAATGTAAAAGGTATTGTCATTATCTCCACCTGCTATCCAGTAGGTGATGGTGTTATACTCAGAACTGTAATCCTTGTCAGTAGCAAGTACACTGAAAATAAAGACATACCAAATTTGTTTAGTTGGGCAAACTTTTGAAACTTGTGTGAGATTTGAGAAAAATGACTTTTGAAATGTTCCCAGATACACATACTGTACATGGAAAAAATGTAACAAGCTAGGACTGCTGTCTTCATGTCTTTCAATGTAATAATAAATGATTTACAATTACAATTTAAAAATCAAACAAACTATTAACTATGCTTAGCCTTCTTGTGCAATTTCAGTAGATTTAAAAATTTTACCATAAATCATACGTTATTACATATGGGGTATTATTATTATACTTGTTTTATGTAAAATCCTCTTTCACTGGTCTGATACTCAGGTACTAAAGCTAAAGTACAATCATGCACTATGCCACTGTTAAGCAATGCTGCCTGACAAAAATACTAAATGAAACAAGCTATTTCATTGTCAGGGTAAATGACACAGAACACGGGTTTTTGTAGAAACTATTTTTCTTTTTGGAGTGTCTCTGACCTTGATCTAAATATTTGAACTTTTAACTCCAAAATTAATAATGCCTTCCTTATCTCAAATGCTAGGCTATCAACCGATTCCTCCTCTTAGGGTCTGTGACTTTGACCTTTAACATCCAAATGAATGTGTATTCTTTGTCTCAAATACAAATTATCCACAAAATGCAGTAATATTTTGTGATAAAGAAATAAGTTTCTTCTCCGAGTCGCTGTAACCTTGACCTTTTCACCCCCATCACCAGTTATCTTTCTTATCCCAGACGTAAGCTATCTGCAATATTTGGTTAAGGTATCTGGTATACAAGTTAAGTTACAGCATGTAGACAATTGCCCTTCTTTAAGGCCCTGGAACCTTGACCTATGACTTTTTTAAGCCTGAAATAAATGAGTTTTGTTCTTGACCCAAATTACAGCTGTTCATAAGGTTTGGTAATGGTGGAAAACTGGAGTTATTATGCAGAATTATAGAGAGAAAAGACAGACTGATATAAAATATATGGCTTTAGTAAAATACCAATAAAGTATTATTTTATTATATCAGGCTTTCCTTGCAACAATAGATCCTGTCTGAAGAGTTTCATGTATATTCACCTTATATAAGGATGAAATGAATGCTGGATATTTGTCATTAATATCCTTTAAATAAAATAAGAAGTCAAGATAAACAGTAAGACCTATATTAAGCACACCTATGTTATCAGCAACCACCTGTCATTTACGACCATTGTTATCATGCATGGATAAATATTATCATATAAATATATTGTCATAAGCAAAAGCCCACAGAATGTGACTAGCAACCATGATTTTAGGCAAAATTTGACATGGCTATGAAAAACCACATTGCAAAGACAGATAAACTCCACTGACCTTTATTTAATTCTTGGAAACATAGCCATATTGGATGGCTTGCTATAAGCAAAAATCTACCTGGCTATCTGCTTTTCTAAACTATTTATCAGTGATCACCTGTCAATTATGCCAGTAGGGTTGTATCCTACAGACAATACACCAGACTAAAGCACATGTAACTGCCACTGTAGTGTGAAATTCATGTAAATCCCCATTATAATCAACCATTCTTTTTTTCAGAGGGAGTGATCAGTTATATAACTAGTCAATTCAACAGTTCCTATTGTTTCTTTACCTTTAGCAAACACCACACAATGCCAATATTGTCATAATGAGAAACATTCTTGAAGGCCTTGACTGTAGTCACGTTAAAGAAACTGTTTGTCTTTGGGGTCAATCCATAATACCAGAGGTCTTTCCCTTTAATAACTGGTTATCATTTTCTGGGTTTGATAGTCATTGTAAAAGAACTTTTGTTTTTTGCTTTTTTGATGTACAGCTATCATCTGTTCACCATGGCACAGATGGTTGCATCCTTTGTTTATCAAGTTAAGCTCATTATGTCATCGGTGAATTAAGCCTATGACTTCTGTCTCTCAATTGGTGAATGAAACTTATGGCTTTGGTCTCTTAATCAGTGAATTAAGGTTATGGCTTTTGTCTCTCAGTCAGTGAATTAATCTTATTGATTGCAAATCTCTAATAAATTTAAGTTGCTTGTGGATGGGTTTACTCTGTTTTTGTTTTATATCATTAAGGATGAGTAAGTGTTATCCTTGATAAGTGTTCAATTCTTATGCTACATTTGAAGTAATTCTGACATTGATGGTCATGAAAAGTTAACTTACATAGAGGATAAATAAATATTACCTAAGTTACGTTTGCAATTCATATGCTAATACATGTAAGCCTGGTCTTAATGTGGTTGTTTTATGATAGTTGTATTGATATATAAAATTATTTTGTGATGAAATGAATGCAATATTTACACAAGAACTATGAATATAAAATAAAAAGTTTTTGTACATTATTTGTGGGTATTTATTCCTTATTAAACCCTGTTGCATATTGACCTTGAAGACTTGTTATCTTACACAAACCTATTATGAGAGACCACTTGTCCTGGCAGAAGAGGCGATATCTCAGGCCAATTTTACCGTATAATCATGTCATATTATTAACAAAATTATATACTTTTTATTGATCTAAATGAAAATTAACACTTTCAACATGATCTGCTTTATTCTAAATATAACATTTTTGTTGTGCTTTTATTTAGTATTTAGTGATCAACAGTGTCTATAAATGAAATGCTGTGTTTAAGCAAATACAATGACTCATTTTCATAAAGTGCCCACTCTGTTCTGACCTACTCCTTACAATTTATATGAATTTATATACAAATTTATAATGTACACAATAATAACCATGTAGGATTGTTGACAACTTTCTTGCTAGATTCATAATTAATAACACTGTTTTCCTCAGCTGTTCCTCTCAGGTGCACACACACACACACACACACACACACATATATATATATATGGGTAGCTACTGACCCTACTATGTGTAATCTTTCTGATTAATCTAAAATTAATTATTAAGTAAAGCTCACATCTAATGAGATATGGGGTAAAATTACCTTTATACATTTTTCTTTTACTGCCTTTTACTATATATAGAAAAGTTAATCAAAATTACCTGGATATGTATGACCAGTGTCTGTCTTCCATTGGTTGTTGTTGTTGTTGTTGTTGTTTTGGGGCTTAATGCCATTTTTCAGTACACAATAGGCTATACATGGCGGCCAGTATTAATGGTGGAGGAAGAACCCGGGAAAACCCCGGAAAGAACCACCGACCCACGAGAAGCTACTGGCAAGCTTTCTCACATACCCACATGTCTTCCATTGGTAATGTGTTGATTAGTGTAAGGTATTGTATTGTAAGCTTCAGTTTCTAATGCAATACTATCAATGATTCTGCCATCAAGAACCAAAGGTTGCCAGAGTGAAACATCTCCAGTATCTGATATGCTAAATATAGATTCATCTCCATTTATTATCCTATAATGGACAATTGCATTGACATCTTCATCAAGGTCAGCTGCCTGCAAAGAAAACCTTCCAATCCAATAAAGTGTTACTATACATCTATCTATCTATATGATCATGTCTGACCCCTGGGGCCAAGCAGGATTAATCATCTTGTCACCTTGGTAGCTGGCATGCATAGTTACTTTAATATATGCATGTTAGTTTATCTACCAATATATCTATGGTATTAAACTAATGGGTTTCTTTGAGCTGTCAGCAAATTATACCACTTTTGCATATATATATATATATATATATATATATATATATATATATATATATATATATATATATATATATATATATATATATATATATATATATATATATATATATATATATATATATATATATATATATATATATATTCCTAATGGATATTAAATATGAGCAACTTGCGCACAAGTTAATTGACCCCATTTTGTTCTCATCATTAAAATTTAATAATCTCTAAACAAAGTCAACTTTAATTGATTGTGTCAATATAAAAACTATAACAATGCAAATACAATTTGAATCACAAGGAGATACATTATTGCTTTTAACCTGTTTATAGGTAGAAAACACCTTTGTAGCCTTCTTTCAGGTCAAAAGTTCTTGTAGGCTCCTTGAATGTTGGTGTATGGTCGTTGATGTCTTTTACATATAAAGTAATCAAAGCAAACCCATGCTGCTCAGGGCTGCCATGGTCTTTTGCAATGACCAATAGTTGGATTTCATCGCTGTTATTAAGATTTTCTCTGTCTATAGATTTTACATGTATTTCTCCTGTTGTGTGATTTATGGTAATATCTGAAGACCTGGAAAACCAATACAATAAACGTTTCAATGAAAATGTAATTAGTAAAATGAAAATATGAAACTAAAATTATAACACAAAAATATTACAGATACGTTTTGTACATTAATATTTTATTAATTATATCTTAAATTGTAACAGATCTTATGATGTCACCAAATGTTTCACTGTAAATTCAGATGCAATTCATCAACATTTAAGTAAATCTTTAAAGTCATTTTCATATCCACCACAACAAACCTTACTTTGTGAGCAAATAAAGCATATATGTTGTTTTTTTAGCAAGTGCCCATACCACAATCCAGAGAGGGCACTTGCATATACCCCTGTGCCCACACTCCCTACCCAAAGTAGTAAACTTGTACTACTTTTCCTCCTTAGGAGAGGCCACCTGATTGTGTGGCCACATTTTAATCACAGAATAGAATGCAAAATATAAGGGGTGCCACTGACACTAAATTAAATCTGAGAAAACAATGGTATAAAGCAATAAAATAATTATAATCAAGGAAGCAATGATAAAGGGAAAAAATCTGCTTTAGAAAGATTTCTCAAATCCCTCCCTTTAATATACATTTTTTAAATAATTACAGGAATATTTGCATGTTTAATTCCCTCTGACTGCCCAAAATTTATAGATCCATTTGCCTTCTTAAAACTGAATTGTTTATATGAAGAAAAAAGCATTAATATGTTTAAAATACCTTTCTTTCCCAATATATATATATAGTAAATATCAGTGAATTGTAAGATGATAACCTATTTGAAATGTCAATTGCCATTGAAATCTATAAGATGTTTGGAAAAGTAAAATAATTTATGGGGCTGTGATAAAGATCATGTATTTGTGGCTTTATGATATCCAGATGTTAAGCTAGATCACTTAATATTTAATTCAATTAATTCGCTGTTAAACAACTTTTATTCTTATCAGATAAAATTGTATTTTTTTGCACACAATATCCTAGCCATTGTGCTTTGTAATTGAACATAAATTTGTATATGCCCACTACAAGGCAGAGCATATAATATAAATTGTCAGAACACCTATACTTTGTTTGATATATTTTTTTCCACATACGAACTAAAGTAATCCATAATAACAATTAAGAAACTAGTGAATGGCATGCACTTGGAGTAAGAAAGAAGTCTAATAACTTTGAGATCAAAGAGTGAAAGGTCAAGGTCATTGTGAGTGAAAGAATAAAAATGGTTATGCAAAATAACTTGCATTTTTCATCATCTATGGTTATTAAACTTTGTGCCTGGTTTGCATTTGGGGGATAAGGAAGAAATCAGCTGAATTTGGGGTCAAATGTCAAGGTCACTGACTGGAAAATAAAAATGGTTTCTTCATTAAAACATTATTTCTACATCAGGTACATTGACTAAACTTTGTGAATGTCTTATACTTGGCACAAGGAAGAACCTTATAATTTTTGGGTCAAAGGTTAATGATCAAGGTCATTGTAAATGAATAAAAAAAATGGTTAATATGCAAAGTTTCAGTTATTGACATGGAAGACTATTAATCATAGAGAAGGCATCTAAGGTACCATTCACAATACCCATGTAAAATTGATAAGTATATGATCAGTGATAGGTCTGAAATGTGAAATATCAATCTCCAAGGGTTTCTCAAATCACATTAAATAAAATGTACTTTGGAAAAACATTAAATATATTCCATTTATTAAAGTAGTTTATTTACACACAAAAACATATTTTAAATCTTCATTTGAATAGACACTATGAGCAAGGATCAATCTGTCAATACAATATGATCCCTTCCCCATCCAAGACATGTCCATCTGTCATGACAGTATAATCTCTTTCCCGTCGGAGGCATGTCCATCTGTGTAGACAATATAAGCCACTTTTCTGTCACAAGATCTGAACTCTGTGTAGCCAATAGAGAACATTTTCTCATCAGAAGCATGTTCCTCTGTCAAAATAAATCGGAACTCTTTCCCATCAGAGGCATCCATCTGTGTAGACAATAGGACCCACTTCTCCATCATGAGACTGGAACATCTATGTAAATAATATGGAACTTTTTCTCATCAGAAACATGTCCATCTGTGCAGACAATAAGACCTATTTCATCATCAGAGACATGTCCATCTGTCAAGACAACAGGACCCCAATTGCCACCCAATGCATATCCAATTGCCCAGACAAGAGGAACACTTTCTCCATCAAGTTATCTTAATCTGTCAAAACAGGACCTCCTTAGACTTGTATTCAGAGGTTTATATAGCCACTAAAATGTCATATCAGTATTTTTCAAACAATGAAAATGGAAACCCATCAAACTAAATTAATTTCACTAATCATATTTGCTTTTAATGAGGTTAATAGAGGATTGCATCCATAGGATAAACTGGTAACAAGTACCATGACTGGTAGATTATACACCCAGCATCTGTGTTCAATTGTATGCTTTGCAGGCACTAGTGCTGTGTGATTGACCCTAGAGATTACCAATCAATGAATCGACCTTGACCTTTAGTCAGGGATGCAGTCTTGAACTGAGCTTACTGTGTAGAAAACATTATTCTCTTACCAGTCTTCCCATGTCTGTGACATTTAGGACCAAAAACCTATGTTTCTTTATTTCCATAAGAGTCAGCCATCCACAAAGTCAATAAACCTAGTGTAGAACAAAATATATTCTGCAAACCTGATGAGTTACAATCATTTTGATCTCTGATCTGTTGACCCCCAAATCTATAGTTTCTTCCTTACTTTATGTGCAAGCCTGCCACATACTTTGGTAATGATATGTCGTCTAGAAATAAACTTAGCATGCAAAAGCAATTTTATTTTTTTAGTCATAGTGACCATGACCGTTTAAATAGGCTTCATTATATTTAGCATGCAATTCATCCACAAACATTGGTGATGGTGGATAAGAATAACAAATTTGGTGCAGAAACCATTTTGTTTTCTCAGTCATAGTGACATGACCATTGACCCTTTTGATTTCAAAATCAATAGGCTTCTATTCCCTAAGTGTAGCCCATCAGTAACATTTGGTCTATGATGAAGAATTAATGATATTGCATTGTAAACCATTTTTGATCACAAAATTATAGTGTTTTTTCTCTAAAATTCAAGCCATCCAAAAGGTTTGGCAACTGCACATTATAACATCTAAAGGGCATGAAATAACTGCATTAGCACATATTTGTATAATGAACAGACAGTTATAGCAGTTCTAAGAATTCAGAATAATTTTTGCATCTTCTGGGCAAATACAAATCTAAATCTTTAGAACAAATTAGAACAAAAAAATAACTTAACAGTGGTTGTTTTTCAATTCATACTCTACTACTCCATTTTGGCCTAAATCTCTGTCATGTGCCTTAACAAAAAGAGAAGAATACTGTCATTAAAGTGCTTTTCTTTCATACTCAACTACTCCATTTTGACCTATGTTAAATGCCAGTATTAAAAGGTACATGCATTAAAGTACTTTTCATTTTGTATTGTCACATGCTTGATATAAAAATTAAAAAGTAGTGAATTTATAATGTAATGTGGTAATATTTACAGTCATTTTACATTTCCATCAACAAAGAATACCATGCTAGGGTTATGCAGGGTGTTACAAGGGTACAGTTGAATGCAGTCCATTCTCATGTGAATGACACGATGATGACAAAATTTCCTGCTTACATGGATGAGACAGAAACATCTGGGTACAACAAAAAAAAATAGACTTATAGTAATATTATCTCAAAGTTTCATTTATTTAAGATATGCAATTTCCAAAAATTGAATATTGGTCCCTATTACATGGCCTTAGGAAATAATGACTGATGCTGACAATACAATTTCCCCCACTATCATACAAGTAACACTCATGTCTTCCAATACACAGGTAAGACAACAATAATCACTTAGACACCATTTAACTCAAATCACAACTGAATATGAAGGCTCCATGAAATAAGGTCAAATGATCTAAATTCTGTACATCACTAAAATTATATTCATGTTATGATGAAAAGATAATAAGATGTATGCTATAAATCCAGATGACTGTCTGGATAGACAGGTTTTAAACTGGATTGGGTATTAGCAGTCAATTCTCTTATAAGCACTGTGTCAAGCAAAAGAATGGCTACTACAATGGACAAGTAGATATATTAATTTTGATGTTTTATATATTATTATATGTGGACATGCCTTACAGTTGAGTCATATGTGTTACTGCAATTTTATATTCCCTTTTTATTACAATAATTAAACACACTTTAATTTTTTGTGTCAACATAATGAATCATGCAAGCTCATACTGTTTTTGATCAGTGTCAAAACCATTACCATCAAAATTTGTATTTTCACACACTGGTAATATGCCAAAATTCTACGTTTTTTTAAATCTGGAAAATAAAGATTGAATAAATTTGAATGACATTAATACATTATGATTTACAGTATATCATCTATAAAGATTTAATAAATTTGAATGACACAAATACATTATGATTAACGTATACCATCTATAATTCATGTCCAATTGCAAGCTGCATTGACCCAGATCTGCAAATGCATAATGCACTGGCAGAGATAGGTCTATGCAGTTTGTTAGGAGTAATCAATAGAACCAAGCAACACAGATCCTGTTCTGCTGGTTCTTTGTTATCCACCCCATGTTTTGCTCTACCATTACAGTGATTGGATCATATAGTACTATTCTTGTTCTTTTATATTGATCAATTATGTGTTTAGGTCAATGCAGGCAATGTGATGTAGCATCCATGTTCAATCATTACATATTTTGTTTCTAGTCAAATAAACTGGAATCTGATGTAGCAAGGTAATTACAAAATGACCATAAAATAAATCACAATATTTTAGCAAGAACAAGATATTAGCATACTTCTTGAGAACACTAACCTATTTTATTACCACTCTGACTTAACTTCATTGCCAAACAAAACAAAAGTAATAAAGTAACTGCATTCAGAAAAATATTTTTGAAAAAAAGTGGAAGATATGGAACTGGAAAATATTGAATTTATGCTGCCAGTATAGGGACCTAAAAGTATTCATGAAAAAGAATGACACTAAAATGTCATGATTTCTATTAGTTTAAGCACAATAGAACTTTAAAACATTAAGTGTTTTGGATCTACAGTACATTTATTGTTACAAGTGTTTACATTGTTTCAAATCTGTGTAGTCCTATGTAGTCCAATGCTTTATCCCACAATCAAATTACTCAAATCATACCAAGAATTCAATGACAGGTACTATGAATTCATTACTTTTCAGCATATATGTTTCATATGTGTGTGTACATACATAAACCAAACAAAACATGCAAAACAGAGAATGTATCTCATCACATATAAGATCTGTAGCCTTCATTATGTTAGAGAAACTGAAAAGGTACACAGAAGGATCACCCTCTAGAGATCTGATTAGAAGATGTACAGAAGCCCAGTCGAAGGCCACACTTTCAGCCATATAAACACTTAGATAACCTATATCTACTACTGTACTGTAACAATGAAATATCTAGGATATAATTTGTGGTTACATAAATTTACATAAAATAACAGATGGCAATATGGCTCATCAATTTCTAGGTCAAGATAAAATATTTTTCAGCATCAGCATCAAGTTGAAGTAAACTAGCTCAAACATAAAAAAATTTCAAGCTTTTATTCTTGTATAAATAGTAATGTAAAGTTTTGTAACCTCAATGTTTTTTCTGTTTTTTTTTTGTTTTTTTTTTTGTTTCTCTTGTCTCTCCCTGTTTCCATTTGCCTTTGAAAAAGACTCAACTAGTTTTGCTCTGTGTGTTGTCAGTTTATTGCATTTATCTTAATACCTTGCTGGATTCAGTACTCTTGAAGGACTGTTATTCACCATGTGTATTTGTTTGTGTGTTTGTGTCTAGTATGTATGTATATATATTGTTTGTGTCTTATGTGTATGTATATAGTGAGCATGTGTCTAGCTGTATGTATATACATGTAGTGTGTATCTGTCTGGTGTATATGTATTTAGCATGTACCAGTTTTAGAGAATTTCAAAGCTGTTACAAACCACAAATATAATGAATCAATGAAGAATGATACCTTTGGGAAAAACTAGAGAACAGCTTCCTAAATCAATGAACTTAAGAATTAACAAATATGTCATTTTCCATTCTGCAAAATATGAAATTGTATATGCCATAATTCTTTTAGATTTGAGATGCCTTTTCTTCAACTGTAGAAAATTGTGTCAGCAAACACAGACATACATGTGCACACACACAGTTAAAAAAATTGATTTACAAAGCAGGATTTCTTGGTTTATCAAGAATACTATATTAATCTAAAACTCCAAAAACTTTATTAGAAAAGAACAGTAAATAAATTTATGTATCTGCCTTACATGGCTGGAAACTTCAAATAGTATTAGAACATATTCATAAGTATTTATCCAATGATAAGCCAAGAATACCTACAAATTTATTATAAATTAGGAGCAAAACAGCCTTCTTGAAAACAATTCTCCAATGTTTTGTTTCTAAGAGGAATAAGTTTATCATCAAGTATGGGCTTACCATGGGACAAACTGTAATAGTATATTTTTAAACTTGATGGCTGAATAGAAACAGAAATGATTCCAAAAGTTGTCAGTTAACAAGCCAATGTAGTGAATATACTTACTCAGCTAATAAGACAAAGGTACAAAAGAAAAATGAAAAGAAATAATAAAATCTGGGAGAAAAAAATCTAAATTGACCTTGAACTTGAAGGACCCCAAATAAGATACACAACACTCTAGTGATGATACATTAGTGTATCAATTTTTCTATTTATTTCAAATGTCATAAAAATACTACTGAAATCTACAGTTTCCTTATGATCACTCTATTCATTGCAGGCTGATATGATTTTCACACCTGCTGAGTTAGAGTATGTACTATTGATATGAAGTAAGTCTTATGAGATCAGCTTACAACAAACAAACAATGCATTTTCTTGATTTATACAAACAAGTCACAGACATCTCTTTATGCAAACTGATGAGGGCTATTCTATTCAGACATACATGGTACCCAGGGAAGGCAGTTTTTAAAAAAAATGTATATGCCAGGATACTTAGAATTCACAGAGTTCATATTAAAATGAAAAGAAAACTCTAAATTGCATAATGGGTGAGTACCCCACAATACGGGTACCTTTCCTGGACCCATTTATGTTTTACTGGACCAGCCCTGGCCAGATGTACCAGCTTTATGCAGATTTACTTGTATTTAACCAGACACATGATGATGATTATCTGGTTATTGATATTCATTCAATGCATTAACTTACGAGTGTATTTAGTCTTCAAAATAGTTCTATTTTTTATATAGTGTGTAGTAGAAGTAGTAATTTTAGTTGTGGTTTATTTATTTTATAGCTTTATTGTTGTACTAAAACTTTACAAATTTACTTGTAAACTGTTTTAACATTCGCTTCATTTTAGCACTGCATGAACAGCAAATACTCTTAGGAATTTTCTCCTGTTTTTTTCAGCAGCTTAACAATTGTCCAGATCTTCATGATTAGTCCTCTACCTACACCAGTGATGGGTTAAAAATGCAGATGTTAAAGAGTCAGGATTCAGGCAACCATTGAGAAGGACGTGCTTTTTCTGACTTCATTCAGATATATTATAATTCACAAAGGGATTAATATTTATTCCCAGTCTAACAGAGTAGATTCCAGTTGTAGATTTGTACATACATCCTATACATTACAACATGTTATGACTTTATGATGGGTACCACAGTACTTACGTGATTGACATGATCTGACACAGAGACTGACTGTAATTATATATGATGAATTTTTTTCTTGATCAAGTGTCTTGTTCACATGAATCACATGCAAAATATAAGGAACAACAGAGAAAGATATTAGTTTACAGGGTCAATACAAAATATAAATAACAGCAAAGAAGGATATTAATATACAAAGTCAATTTATTCTTCGGAAACCTTTAATCCAATTTTATTTAAATCAGAATAATCATACTAATGTCACATTCTTACCTGTTAAACTTTTGATTTTTTAAACAAGAAACATTCTTGATTTGCAAGACAAAAGTTGAACATGTATAAAAAAAACAACTGATGTAGAAGATATGTAATCTCACAGAACCATTAACAGGTGTCATTTTTTTATGATTCAGCTTAGTGATCAGAGCTAAAACATAAATACAATTTTCTTCATACCTTTTGACAATATCACCAACAAAGCTTATAAGGATTAATTGATATCTAATTAATTTCACACAAGACACAGAAATAAAAATATTATTGTAAGTTTCTATATCGTAGCATCATACTTTCTTCTTATGATATTATAACAAAACATTAATTATTCAGGTACCAATTATCCATATAGTAAATATTCCTCTAACTTGCTCCCCTTCTGAAGATCTTCCAAGGCTCTTGAATAAGGTTTCTGAAGTCTCTCAACTTGAGAGAGCATGCTACTCAGACCAGAGGAAGCAGTGAGTTCTCATCAAAAATACTGTATCAAGGGAAAATCACTCTGACTGCCATGTATGTGGCCAGGCTTCATTTAGCTCCCATAGCTAAGAATTTGAATTGGGGGGGGGGGCTGGATTTGTGTTTCAGTAGTAGTAATACTAAGGTCACAGGTTTTCTTTGGGTAACGTATCTGAGGAAGAAATATTTATATTTTATAGCTGTCGGTGGATGCAAGTAGAACTAAGAATCTTTTTTAATTAAGATATCTCTGTTTTATGAATCATGAATTAAATAAAAGTATATCAAGTCAGTGAAAGAAATTTGTTTATACTTTGGTATAAACTTTAATTCAATTTTAAGATTTTAATTTACAAAGCAAGTTACAAAGTGCAGAAGTTTCATTTACTAGAAGAATGTTACAACTAGCTATAACCTCTAACCTAGGTAAGCACACTTGGGATTTATATGCTAAGGGCATGGTAACCATCACTGTTCCTTTGATTTCAGGATTAAACAGACCTTTAGCAAACATATAAAAAAAGAAAACAACTGATATCTGGGAGCTCAGTGTATTACTTCTAGGTATATATCATACTGCTATTACTTCTATAAGTTCTCCGATAAAGACTTCTACAAGAACTTCTTATATATGTATGTGTGTGTGTGTGTGTATATATATATATATATATATATATATATATATATAATCTAAGAATAAAGAGAGGGACTGAGGGTACATTAAGTTGAATAAAACTTGCAGCCTCAGGAGTAAAGTCCAAGAACAGTTTACACCTTATCATTACCTCAGGTAGATCAATAAATGGGCAGCTTAAGATGTGACATATTTTTGCAAATTTACAACATAAGAGAAAGTGAAAGAGTCATCACTACTTATATTGAAATGTACCAAATGGTCATACCTATGATCTATTTCAAAATATCCCATGCCTCCATCAATCTTGTATTCCAAATTTTCACTGGGATCTTTAGCTAAGCCAATGGAAAAAGAAACATATTTTCACATTTTGAATCATAAATCTCATGCAACAGCAATGAAAACTTTACTAATAATAGTGATTTAAATAATTATGAACATAATCAAAAACATTAGTGTTACAATGATATGCAAAAGAAGATGGTTTACTGGCTTATACTGTGCAACTGCAGCTATTGTTTTCTTTATGAAACCATTTTTTTCTAGTTAAATAATTTTCTTCAATAATACTTACTCTATATAAATACCTTAGGAGAACTGCTTCATCATAATCCAGCCCTCACAGGCTAAAACATTTCAGTTAAAAAAAGCTTATATTAGATAGCATGAGGTCCCCTCATTACAGGAATTGGCACCCAGGAAGTCTTCTGTTACTTCTGGAATGGGAAGTACACTTTCCATATTGATGTAACTGCAGGGTGACTGTGAGGGTGTATGTTTATTGTGATCAGGTAAGTATTATTGAAGAAAATTATTTTTAACAGAAACGAAATGGTTTCTTTCTCCAAATGCATTATGCAATCATAATAAATTAGTACAATAGGTAAGAAGTGGAGGGAGTTACATATCAAACTGATAGAGGCCATCACTTATGTGAGACAGCTTCTAGATAACCCAAGTGGAGAACAGACTCCATCTATCGAGGACTGGCTTCAAAATGGAAAAATTTTCCCTCATGCAGAGACAACAAAAGTCATGAAGCTGCATCCTAATGAAGCTGTTTTATTTACAACATTTTATCCTGGGAGGGCTAGATTTTCGACATTATGATCAAGTAAAGTATTTGAAGAAGAAATATATTTTGAGGACAGCATACAAGGAATAAAAGTTCATTGTGATGTCATACTTTACACAATGAAAAACGCAATCAAAAGTTGTATACAAAATACAAAATACAATAGTCTCTCATCTTTTGTGACTGCTTTTCTGCAGTGACAAGTTGACTCTTTAAATTGGGTAGCCTCTCATCAAGTGGACAGAATACTAAATACATACAATACAAATCAGATTAATCACTGTGCATTGCCTTATTCAATGCCCAATCAGTTGAACCACCAGAAAGGCACATAGAAATAGTTAACTTCATCAGTGTTCAGGATATCGACATCATTTTCCTAACAAAAACCAGGGCTAAATAGTTCAAGCAATCTACCAAAGTGTGTGGATCTAATACCCTCTGGTTACTCCATCAAGTCAATATTCCAATGCCACTCCCTTGCCATTGCAAAAGAGTTTCATAAGTTACCATCTTAACTACACTACAACATTCAATTTGGAACACTCGATTGCACTGGTCGAAACTACACTATCAATGGAACAAAGGTCAGTCCATTTGTATGCCTCTACCAGTCACCACCTAGTCAAAAAAAAAAAAAACAAGCTGACTGAATATCTTTTTGGACTAGTTTCCTAACCTCCTGGAGTATGAAATTTTATAGGAGGCAACCTGGTTAATCCTGGAGATTTCAACTTTAATTATGACTGCCCTAAATACCCATACCCATCAAAACTCCTAGATTCTATTCACATTTTCAACTTCATACAGTCAGTTAGCTAACCCACCCATAAACATGTCAATTTTAAATTGGATTTTCATAGACCTGATATTCTACATTTTTCATTGGTGTCCCACAAACTTGCATCATATCATAGAACATGAGATATCACTTCACTGTCTCCAACATGTAATTAGTGTTCATGATGCAGCCTTACTATGGTTCAAGTCCTACTTAGTCAACAGGACACACATTGTGTTCATAAATGGAAAACATTCCAGCCCAGTAATCTATGTTTTGGTGCTCCATGAGGCTCTGTTCTCATGCCTGAGCCCCGTTCTCTTCATTGTTTACACTCAGCCACTCTCCATCGTCATAGACTGACATCCAGTGTCTCACCAAATGTACACTGATGACACTCAAATATACAAATCCAGCTACCCAAGTACACTGATGACAATCAAATATACAAATCCAGCTACCCAAGCACATTGATGACACTCAAATATACAAATCCAGCTACCCAAGTACACTGATGACACTCAAATATACAAATCCAGCTACCCAAGTGAAGTTACCATCCAAAGCATAGAGAGGTGCAGTGTGAAGTCATGGATGACATGTAATAAGCTGCAGATGAACAATGATAAAACTGAAGCCATTCTGATCACCATGCAAAGACTTTTTCAATCACATCCTTTACTTCAAACAATAACTATCAGCAATTAAATCAACCTTAAATTCACATAGACAGTATCAAACCTAGCTATCACTCTCGACAGTATGATATCATTACCAATGTGATTATGGCCCAATAGGTGAGAATGCCTGGTGTCATTTATGTATCTTTTAAAAAGAGACAGTGCAATAAAATCCATGTACATTCCATATCCAGTCAGGTCACACAGTTCATAAAAAGAACATTAGCATGAACACAATAGTTTTCCTATTAGTTTGAGATGCTGGATAAGATACATCATCAAAGTGATCAGTTATAAGAAATTCAATATTCTTCACAGCGAACACTGAAAATTTGACTAATGCGATGATAAAGATAGTATTTTGTCAGTAGTGTCAGCATTAGGAGAGATATCTACACAGTGTGCAATTACAGACTCTTCAGCGATGTCTGATTTATTCAAATAACCTCCATCTTAAATTTGTTTCACTAACTTTATATCTTACATTAACCTGCATTCTAAGGCTACAAAAATAGAAATTTGGAACTTTGTTACACACCAGTGCAACTTTGTTGGTCCACCATATTGAACAACCTTTTACAAATCCATTTTTCTACTTTCATGTGTTTTCTTTCGAACTAATGTTTGTAAACTGAAAAATTAGGATGAAAGATATTCTGATACAGCATTTTAAAAATTGTGATACTTACATTTACTTGCAAAAGTATAGTTGGGGGAGAAGCACCTTCTGCTATGTTCAATTCTGAGCCATTTAATGGGCTGAATATCACAGGCAAGAACATATTAACATCTGTTACACCTGTCACATCTGTCACATGGATAAAAACAACACAAACTGTTGACCTGTGATTAAACAACAATGAAAATTATTGGGGAAGAACTATAACATCCATTTTTTGCTAAAATAATGTGATTTTTCATTCAACATGCATACATTCCAGTATTGATTTCTATACATTTCAACATTTACAAAAGCTATTTTTGGAATGGGCAGATCTTCCTAACACACAAAATCTAGTCTCAGTCTTGATTAACAGAACTTTAGTTGGAATAAAAGCAATAGTTTAGTAAGATGTATAGAATGTTTTACATCTTTAGCATAGTCAATGATTTTTGCTGTTCTCAATAAAAGCATTGAGCAGAAAAAGAAACAAGAACATTGTAAATGGCACATTTGTTTAATTGTTCACTATATAGATACTGAAATATTTGTGTGGAAACCATTTTCATTCTTTCAGTCATAGTGACCATGACTTTGACCTCTTGATTTTAAAACTGACAGGCTTTTTCCAGTCTGCAATGTATAACTAATTTTATTGTGTGGAAACCATTTTTATTCTTTCAGTCAAATTGACCTGCTCTTGTGACCTTTTGCTCATAAATTCAACAGGATCCCTTATCACCTGTAGAAAAATGTCTTTATTCCCCAAAACAAATATTGATAGTCAAGAATAAAGAAAATGAATTCAGAGTTATTATTATTATTATTATTATTATTATTATTATCATGTCTTAGTACAATGTGTAGTAGTATCATGTCAAAGTACAATGTGTAGTAGTATCATGTCAAAATACAATGTGTAGTAGTATCATGTCAAAATACAATGTGTAGTATTATCATGTCAAAGTACAATGTGTAGTAGTATCATGTCAAAGTACAATGTGTAGTAGTATCATGTCAAAATACAATGTGTAGTAGTATCATGTCAAAATACAATGTGTAGTAGTATCATGTCAATGTGTAGTAGTATCATGTCAAAGTACAATGTGTAGCATTATCATGTCAAAGTACAATGTGTAGTAGTATCATGTCAAAATACAATGTGTAGTATTATCATGTCAAAGTACAATGTGTAGTAGTATCATGTCAATGTGTAGTAGTATCATGTCAAAATACAATGTGTAGTAGTATCATGTCAATGTGTAGTATTATCATGTCAAAGTACAATGTGTAAGTTCTGTTCTTGAGAGATCTCATTATATAAAGATAATTTTCATGCAACTGCCATCATCACACCATGATTCCAAAGGGGTGGGTGGGTAAATTCTTGTATCTGTCTTTTAATACTGATACATTATGACAGTTGGGAATAAAGTGAAGTTGTACATAGAAAATAGTATAAACCACATAGGATCTAGAAGCCATGGTAGCTCCGTTGGTAGAACATCTGGCTCATAATACAAGGATCCAAGGTTAGATATTCAGCCAAACCAGCCTGGGTTGGCTGCTTTAGTGTGTTCTTGGGAAAAACACTTAGCTCCCATTTCCTTGGCATGATACAGCCAATAATAAGTATAAAGTGATGATTGATAAAAACCAACCAATCACTGACCATGATAGTATAATATATCCTACCCATTTCTCTCTCTCTTTCTGTTCCAAGGTCAGGTTGTATCCTAATAATCCTTTGTGCTATGTGTATTTTATCTGTTCTATTATCATTATTATTATTATTATTATTATTATCATGTCAAAGTACAATGTGCTTGAAATATCAAAGTCAATTTTTAAAAACTGTTTTAAATTATTTATTTACATTTATTTACATTGAACTAATGGTATATAATATTGTTCAACTGGTTTTTATAAATCTCATGTCAAATGAACACTTTTGTATGAGACTCTATATAAATGAAGCCACAATACAAGTGAGTGATATGGCAAGAAAGAAACAAAAGGAGAAACTGCTTTGTCTTCCAAACCTTTTTTCTGATAGAAACTGTGGATGATCTTCTGCAACAAGATCTAATCTATACTTTGTGACATATGGTCAAGAGATAGTCTTCATCAAAATGATTGCACCAGTTGCATTGTCAATAGCAAAGGGAATTAATTCATTGTCATCCATGAGGACACTATAGGAAACATTTCCATTTCGCTTTGAGTCTGGATCAGTTGCAATTACCTAAGAAGAAAATAATCAGAAAATTTATTGGTATTTTTAAAGTTTTTTACTTTATAAAAGAATGACAAACTGGTTTTGAGTCAGCTTGAGTTTACTAGATTCTTTGCAAAACACTTCATACTGAATGGAAATGAAGTGAATGTAAAAGTTATTACATGTATTAGTTTGAAGAAAATAGAAATCTACAGTTATAAAACCTACAGATACAGTAGTACCAGTCTTGAAAGAGCACAGCTTCTGATCAATAAGACAGTCTTATAAATATTATTATTCAGAATAACAGCTGTGCTCATTGCTAGTAAACTGTGGTCGTCGAGGAGAGCGGACGTGTTTTTTATTTGTGTGCTCTAAAGTATGTGAAGCATGTGAAGTTATAGTGTGACAACATTTTGTGCGAAATTACCTCAAACAGGATAATCTAGTGAAAGGCAAGTGTATTTTGTGTTCATAATTATTGTGCCTTATATTTATTAACAGTTTTTGTGCATGTTTCCCGGCAGGGAAACTATGCACTATTGATTTTTGTGTTTAATTTGTGTTTAATTTGTTTGATAATTACCTTTTGATTCTCAGTCTTAGTTAGGATCGAGAAATAGATTGTCCAAGGGGTTAATATACAACTTTTCTTTAGGGACTTACTAAAGCATGACTGTTTTGGTATTGAACAAAATATCATATATACATTGACTGATTAAATAGTGGTGTGAGACCCTATTCTTAGGGTTTCGCACTATATTAGTAGTATTCAGAGATTATAGACTTGATTTTCAAAGATGGAAGAAATGGCAGAGAGTAATGTACATGCAAGATCAAAATTGAACAAGTATTTTAAAACTAGTGTAGAGGAAATGCATTTAATTGTGCACCACCCACCAGGATGTCAAACGATAGGCTTCGGAGACGCCGAGCAAGCGCCGCGACAGGCAGAAGTGTTGATGGCACTTCATGTTATGGGAGTAGACATCGGACAAATAGATGGAATTCAAAATGGTGAAAAAAACAAATATGTCATCTACACCAGAAATTACAACACTCCACTTTTGGAAATGGCATCTTTGGAAATAAAAGGGATGAGAGCGACCGTACGAAAGACAGAACCCTTCATCAGAAAGATAGAACCTAAGCTGATGGAAATCCACATAGTGGGACTCCCACTGGAGGTCCACATGGAGCAAATAATCCAAAAGGTCGAAAAGAAGTTTCATGCAAAGGTTGTCACCCACAAAATGGCCACCATTCGGGGGTTTGCACCAATAAAATCAGACAATAGAGTTATTTGGATTATGGACGTTTCGCCCCATGGACGTTTTGGCCCAGGACATTTCGCCCCACTTCAATGGACATTTCGCCCCATTTCAACGGACATTTTGCCCCACATGGTATATGGACGTTTCGGTCCAGGACATTTCGCCCCACATCAATGGAAATATCGGACATTTATAGAAATTCACAAGCATTACACCATTGTCTTCATTTTACTTTAGGGGCCTACCGTTAAGATTTAATTTCATGCCCCATAATCCCATCACTCTCATCCATTTCAGTTACATTCAACGTGCCGTTATATCAGACAATATTTTCCTTTTTTTTCTTCATTTATGTAATAAGACTGATCAGAAAATTAATCTATCGTTTACAGTGATCATTTTCTATATGGCAGTACTTTTATTTTCGCTGTTACACAAACTGATGAAAACCACTTTTACCGTTTGTAGGAAATTGGCATATCGCCACTTATCAATCATGCTGTTCGTTTACCCAATCAGCGAGCATAAATTAGACACAACTTAAAAGGGGGCTTTGTAATTCTAACAGTCAATATCAAGATCGTATATATGGAGTTAGGTTTATTCCTTTCGTGAAACATAAAAACTACGATGGTTAAAGAATTGTGGTCGTCCGCAAAATAGCTTCTTTTTTTTAAATGTTGAACTTTACTCATTTTTTTCAAGCTCGGGTTAATTGGCTTTTTATCTCCTGCCATTTATTGGCATTGTTACTTTGAATTTTGTAAAACTGGCTATAAATCGGGTCCTAATTACTCGACTGAACTGCTGACAGAAACAGTCCAAATTAATGTATATAGCCCGATCGTTATACATTACATCTTTTCAAAGCTGTGCACAGAATAGCCCGACATATCGCAAGCAAGGAAAACACGGGGGGGGGGGGGGCGAGGAATGTTAATTGTAATTAACAATAAAGAGATACAAAAATGATTTCAGAGATTTATATTTTTGAAATATGAAGCATATATTTGCATTTTTAAATCAACACACATCACTAATCAAAATTACATCTCATGACAAGGCATAGGTGTCAAATTATGATGTGCAAAAGTATACTTCTAAACAGTAACTATCTATGATTTTATTTTTTTTAAAATGCATGCAAGTAAAACATCAGCTACTACTATACGAAATTGAAATACAAATATACATATTATCTCTACTGAAGTATAATGTTTACAACATATGGACAACGCAAAAGGCACGTGTATATAAAATATGTCCAGTTTTGGAAAGCAATACTCCGTCCAGCTTTACTGTTGCTATTCTAACACGGGCCATACAATCTGGCACAGCATTTAAGCAAGGTGTTCGTGCTGATTTGGTGGTTTCCATACTTCTCCCATAACGTGATAAGGCGACCCTGAACTTTTGTTGTCTGTTTCTTTTGATGTCGTCTTATCTTCCCCTCTTGCAACAGACAAACTACAGATCAAATTTCTCTGGCTTCCTTATAACGTAAAGTTATGAGGAGATAGAAAGGCAAATTTCCCTTAAACTCGTTCACTTGTTGACTTCTCTCCAGCCTGTAATTAGAAATATGTCTGAACTTGTCAGAAAATGTTGAAAACATACAAGCAAATATATAGAAAACCAAGTTTGACTATACCGAATATGGTATTTACACATAAAGACGTATGCAAGTACCCGTACGATTCTAATAAATAAAATAACATTCACCTTGTCGAAATATCATCTTTATTGATAGAAATCGACGTCGAATTTCTCGTGCTCTCCATCTGCCCCCGTGCTGTACCGGTATACATTTCAAATCTGTCAGATGTATTTGGTATGCTGCTTAAGTCCATTTCTTCATCCTAGCCATCTGCCTGTAAACAGTATTAATATTTAAACATTATAAAAGTGCACATAAGAACGCTTACTAGAATGGAACGTCGTGTAGCCCAAGAAAAACAATGAAATATTTGATACAAGAAAAATTAGTTTTACTAATCTTCCAGCATTTGTGATAGGGAGAAAGTAGGCAGCGATCCACGTTTTGTTCGCAATTTGTATTTAACCGTAGCTTAAGTACATCGAATGCGAATGGGAACCAGCTACTGTAGCATGTCTTTATTCTTAAAATATTTTGTTTGTAATGAAATCTTACCTCAGGTTTAGAGCTGCACAGGTCACACACAAACTGAAAAGATCTTTTTACGTCTAAGGAGACCATACTTGTAGCTTGATAAACCTGTAAATAGAAACCATTTCTTAGTGTCATTTAGTTAATTCTATCGACGTCTTATGATAACATTTATTTTGAAAGACATTGGATATACTGAAACAAGAACAATAACATGCGAGAAAGGGTCACTAGATACATAAAATTATTATAAAAAAATGTATTTATTTTGTTATGCCAGTTCAATTACGGAATGATCGTAATATGATGTAGAAATAAATAAATAAATAAACTTACCAGTATTTCCACATGCTCTGTGTTGCCATAGGCCGCAAATATCGCAATCTATGGCTTGCTGAAGACGGGTAACTGGTTTTCTGCACGAAGACATTGTTCGATCTATTGATTTACGTGATTTTAAAACAACTAGTACCAAGAAAAGGAAAGACTGCAATTTATAGAGCCACTGATAAGTTTCCATCCAAACACGTGCACGAGCTTCTATACCAAACGATCTGTCAGACAATGCACTTGAAGAATCATAATTTTTATCCTAAAACTCAGATTTTGACATAATAAGATCAAACGTTGTTTATTTATGTCATTGTTTTTGTTATTAGTGAACGCCATAACATCTGTGTTAAATTGTAATTTCCTTTTCATAAAAGCTTACACGACTTACTCAAAACCCTGGCTGCAGCTTAATTACCTTGATACCACATTTAGTAGATTATTTAAATATGAAGATCAAAGAAGTTACCTGGCTGTAATGAAGTCCTATTAACACTTGCTGGGAGCAATAGTGAACGCCAGAACTTTGTTTTTCTTTATGGCACCAGACAGATGCACCCCTACTTATAAAAAAAATAAAGATGTTTTATATGTGTATGTTTTCCCCAAAGGTATGTCGTTTGTTTACTTTATAAAAGATTTTTAAACAAAAAATTTCAAAATTTTGTCGGGGTATTTATGTATTTCCCTAGTGTAATCTATAGGGTTGTTCATCCTTGTCCGGTTTTTGTCACCTTACTCGAAATCCCTCCCCATAATTTCAAGTTGACCTTGGCTAGAGAAAGGGACAGCCACTAAATCAAATTATCCATGTTTAATTATTATATTTTCTTATTGGATACAATCCATCCAATGATAATTTGTCATTGTTTTATTATTTTAAATTTAATTTGGGATTTTTATTTTAAATTTAATTTGGAATTTGGGCGAATAAACGGTGTATTATATTTAAACGACAAATAAACCATATTGTTTTGTATGATTGATGATGTGTGTCGTTTCTCGCATTACCATTATACTGAGACAGGCTGTACTCGAGTGAGGGTCCATACTTTATTTAACTGTACTTCTCCCGACTGGAGCAGGCTGTCTCTTTATTTAGAATAATGCCAAAGAATTCAGATCACAAGGGACACTTAATTATATTTTTGATCATTTTAAAGTAAAATGAAGAACGTGGTGTAATGCTGATGAATTTCTATAAATGTCCGATATTTCCATTAATGTGGGGCTAAATGTCCAGGGCCGAAACGTCCATGGGGCGAAACGTCCATGTACCATTTGGGGCGAAATGTCCATTGAAGTGGGGCGAAATGTCTTGGGCCGAAACGTCCATGGGGCGAAACGTCCAGGTACCGAGTTGGATTTATGTATCCAAAGAAGATGCGAAAAAGGTACCACTTTTCTTTTACGTCATGGGCTTCAAGTTAAGAAGTTGGTACAAAGGAGCAGAGCACGATAGAAAATGCCCTAGATGTCTCATGACAGGGCATTAGTACTAATATTAGTACCCTTGCTCGTACCTCAACCACAACAAATCAAGTTGAGGCTACGACATCGTAGCTAGACAGGGCATGAGCCAAGGGACTACCCGGGCAAGGAACCTACAGTGAAAGAAACAGAACAAAGAACGTATGCAAACAGAGTGGCGACACCACCTTATAGCAAAGGATAGAACAAGACCCAATACTACAAGTCATCAAAGAAATCAGAACTGAAAAAGAAACAAGTGAGGAAATAACAAACAGCTCACTTCCAGTCATGGATTTGACTGAAATAAGAATGGGAAGAACCAAAGACGCCGGAGTGGCAGCAAGTATTGAGCCCATATAAAACAGGACCTCTAAAAAAACCAAAACCATGCAGGGAGTAACTACAGCAAACAGGTATGAGTGCCTATCGGAGGAAGAGGAAATTCTGGAAGAAGAACAAAGTAATCATACAGAAAAGACATCATAGGGCTGAAACCTTTAACATCGACACCCGTCTCGAAATCAGAGAGGAAAAAAACAAAAGGCAGACACAGGTCTAGAATCACCACATGAAGGAGAGGAAGGGAAAAATGAAGAGACAATAGAAGAGAGGAAAAATGAGAAGGAAAAGAAAAGAACCAAAACAAAAAAGAACCAAAACAAAAAAGAAACGTGAAGAAACAATAGAGGAAGAAACTATGGAAACTATGGAACTGGAAACGACAAGAGAAATGGAAATGAACAGGAAGAAGAAGAAATGGATGATGACGATGAATTCGAAACCGGAAACGAATATGAGAGCGATGGAGAAGAAACACAAGAGACAGGAATAAGAGACACAATGGCAGAAACCATATCTGAACAAACAAGCAAATAAATCAACAGTACGACAGAAGAAGAAACTCCACCCACTATTTTGACTGGGGGGGGGGGACTCTGAAACCAGTGCCCTCATAGAATAATATTTGTTTATTTTTTATTTTTAGGAATAAAAATCTAAAAGATAACTTAATATTAACCACTAATGCGGCAACCTGGAGGGAAAAAAATGGAAGGAAAGAACTTCCAAGTGTTTTCAATAAATGTTAATGGGATAAATAAGGAACAAATTGTTAAATTCAAGAAAGACTTAAATTATGATATTCTTTTCATGCAAGAAACATACAATGGGTTCAACAGTGATGTGACAGCTCTATGTGAAAGTCATTTAGATGGTATTTTGTTGAAAAATGATTTTGAGGGAAAAAGACGTAAGAGGGGGCGTTGCATCTTTAATTAAAAACAAACAAGGGATACAATGGGAAAGAATAGAAGAGGGAAAAGATTTTAAGGGGAGACTATTACACATAAAAATCGAAAAAATACATTTTATTAATCTATATATACCTGCTAACAAATATCAAAAACAGGAATTTCTAAGAATTTTATCGAAATATTTAGAAACGTATACGATGGAAGATGTCATTTTGGGAGGGGATTATAACTGGGTTGGGGAAAATGTAGATAGAGAAGGGGGATTAACAACTAATGATATGAGATTTAAGATAGAAATTGAAAATTTAATTAAAATGCATAAATTTACGGATGTGTATAGACGTCTAAATATAGTTAGGAAGCAATATACTTATGATTATAGTACAAATAAAGGATGTAGGATAGACAAATTTCTATGCACCAATTATAATGAACAAACATACAAAGAGGCAGGAATTATTGATTTTAAGATTTCTGATCACAGACTAATATATCTTACAGTTGATTTTAAATCTAGAAATAAGTGGGGGAAAAGGAAATTGGAAATTGAACAATAAGTTACTAGAGGATCAAAATTTTATTAAGGAAATACAATATCAATTAAAAACCTTTGTAGAAAAAGGAAATATGGATATAATTAGTGAATGGGATGAACTTAAACAGAAAATAAAATATAAGCTATCAAAACCTCGAAAATCAGAAGTAAAAAATTAAAAATGGAGCAAGAAGAAATTGAATGTCAATTAAAAGCAAATAATACAAGGGAAATGAATAAAATTTTAAATGATAAATTAAACAAAATAATAGAAGAAAAGAGTATGGATAGGAACAAAAGGGCAGGGAAATATACACACATATATAAAAAAGGCTCAAGGACTATTCAATCAAGAGGAAATTAGAAAAGGAGGGATAAAGTAATGGAAAGCATGAAAATAAATGAAACAACAAGAACAAGTGACAGGTATGTAATTATAAAACACATACAAGATTATTACTCTAAATTGTATTCATCACAAAGGATTGAAAATAAAAAAATTGATGAATATTTACAAAACATCCAATGCGAGATGATATCAACAGAACATAAAGACTTATGTGATGATTTCATCTTGCAAGAAGAAATTTTTAAAAGCATACAAAGTCTTACTAAAGGAAAATCTCCAGGTGGAGATGGGCTCACCACGGATTTCTACTTGAAATTCTGTGGGGAGCTGTCGCCCATTTTGGAATGTTTATTCAATAATATTTTACTTAGAGATGACGTTATGACTGAAACAATGAGGGAAGGGATTATAATAATTATATATAAAGGGAAGGGTGGTAGAGAAGATTTAAAAAAAACTGGAGGCCCATCTCCCTCCTTAACAATGACTACAAAATACTTAGCAAGATACTAGCGGAAAGGATAAAAAAAGGACTGGGAAATATAATAAATATAAACCAAACATGCGGACCACAAGGTAGGGACATACAAAATAATATACTTAGTATAAAAACAATAATTGAATATATAAATGACAATGCACAAAAGGCTGCTATGGTACTTTTTGATCAAGAAAAAGCTTTTGACAGATTAGAACATAACTACATACAAAAAGTTCTAGACAAATTTGGATTCGGAAATAACTTTCGAAAAAGGACTAAAATCCTGTATAATAAAACAACTTCTAGAGTACAGGTAAATGGAGCCAGAACAGAAAAATTTGACATTAAAAGATCAGAGTGCCAACTATCGATGCTATTATATGTAATAGCAATTGAAATTCTAAGTATAAGCATCAAACTCAACAAGAACATTGAAGGTATTAAGATACCAAATATAAAAGAAGAAGTGAAAATGCTGCAACATGCTGATGACTGCACCAACTTTTTATAAAGGATCAAAACTCCTTTAAACACCTGATCAAAGAATTTGAAAATTTTGGAAAAGCATCGGGATCTCAGATTAATCATGAGAAAACAGAAATACTTAAAATAGGAAACTGGAGAGGTAATCACCCAGGGTTACCTCCACACCAAATAAAAAAGAAGGTCAAAGCATTAGGGATATACTTTGGGGAAGGAGAAGAAAAGGAAAACTGCAAAAATAAAATAAAAGAAGCCATAGAAAGAAATGTGAAAACCTGGGCACTCTTGCCATTATGTCTAATGGAAAGAGTACAAGTTGCGAAAACATATATGTACGCTCATATGAACTATATTTTAAAGTCCTTAGAAATCAGTAATACTGAATTAAATATAATTGATAAAACCATAATTGACTATATCAGGGTCTTCAAACTACATTACGTAAATAAAGAAACGCTTTACAAGGCCACGGGGGGGGGGGGTAACACTCCCCAGCCCCATACTACTGAAAGCCACTAATATTTTAAAAAGATTCAAAAGATTAAGTGCAGAACCGAAAAGTCCATGGGAAGGTATTTATATATACCGTTGTGGTTTCATTTTAAGAAATAGAGCGGACATCTATAAAAGTAATAAACTAACTAAAATGTTAGTAGTTCCTAGGAAATAAAGAAGTATTAAAGAACTTTTGATAAAATACCGAGATAAAAAAGACTTATGGGATAGAGACGAAAAAACTGACATATGACTGGATACGGGAAGATATAACAAAACCCATGAAAAGTAAAGTAGAGAAAGAAAATATACACGTAAATTGGAATAAAGCTTGGGGGCACTGGAAAAAACTAGGCTCCCTGAAAATACAAAGCCTCTTCTTCAAATACAAGCATGATGCGTGGTTGACAGGAGAGGTAGCAGTGAGACGGCGAATGGTCAGAGAACCGCCAAAATGTCTACTGTGTAAAAAAGGTTCTTTTTCTAAATATCATGTAATGGTACAATGTCCAATACCACAAATTAAGAGAGAAAAAGTTATAAGTGAAATTAATACAAATAACATATATAAACATCAACACTTATTATATATAGATGGGAACTTCACAAAGAAAATGTTATATATGATAACAAGCTATATTGTATACTGTGGCCAAATAATTTGTATCGGAAAATAATTGCCTTGTAAAATTTAGAGATACTAATATCTTCTTCTTTCTTTGAGGAAAACCAAAGACAGGGACCACATGTGGAGAAAGTACGAGATGAGGATGACATGGGGCTATGTCACATGGCGCTACGCGAAGTGAACAGGCCCGGGTTGAGTCCGGAAAATTCTCCACGTGAGGAATATCAGGACAAACAAAACAGAAATATCCAGCACCCTCTACATACCAACCCCATAGAGTCGTTAGACTGTATAAGCTACCTCGTTCAGGAAAATTAACAACCTTTTGGCACCATTCGATCTAATAGAATGGAATTATGAAAGGCAGCAATCCTTATAAGGGCGATGTATATGGAAATAAAGAAAGCCCAAAATAATGCTGACCTAAAAAAGACATAAAAAACCCCAAAAAGACAAAACAACAAAAACAAAAAAGACAACGAAGTATGACTCACATATAGCACGCATTAAAACAAAAGCTATTTCTTTTCTTAAAAAGCTGTACACCGTAACTTTGCCAAAATTCAAAATTTCAAATAAAACAAGTAAAATTAACAGGTATTCTTTATAAACTGTGGTAAGAAAACTGGGAACAAATTTGATTCAGAAGGCTGTCCCAACATATACACACTATAGCATGAACAAACAAATAGCATACTATAGCATGAACAAACAAATAGCATACTCACAGACAGCAAACACGGGACATAGGAGACCTCTAGCCAAGGTCACCAAAATCTTAATAGGGGAGTGACCCCGGTTTTAGGTGATAGAAACCAAACCAGAAGAACAAACCTATATAAAACACTAGAAGTTAAATACCCTGTCAAAACGTTCATAACAAAATTTTTTTTATCTAAATCTTTTTTTTACAAATATAAACAGAGCAACATATCAGGGGGTTTCAAGTATACATAAAGACACTTTCCCATTTTTGGCTAGGATGGGGGGGGGGGGCATCTGTCTGGTGCCCTCCCCCCCCCCCAAAAAAAAAAAAGAAAGAGCACAGCTTCTGCCAAAAATAATTATGGTCTCTCAAAGACAGGCGGGCCTTTATAACAGGTGAAACACTATATAATCAATAAATCTGTTCTTGGAGATTCTTGTCTCTCAAACAGTAGGTCTCTCATAGCAATGGTCTTTCATGACAGGTTTTACTGTACATTCAGTCTTCAAATACATCCAAAAGATGACATAAAACAATAATACATACTATGTCCTTCAACTTTTGTATGCATATTAGGAATAAAAAAGATTTTAAAAAATGACATGATTACCAATATGCAACTTAAAGCATGAAAAGATAAAATCATAAACATAAAAACATCCTCAAAACAATCAAGCTGACATAGAAAACATTCTGAAAATCGAATATGACTAACCATACATAATTTTTTGAAACACTAACCTGACAGATTGGACATGTCACATGTGCATCTTTATGTATTGTGCAGTCAGAATCTTTACCACACTGTGGTGAGTTGTCATTCATGTCTATTAGACTTATGTGGATAGTACTGTTGCCACTAAACATGTTTTTATGGTGTAAAGAAACAGCCCTCATCTACAAATGTAATCAAGAAATCATTAATTGTGCCATGAAACTGTTTAATTATGTATAATCTGGGAAATATTCCTTGCACTTTTTAAGAACTATTTTTGCTATGTTATAGTTTTGGTGTGTTTATATGTTTGTACAAGTAAAAGTCAAATTACTTAAATTCCTAGTTTTGTCACAAAAATTACATGTTTTGGTAATTAAATATTTGTATTGGGAATGAGTCCTGCAGTTTTTATAGGTGGGCAAATATGGGCTGTTTCCTTAAATTCATGGTTTGCAGGAAACACAAAAAATGAAAAAGTAGTAGCCCATGATTAATAATAGAAAATTCAAAGCTTTTGCCAAACTGGGATACAACAAATAGGTGTAACTGTGTGCTACTAAATTTTAATCAGGCTTTAGTTGAAAATATAAACAAATTTCCTTTCATATGCATGTTTCACATTCATGTGCTAAGGTATCTATAAAATGTATGATCACTACATGTTTTTGTGTAAGGAAATAATTGATAATGCAATAATTATGGCAAAAAGAATGGATGCTTTATAAATATAATCTGCTGCCAATTTATTCCAAAAATTTAATAGTGTGACTTCAGTGTTATTCATGAGTACCAACTTTTGTGGATTTTTTGAATGCTACAAACAAAAAAAATTATTTGGCAAACAATTTTGGGAAAAGACTACATAAGCTAAAATCTACATTTGATCACATTCACGTTGTTCTTGATATTTGTCATAGTCTTATAGGACTGCGTGACTAAGCACCTAAGACATTGCAAGGTATAATAATATCCAAGATATGTTACCAAATATTTTATGCTTAAACACAATTTTTAAAAAGTACTTTTGTCTGTAGAGTCTTTACAAATAGCAATAATGGAAGCTTACCTCCTACAAGAGCAACGTAAGTAGCTACATACTTTTGACATAGTAATTTATCAAGTTTCATGGACCTCAATCAATTAAAAAATGGGACTATAACTGCATCTACAAGATTATGTCATACATAACACATACAGCACTAAGTCAAAAAGGACAATAACTTAAAAAAATTATAGGTGTACTGTGATTTGTATAAACCTATAAAAAGGGCAATCACTAACAGAAATAAGAGGAGTAGTGTGATTTGTCAAAATGCTTGTCTTCAGATAAAGACCAGAGCATGAACACAGTTTTGTGGCAATCCACTGAAAACTGTGATTTGCTACATTCACAAGTTTCTTTTATAAATCAAGACACAAGCGTAAAAAGCAATAACTCATAAGAATTGCAGAAGCACAGTCATTGGTCGATAGGTACACCTTCACGTGATGAGCATAACAGACACATGGCAATCCATGAGTCACATGGCAATCCATGAGAAACAGTGTGATTACATTTTGTACTGGATAGATGGATGGACACATGGGATTCTTACATACATCTTCCTATGTCGAGAGGTATAAAAGTTGAGTTGTAAGGAAGAAGAATATGCACACATTTAGCCATTCACTATTTAAGATTACATAAATGTTAACTTTTTACCTAACATGACAAAGAACAGTAAATTGAGAATAATTAAGCAACATGACAAAGAACAGTAAATTGAGAATAACTAAGCAATATATTCACTTACAGTCATTGTAGTTTTAGTCCATGTCTCAAAATCCAGGGCACTTTGGTTGCTGATCGAAATGATTCCCGTGGAAGAATTCAGAGAAAATGCATGCCAAGGACCAGGACTAACAATTTCAAAGAAAAGCTTTGTGTTGATCTCATTCTGAAATGATTAATTGTATAAATGTTTAAATTATTATCAGAGTCAAAATTTATTTCAAATTTTCAGATAAAGTAGTCTGCAAGTCCAAAAATGTCTACTATGATAATGCAGCTATTATCCTGATGAAAGGAACTCTGAAACATAAAATTCAAGCAATTTTGGATTGACAAACTTCATGATGTGACAAACTATTTTTCATGTCTTCACATTTTCCCTACATTCCCACTGCAAAATTATATCCTGACATAACAAACTTTGATAAAAGAAAACTATTATATGAAGATCTAAAATGTATGTTCCATGAACAAATTACCTCACCAAAAAAGAATCAAGAGTATACAGGTGAGTAACCTTGAAAAATTTACCCATTTTGTATCAGATAAAGTGAGAAAAAATGATTGTAACTATTTCACCCTAAAAAAGAATACAATCATTATCCAGTGAAAAATTCTTTCTGTATTGCCACATTGCCTGATTAAATAATCCAGCAACAGTGTCTCAACATTCTAGTAAGCAGTAATTTATAGAAGATTCACAATAACAAGTTATTTTTATAATTCAAACTTTCTACATGATTTCAGCTGATAACCATATTATGCTACTATAATAACCTGTATCTGCATCAAATCTTACTTAGAATGGTTATTTCAGCTGAAACCATGTCATCTTAATTGATCATTTCAGTTCAAAATTGTAAAGGTGCTTTATCTAAGGACATATAATTACCATCTATAATTGTTTAAATAGATAAAAAAGATTATGAAGAAATATAACGTTTTGGATCATGCAGCCATCTCCTCAACATTATGGTAAGCAATAGATACCAACTTAATTAATGCAAATATTATTTCACTTTGACAAGATAAACAAATGGGCTTCATTAAGGCTGTTAGCTGGTTCTGCTGGGACTGCACTAAAACTATAGCTGTAGCAAAGGTCTAAGAGAAAAATAGAATGAACCACATCAGCTCTAAATAAATAATCTTACCCTTCATGAAAAAAGCATAATGAAGAAATACACTGCATAAATGTTTTGGGTCCATCATAAATGACCCTATGAACAGGCAAGTGTACAACACACACACACACACACACACACACACACACATATATATATATATATATATATATATATATATATATATATATATATATATATATATATATATATATATATATATATATATATATATATATATATATATATATATATATATATATATATATATATATATTATATATATATATATATATATATATATTCAAAAGGAAATATAAATTAATCAGAAGAATAACTTGTATTTATGTAAAAATAAATGACATTATGTAAAATGAAATTTAATTAGAGGCTTGTTTGTTTGTCATTTTATGGAGTTAGAAAAGCAAATACATATATATTTAAAAATAATGTCAACAAGCACACAAAATCACCAGGACCTTATTTTGAAGTACTGCAGTACATTTTCAGTTTGTAAAGTAAAGTTAGTTATTCATGCTGCCCTAGTAATTACAATTCTATTAATCTTTATTCAGTTATGTTTGGATTTTGTTTCTGTTGCTATGATCTGTGCTGACATAGTGATCAGTGAATTAGCATCACTTATGAATTTGTGTACATTATAATAAATAAAAGTCTCAGAAGATTCAGTATATGGATAATAATTGGTGTCTGAATAATTAATCTTTTGCTTTAATATCAGAAGAAGAAAGTATGATGTTATTGTCCTATTATAGAAACTTACAATAATATTTTATCTCTGTGTCTTGTGTGAAATTAATTAGATATCAATTAATCCTTACAAGTTTTGTTACTGACATTGTCAAAAGGTATGAAGACAATTGTATTTGTTGGTGATGTTGTCAAAAGGTATGAAGAAAATTGTATTTATGTTTTAGCCATGATCACTAAATTGAATCATAGAAAAATGACACTTGTTAATGGTTCTGTGAGATTACATATCTTCTACATCAGTTGTTTTTGATACATGTTCAACGTTTGTCTTGCAAATCAAGAATGTTTCTTGTTTAAAAAAAGCAAAAGTTTAACAAGTAAGTATTAGTATGATTATTCTGACTTAAATAAAATTGGATTAAAGGTTTCTAAAGAATAAATTGACTTTGTATATTAATATCCTTTTTTGTTATATTTTGTATTTACCCTGAAAACTAATATCTTTCTCTGTTGTTCTTTATATTTTACAGCTCTGGTGTGATTCATGTGAACAAGACACTTGATCGAGAACAAATTTCATCATATATAATTACTGTCTCTGTGTCAGATTTTGTCAACCATGTAAGTACTCTGGTCCCCATCATATATAATTACTGTCTCTGTGTCAGATTGTGTCAACCATGTAAGTACTCTGGTCCCCATCATATATAATTACAGTCTCTGTGTCAGATTGTGTCAACCATGTAAGTACTCTGGTCCCCATCATAAGGTTGTAACATGTACCATATAGGATGTATGTACAAATCTACAACTGGCCCCTTAGAATCTACTCTGTTAGACTGGAAATAAATATTAATCCCTTTTGAACTGTAATATATCTGAATGAAGTCAGAAAAAGCACATCCTTCTCAATGGTCTCCTGAATCCTGACACTGTAACATCTGCATTTTTAACCCATCACTGGTGTAGGTAGAGGACTAATCATGAAGATCTGGACACTTGTTAAGTTGCTGAAAAAACAGGAGAAAATTCCTAAGAGTATTTGCTGTTCATGCACTGCTAAAATGAAGTGAATGTTAAAACAGTTTACATGTAAATTTGTAAAGTTTTAGTCCAACAATAAAGCTATAAAATAAATAAACCACAACTAAAATTACTACTTCTACTACACACTGTATACAGAACTATTTTGAAGACTAAATACACTTATAATTGAATGCATTGAATGAATATCAACAGCCAGATAATCATCACCATATGGTTGGTTAAATACAAGTAAATCTCCATATAGGTGGTACATCTGGTCAGGGCTGGTCCAGTAAAACATACATGGGACCCAGGGAAGGTACCTTTATTGGATACTCACCCTTTATGCAATTTAGCATTTTTGTTTCATTTTAATATGAACTCTGTGATTTCAAAGTATCCTGGCATATACTTTTTTTTAAAAAAAAAAGCCTTCCCTGGGTACCATGTATGTGGAATAGCCCTCAGCACTTTGTATAAGGAGATGTCTTTGACTTGTTTGTATAAATCAAGAAAAAGTTTTGTTTGTTTGTTGTAAGATGCTCTCCTAAGACTTACTTCATATCGATAGTGCATAATCTTACTCAGCAGGTGTGAAGATCACACCAGCCTGTACTGAATAGAGTGATCATAAGACTTACTTCACATTGATAGTATATAATCTTACTCAGCAAGTGTGAAGATCATTTCATTGATATGTAATCTTACTCAGCAAGTGTGAAGATCATTTCATTGATATGTAATCTTACTCAGCAAGTGTGAAGATCGTATCAGTGATATGCAATCTTACTCAGCACGTGTGAAGATCATATCAGTGAAATGAAATCTTACTCAGCAAGTGTGAAGATCATATCAGCCTTCAATGAATAGTGATCATAAGGAAACTGATGATTTCAGTAGTATTTTTATGACATTAATCTTTCATCACTAGAGTGTTGTGTATCTTATTTGGGGTCCTTCAAGTTCAAGGTCAATTTCAATCTTTTCTTCCAGATTATTTTATCTCTTCATTCTTTTTGTGCTTTTGTCTTATTAGATAAGCAAGTATATTCACTACATTGGCTTGTTTTGGAAGCATTTCTGTTTCTATTCAGCCATCAAGTTTAAAAAATACTATTACAGTTTGTCCCATGGTAAGCCCATGCTTGATGACAAATTCATTCCTTTTAGAAACAAAACATTGGGGAATTGTATTAAAGAAGGCTGTTTTGCTCCTAATTTAAAATATATTTTGTAGGCCTTCTTGGCTTATCATTGGATAAATACTTACGAATTATTACTAATACTACTTGAAGTTTCCAGCCATGTAAGGCAGATACATAAATTTATTTACTATTCTTTTCTAATAAAGTTTTTGAAGTTTTCGATTAATATAGTATTCTTGATAAACCAAGAAAGCCTGCTTTGTAAATCAATTTTCTTTAACTGTGTGTGTGCACATATGTGTCTGTGTTTGCTTATTGGAAAAGGTTTTCTTAACTCTTAATATTTGACACAATTTTCTACAGTTGAATAAAAGGCGTATTATCAAATTTTTAAGAATTATGGCATATACAATTTCATATTTTGCAGACAAGTCAATCAACCTTCCATGTGAATGTGCTTGGCATCAATGAAAGCAGTCTCGTGTTTTTGAACAGTCTGTATGCTTTTCAAGTTGTTGAAGAAACGCCTGATACAATTTTTTATGTAAAGGTAAGTTTGTTTTGAAGTTTAATACCATAGAATGTAGTGACAAGTTTTAACAGTGATTTTTAAAGCAAAAGAATTTGATCAAAGTGGAATTTGACTTAAATATCAATTACTGTGAATTTATTATTTTGATAGGTATGAATTTGTTAATGGAAAATGACATATTTGTTAATTCTTAAGTTCACTGATTCAGGAAGCTGTTCTCTTGTTTTTCCCAAAGGTATCATTGTTCATTGATTCATTATATTTGTGTTTTGTAGCAGCTTTGAAATTCTCTAAAATTGGCACATACTAAATACATATACACCAGACAGATACACACTACATGTATAATACAACTAGACACATGCTCACTACATACATACACATAAGACACATACACACCAGACACAAACACACCAGACACATCCACATAAGACACATACACACCAGACACAAACACTATATATACATACACACCAGATACAAACACACCAGACACATACACATAAGACACATACACACCAGACAAAAACATGATATATACATACATACTAGACACAAATACACAAACAAACAAATATATATATATATATATATATATATATATATATATATATATATATATATATATATATATATATATATATATATATATATATATATATAATGCAAATCACATGGTGAATAACAGTCCTTCAAGTGCACTGAATTCAGCAAGCGATTAAGATAAATGCAATAAACTGACAACACACAGAGCAAAACTAGTTTCTAACCTGGGTGCATTTGACTCTAAATGAGTCTTTTCAAAGGCAAATGCAAACAGAAAAAGACAAGAGAAACAAAACAAAAAAAAAAACAGAAAAAACATTGAGGTTACAAAACTTTACATTACTATTTCTACAGGAATAAAAGCTTTAAATATTTTATGTTTAAGCTAGTTTACTCCAACTTCAAAAATATTTTATCTTTACTAGAAATCGATGAGCCATATTGCCATTTGTTATTTTTGTAAATTTATGTAACCACAAATTATATCCTGGATATTTCATTGTTACAGTACAGTAGTAGATATAGGTTAATGAGTGCCTAATAAGCAAATTTAGAGAATTATTTAAAAGAAAATGTGCCAGCTGCAAAAAGATGATTTTATTTATGCACGGCTATCTGTTTTTAGTCCTCATGGTTTAAATCACTTGGTTTCAATGTTCTAAGGCAGCGTATCCAGTAAGATTCCCTTTCTTTTCTGGTTTTGAAACTCCAGTTGTGGTTTGTAAGCATTTGCATTAAGTGTTTATATCGCTGAAAGTGTGGCTACAGGAGAAGTGTTCTGTGACTCAACTTCCGTACAACTTTTTGATCAGATCTGCAAAGTTGATCCTTTTGTGCTCCTTTTCAGTTTCTTTAACATACTGAAGGCTACAGATCTTATATGTGATGAGATAAATTACATTCTCTGTTTTGCACATTTTGATTGGACCATGTATGTTCAGTTTTTCACTAGTCACAGTGAATTCATAGTACCTGTCATTGAATTCTTGGTATGATTTGAGTAATCTGATTGTGGGATAAAGCATTGGACCACAAAGTACTGCACAAATTTGAAACAATGTAAACACTTGTAACAATAAATGTACAGTAGATCCAGAACACATAATGTTTTAAAGTTCTATTGTGCTTCAACTAATAGAAATCATGACATTTTAGTGTCATTCTTTTTCATGAATACTTTTAGTTCCCTCTACTGGCAGCATAAATTGAATGTTCTCCAGTTCCATATCTTCCACTTTATGGCAAAAATATTTTCCTGAATGCAGTTACATTAGTACTTTTTGTTTTGTTTGGCCATGAATTTAAGTCAGAGTGGTAATAAAATATGTTAGTGTTCTCAAGAAGTATGCTAATATTTTGTCCTTGCTAAAATATTGTGATTTATTTTTAGGTCATTTTGTAAATTACCTTGCTACATCAGATTCCAGTATATTTGACTAGAAACAAAATATGTAATGATTGAAAATGGATGCTCCATTACATTGCTTGTATTGACCTAAACATGTAATTAATCCATATAAAAGGACAAGAATAGTACATTATATGATCCTTTCACTGTGACAGTAGGGCAAAAATGGGATGGATATGAAATCTAACTTAATTTCATCCATTTCCTATACATTTTGCCTGCTCTTTGATGAAATAACCACATTCAGCACATAATTTCATGTAGCTTGTTTGAGCATTTTGTCGTCACGTTTATGAAATGGACACCATACCATCCTAACTTGCTTATAAGTCAAGTCCAACTGCAAGTAACATAGGTCCTGATCTGCCACTGCATAAAGTCAAGGCAGAACAGGATCTGTGTTGCTTGGTTCTATTGATTACTCCTAACAAACTGCATAGACCTATCTTGGCCAGAGCATTATGCATTTGCAGGTCTAGGTCAATGCAGCTTGCAATTGGACATGAATTATAGATGAGTATAGACGGTATACGTTAATCATAATGTATTAGTGTCATTCCAAAATTTATTCAATCTTTATTTTCCAGATATAAAAAGCATACAATTTGGCACATTACCAGTGTGTGAAAATACAAATTTTGATGGTAATGGTTTTGACACTGATCAAAAACAGTATGAGTTTGCAGGATTCATTATGTTGACACAAAAAATTAAAGTGTGTTTAATTATTGTAATAAAAAGGGAATATCAAATTGCAGTAACACATATTACTCAATTGTAAGGTATGTCCACATATAATAATATATAAAACATCAAAATTAATATATCTACTTGTCCATTGTCGTACCCATTCTTTTGCATGACACAGTGCTTATAAGAAAATTGACTGCTAATACCCAATCCAGTTTAAAAACTGTCTATCCAGACAGTCATCTGCATTTATAGCATACATCTTTTTATCTTTTCATCATAACATGAATATAATTTTAGTGATGTACAGAATTTAGATTATTTGACCTTATTTCATGGAGCCTTCATATTCAGTTGTGATTTGAGTTAAATGGAGTCTAAGTGATTATTGTTGTCTTATCTGTGTGTGGGAAGACATGGGTGTATACCTGACTTGATCATATTTGTCTTACCTGTGTGTGGGAATACATAGGTGTCTACCTGACTTGATCATATTTGTCTTACCTGTGTGTGGGAATACGTAGGTGTATACCTGACTTGATCATATTTGTCTTACCTGTGTGTGGGAAGACATGGATGTCTACCTGACATAATTAATGTCTTCTTAACCAAGTGTTGGAAGACATGGGTGTCAACCTATCTTGATCATTGTTGTCTTACCTGTGTGTGGGAAGACATAGATGTCGACATAACTTGATTATTGTTGTCTTACCCATGTGTTGGAAGACATGGGTGTCTACCTGACTTGTTTATTGTTGTCTTACCTGTGTATGGGAAGAAACATATGTCTACACAGCTTTATTATTGTTGTCTTACCTGTGTATTGGAAGACATGAGTGTTACTTGTATGACAGTGGGGGAAATTGTATTGTCAGCATCAGTCATTATCTTCTATGGCCATGTAATAGGGACTAATATTCAATTTTTGGAAATTGCATATCTTAAATAAATGAAACTATGAGATACTATTACTATAAGCCTATTATTTTTGGTACCCAGATGTTTCTGTCTCATCCATGTAAGCAGGAAATTGTGTCATCATGATGTCATTCACAGGAGAATGGTCTGCATTCAACTGTTCCTTTGTAACACCCTGAATAACCCTAGCATGGTATTCTTTGTTGATAGAAATGTAAAATGACTGTAAATATTACCACTTTACATTATAAATTCACTACTTTTTAATTTTTATGTCAATCATGTGACCATGAAAGAAAAGTCCCTAAATTCATGTACCTTTTAATACTGGCATTTAACATAGGTCAAAATGGAGTAGTTGAGTATGAAAGAAAAGCACTTTAATGACAGTATTCTTCTCTTTTTGTTAAGGCACATGGCAGAGACTTAGGCCAAAATGGAGCAGTAGAGTATGAATTGAAAAACAACCACTGGTAAGTTATTTTTCACTATCAATTTTGTGATCAAAAATGGTATACAATGCAATATCATTAGTTCTTCATCATAGACCAAATGTTATTGATGGCTACACTTAAGGCATAGAAGCCTATTGATTTTGAAATCAAAAGGGTCAAAGGTCATGTCACTATGACTGAGAAAACGAAATGGTTTCTGCACCAAATTTGTTATTCTCATCCGCCATCACCAAAGTTTGTGGATGACTTACATGCTAAATAAAATGAAGCCTATTTAAAAGGTCAAAGTCACTATGACTGAAAAAATAAAATTGCTTTTGCATACTAAGTTTATTTCTAGACCACATACCATTACCAAAGTATGTGGTTGGCTTGCACATAAAGTAAGGAAGAAGCCTATAGATTTGGGGGTCAACAGATCACATATCAAATGATTGTAACTCATCAGGTTTTCAGAACATATTTTGTACTACACTAGGTTTATTGACTAACTTTGTGGATGTCTGTCTCGTTGGGAATTAAAGAAACATAGGTTTTGGGGCCTGAAGGTCACAGACATGGAAAACTGGTAAGAGAATAATATTTTCTACACAGTAAGCTTAGTTCAAGACTGCATCCCTTGACTAAAGGTCAAGGTCATAGAGATTCATTGATTGGTAATCTCTAGGGTCAACCATACTGCACTAGTGCATACAAAGCAGACAATTGAACACTGATGCTGGGTGTATAATTCTACCAATCATGGTACTTGTTACCACTTTATCCTGTGGAGGTAATCCTCTATTAACCTCATTAAAAGCAAATATGATTAGTGAAATTAATTTAGTTGGATGGGTTTCCCTTTCCATTGTTTGAAAAATACTGATATGAAATTTTAGTGGCTATATAAACTTCTGAATACATGTCTAAGGAGGACCAGTTTTGAAAGATTAACATAACTTCATGGGGAAAGTGTTCCTCTTGTCTGTGCAGGTGGATATGCATTGGGTGGCAATTGGGGTCCTATTCTCTTGACAGATGGACATGTCTCTGCTGAGGAAGTAGGTCTTATTGTCTGCACACGTGGACATGCTTTTGATGAGAAAAAGTTCCATATTATTTACATAGATGTTCCAGTATCATGATGGGGAAGTGGGTCCTATTGTCTATGCTGATGGATTTCAGGTCTTGTAATGGGAAAGTGGGTCATATTGTCGTCTACACATATGGTCATGACTCTGATGGGAAATAGATCACACTGTCATGACGGATGGACATGTCTTGGATGGGGAAGGGATCATATTGTCTTGACAGATTGATCCTTGTTCACAGTGTCTATTCAAACGAAGATTTAAAATATGTGTTTTGTGTGTAAATAAACTACTTTAATCAATGGAAAATATTTAATTTTTTTCCAAAGTACATTTAATTTAATGTAATTTGAGAAACCCTTGGAGATTGATATTTCACATCCCAGACCTATCACTGGTCATATACTTATCAATTTTACATGAGTACTTTGAATGGTACATTATATGCCTTCTCTATTATTAATAGTCCTCCATGTAGATAACAGAAACTTTGCACATAAACCATTTTTTTATTCATTTACAATGACCTTGATCATTAACCTTTTGACCCAAAAATTATTGGGTTCTTTCTTGTTCCAAGTATAAGACATACATAAAGTTTAGTCAATGTACCTGATGCAGAAATAATGTTTTAATGCAGAAACCATTTTTATTTTTCCAGTCAGTGACCTTGACCTTTGACCCCAAATTCAACTGATTTCTTCCTTATGTCCCAAATGCAAGTTATTGTGCATAATCATTTTTATTCTTTCACTCACAATGACCTTGACCTTTCACTATTTGATCTCAAAGTCATTAGACTTCTTTCTTACTACAAGTGCATGCCATCCACTAGTTTCTTAAGTGTTGATTACGGATAACTTTAGTTATTATGTTGAACAAATGGTATCAGACAGACACAAGTATAGGTGTTCTGACAATTCATAATATATGCTCTGCCTTGTAGTGTGCATATATAAATTTAATTCAGTTACACAGCACAATGGCTAGGATATTGTATGAAAAAAATAAATTTTTATCTGATAAAATAAAACTTATGTAAAACAGTGAATTAATAGAATTAAATATTCCATGAACTAGCTGGATATCATAAAGCCAAACATATATGATCTTCATCACAGTCCCATAAATTATTTTACTTTTCCAAACATCTTATAGATTTCGATGGTAATTGACATTTAAAATAGGTTGTCATCTTAAATTCACTGATATTTAATTATATATATATATATATATATATATATATATATATATATATATATATATATATATATATATATATATATATATATATATATATATATATATATATATATATATATATATATATATATATATATATATATATATATATTGGTAAAGAAAGGTATTTTAAACAAATTAATGTTTTTGTCTTCATATAAAGAATTCAGTTTTAGGAAGGCAAATGGATATTTTGGGCAGTTAGAGGGAATTAAACATGCAAATATTTATGTAATTATAAAAAAACTATATTACAGTTAGGGATTTGAGAAATCTTTCTAATGGAGATTTTTTCCCCTTCATCATTGCTTCCTTGATTATATTTATTTTATTGCTTTATAGCATTGTTTTCTCAGATTTAATTTAGTATCAGTGGCACCCCTTATATTTTGCATCCTATTATGTGATAAAAATGTGGCCACACAATCAGGTGGTCTCGCCTAAGGAGGAAAAGTAGTACAAGTGTACTACTTTGGGTAGGGAGTGTGGGCACAGGGATATCTGCATGTGCTCTCTTTGGATTGTGTATGGGCACTTGCTAAAAAAACAACATATATGCTTTATTTGCTCAAAAAAGTAAGGTTTGTTGTGGTGGATATGAAAACGACTTTAAAGATTTACTTATATCTTGATGAATTGCATCTGAATGTACAGTGAAACATTTGGTGACATCATATGATCTATACAGTTTAAGATATAATTAATAAAATATTAATGTACAAAATGTATCTGTAATATTTCTGTGTTATAATTTTAGTTTCATATTTTCATGGTATTAATTACACTTTCATTGAAACATTTATTGTATTGGTTTTCCAGGTCTTCAGATATTACCATAAATCACACAACAGGAGAAATACATGTTAAATCTACAGACAGAGAAAATCTTAATAACAGCGATGAAATCTAACTATTGGTCATTGCAAAGGACCATGGCAGCCCTGAGTATCATAGGTTTGCTTTGAGTACTATAACTGTAAAAGACATCAACGACCATACACCAACATTTAAGGAAGCTACAAGAACTTTTGACCTGAAAGAAGGCTACAAAGGTGTTTTCTACCATGCACAGGTTAAAAGCAATAATGTATTTCTTTGTGATTCTGTTTGAATTTGCATTGTTGTAGTTTTTATATTGACACAATCACTTAAAGTTGAATTTGTTTAGGGATTATTAAATTTTCATGATGAGAACAAAATGGGGTTGATTAACTTGTGCATAAGTTGCTCATATTTAATATCCATTAGGATTTACCTTGCATCTACAGTGCATCGGATATAATCTAATTTCTATGTACAATACTTAGCAAATATCAAAGCCTTATGATGCAAGTCCACAATTTATGCCATTCTCTTCTTATTTTTTATATGATTTTTAAACAAAATTTGCATTTTGTAATTAATAAATATTGCAATAAAATTGCAAGACAGATAATCTGTCATGAGAAATGTGAAACGTTAGAAAATAGTAATTTCAAAGATCATTATTCAGAATCCATATTTTAGATCTCAAGATCACACACACACACACACACACACATATATGTGTGTGTGTGTGTGTGTGTGTGTGTGTGTGCATGCAGCTTAGAGGGACAGATGACAAAAACAATGTTAGTAATTATGAATCTAGCAAGAAAGTTGTCAACAATCCTACATGGTTATTATTGTGTACATTATACATTTGTATATAAATTCATATAAATTGTAATCAGTAAGTCAGAACAGAGTGGGCACTTTATCAAAATGAGTCATTGCATTTGCTTAAACACAGCATTTCATTTATAGACACTGTTCATCACTAAATACTAAATAAAAGCACACAAAAATGTTATATTTAAAATAAAGCAGATCATGTTGAAAGTGTTAATTTTCATTGATACCCACAAATAATATACAAAACCTTTTTATTTTATATTCATGGTTTTTGTGTAAATATTGCGTTCATTTCATCACAAAATAATTTTACATATCAATACAGCTATCATAAAACAATCACATTTATTTAAGACCAGCCTTACATGTGTTAGCATATGAATTGCAATCTTTACAAAGACAATATTTATTTATCCTGTCCTTATGTTGACTTCACATGACCATCAATGTCAGAATTGCTTCAAATGTAGCATAAGAAATGAACACTTATCTAGGAAAACACTTACTCATCCTTAATGATATAAAATAAAAACAGTGTGAACCCATCCACAAACAATTTAAATTTATTACAGATTTGCAATCTGCAAGATTAATTCACTGATTGAGAGACAAAAGTCATAACCTTAATTTGCTGATTAAGAGACCAAAGCCATAAGTTTCATTCACCAATTGAGAGACAGAAGTCATAGGCTTAATCCACTGATGACATAATGAGCTTAACTTGATAAACAAAGGAGGTGCCCCAAGAGGTCTAAAGCGCTCTCTGTTACGGATCACTGCCATCTCACATCTGTCTGCATGGGTTCAATTCTTTGAGTCTTGGATTCGGCTAATGTGGGTACGTGCGAAAGCTTGCCAGTAGCTTCTCGTGGGTTGGTGGTTCTTCCCAGGGCATTCGCAGGTTCTTCCTCCACCATTAATACTGGCTGCCATGTATAGCCTATCGTGTGCTGAAAAATGGCATTAAACCCTACAACAACAACAATAAACAAAGGATGCAACCATCTGTGCCATGGTGAACATATGATAGCTGTACATCAAAAAAGCAAAAAAACTAAAGTTCTTTTACAATGACAATCAAATCCAGAAAATGATAACCAGTTATTAAAGGGAAAGATCTCTGGTATTATGGATTGACTCTAAAAGACAAACAGTAACCTTAACCGTTACAGTGAAGGCCTTCAAGAATGTATCTCATAATGACAATATTGGTATTGTGTAGTGTTTGCTAAAGGTAAAGAAACAATAGGAACTGTTGAATTGACTAAGTATATAACTGATCACTCCATCTGAAAAAGGAATGGTTAATTATAATAGGGATTTACATGAATTTGGCACTACATTGGCAGTTACATGTGCTTTAGTCTTGTATATTGTTTGTAGGATACAACCCTACTGGCATAATTTACAGGTGATCACTGATAAATAGTTTAGAAAGCAGATAGCCAGGTAGATTTTTGCTCATAGCAAACCCTCCAATATTGCTATGTTTCCAAGAATTAAATAAAGGTCAGTGGAGTTTATCTGTTTTTTGCAATGTGGTTTTTCATAGCCATGTCAAATTTTGCCTAAAATCATGGTTGCTAGTCACATTCTGCAGGCTTTTGCTCATGACAATATATTTATATAATAATATTTATCCATGCATGATAATCATGGTCATAAATGACAGGTGGTTGCTGATAACATAGGTGTGCTCAATATAGGTCTCATTGTTTATCTTTTTCTTTTATTCAAAGGGTATTAACGACAAATATCCAGTCTTCATCTTATCCTTATATAAGGTGAATATACATGAAACTTTTCAGACAGGATCTATTGTTGCAAGGTAAGCCTGATATAATAAAATAATACTACATTGGTATTTTACTAAAGCCATATATTTTATATGCCTTCCATAAGGCATAGCATATCATATTATGATGTTGCCCATTCTTTCACCCATCCATCTTCACATCAGTCTGTCTTTTCTCTATATAATTCTGCATAATAACTCCAGTTTTCCACCATTACCAAACCTTATGAACAGCTGTAATTTGGGTCAAGAAGGAAACTCGTTTATTTCAGGCTTGAAAAGGTCATAGGCCAAGGTTCCAGGGCTTTAAAGAAGGGCAATTGTCTACACGCCATAACTTAACTTGTATACCAGATACCTTACCCAAATATTGCAGATAGCTTACATCTGAGATAAGAAAGATAACTGGTGATGGGGGTGAAAAGGTCAAGGTTACAGTGACTCAGAGAAGAAAGTTCTTTATCACAAAATATGACCGCATTTTGTTAATGGTTTGTATGTGAGACAAAGAGTACACATTCATTTGGATGTTAAAGGTCAAAGTCACAGACCCTAAGAGGAGGAATCAGTTGATGGCCTAGCAGTTGAGATAAGGAAGACATTAATTATTTTGGAGTTAAAAGTTCAGACATTTAGATCAAGGTCAGAGACACTCCAAAAAGAAAAATAGTTTCCACAAAAACCTGTGTTCTGTGTCATATACCCTGACCAATGAAATAGCTTGTTTCGTTTAGTATTTTTGCCAGGCAGCATTGCTTAACAGTGGCATAGTGCATGATTGTACTTTAGCTTTAGTACCTGAGTATCAGACCAGTGGTAAAGGATTTTACATAAAACAAGTATAATAATAATACCCCATATGTAATAACATATGATTTATGGTAAAATTGTTAAATCTACTGAAATTGCACAAGAAGGCTAAGCATAGTTAATAGTTTGTTTGATTTTTAAATTGTAATTGTAAATGATTTATTATTACATTGAGAGACATGAAGACAGCAGTCCTAGCTTGTTACATTTTTTCCATGTACAGTATGTGTATCTGGGAACATTTCAAAAGTCATTTTTCTCAAATCTCACACAAGTATCAAAAGTTTGCCCAACTAAACAAATTTGGTATGTCTTTATTTTCAGTGTACTTGCTACTGACAAGGATTACAGTTCTGAGTATAACACCATCACCTACTGGATAGCAGGTTCAGATAATGATAATACCTTTTACAATGATTCAAGCACTGGAAAAATTTACTTGCAAAAATCAATAGATTTTGACCCTCCAAGCAATCATTGAAGTTTCTCTCTTACAGTTTGTATACAGTTTTATTTTATTATACCCTATATTATCGATCTCATCGTCATGTATATTATTCATTTTGTCATGTATATTATTCATTCTGTCATGTATTCATTTTGTCATGTATCTTATTCATTTTGTCATGTATATTATTCGTTTTGTCATGTATATTTTTCATTTTGTCATGTATATTATTCATTTTGTCATGTATATTATTTATTTTGTCCATCCTTTGACATCTCCATGCATTTGTGCATCTGCTTTTAAGTCTTTGCTATTTGGGTAATATTTAATAAGCAAATGATTAAAGGATAATTTCAAATCAGTTAACATTATCAGGCATGCAGCTTTCTACATACAGTATTTCAATAGTTTGAAAAAAGAACAATTCTGGCATAACACTTCACTGCTCAAAACAGTTATGTTTTAATACAGGTATTTATTATTTGTACCAAGAACTGTACATACATGCCTTAGTAGTTGCTTCGTTCTGCAAGCTGCAGGTTTTCTACTGAATGCCTAGTATGTATGTTTGTACATGATTATTTATAAAGGGAGACTCGGTAAATCAATTGGTCAGGTATTAGACTCATAATTCAAAGGTTGTGGGTTCAGTACCTTTACAGGCCTGACAGTGTTGACCACTTTGGTATGTCTTTGAGAAAAGCACTCAGCTCCCATTTCCTTGGCATGGTGTAGTGAAATAATGTGCAAGTACTGTTAAAAGCCAAAAAGCCAAGTTCTATTAGTAATGAAACAGTATTGTGAATACAATGTGGTTCAAACTTAAATAATGGTGGCTTTATCATTGCTGTTGTTGCCAACAGCCATAAGATTTCTATCAGTGTTTATTTTGGTTTTCAAGGATAGAAAAGTCAAATAAATATACATTATAATTGGTTTTGAGTGAGACTGCTGCTTCCCTTTTATTACATGCTTCAACAAATAGAAGCACACATTATAAGGTATTCTATTGTTTCCCAAGTTAAGATTCAAACAACTGATTTACATAGAAATGTCAATGGATCTGTAGTCAATGTAACAACCACTCTGTATATAACAGTCCTTGATGAAAATGACAACTTTCCTGCCTCTGTGACAGGTATGTAGCTTTGAGAAGACAAAATTGTCTTTCATCTCATTGGTTGGTTATCTGCTTATACACAATATATTTGCAAGACTTATTCTAATTTCTGTGTCTTAAAAAATAATTCACCAAAATAACTGGGATCACTTTGGAAAGTTACTGTTGAACAATCTGTGATTTACTCATGTGTTTGTTTTATTCAGAGAGATTGATAATGAAATCCATTTATGAAGGAGTCATTCAAAGTAAAGCCGAGATAAAATGTATTATCCTTTGTGGAACACAAATCAGTTTTCAGTGACAGGCACAGAGAACTTATTCACTTTCCAACATCATATGTTAAAATAAATATAATATCTAAGTGCAATTGCCATAATTGTGACATAGCTCTTAATATTTAGGGCATAGCATCATTTTTTGAGATCTTAAGAATTATATCATGTACAGCATATCTGAGCCTTGTACTGTTACAAGTCTGAAGTTAGTTACTTCCCCATCATTTACAATTTGGAATTCATGTCATTGTTCATTTTCTTTCTAAGATGGCTGTATTGACATTGGGTTTGCATTAAAGTACTTCAAACTACATTAGTTGGTCCCTAATGAAAATGATGCAGATGTGACTTCCCAAAATGGACACCACATTGACCATTTTGTAACTTCTCATAACAGCTACTTCTCCTCAATGGATCGTTGTACTAAGTTTTCTTTTAATATTTAAAAAAGCACTGATTTCTAACATGTGTACTTCTTCCTTTGTTAAGATGATGCTGATCCAACCTCCAAAATGGCTGCCTTGATGGACAGCCTAAAAATCTTTAAATGACTTCTTCTCCTGAATGGATGTTCATACTGAAATGGTATTTTCACTTAAACACCAAAGCAATACATGTATCTGAATGGATGTTGATACTGAAATGGCATTTTCATTTAAACACCATAGCAATACCTGAAAGGATGTTGATACTGAAATGGTTTTTTCACTTAAACACCATAGCAATACCTGAAAGGATGTTGATACTGAAATGGTATTTTCACTTAAACACCGTAGCAATACCTGAATGGATGTTCATACTGAAATGGCATTTTCACTTAAACACCATAGCAATACCTGAAAGGATGTTGATACTGAAATGGTATTTTCACTTAAACACCATAACAATACCTGAATGGATGTTCATACTGAAATGGTATTTTCACTTAAACACCATAGCAATATCTGAAAGGATGTTCATACTGAAATGGCATTTTCACTTAAACACAATAGCAATACCTGAATGGATGTTCATAATGAAATGGCATTTTCACTTAAACACCATAGCAATACCTGAAAGGATGTTGATACTGAAATTGTATTTTCACTTAAACACCATAACAATACCTGAAAGGATGTTCATACTGAAATGGCATTTTCACTTAAACACCATAGCAATACCTGGATGCAGTTGGTTCTGATTGAAAATGATGTTTATATGACATTCAAAATATAATATTGTGGCCATGGTGAAATATTGTTATTATTACTCCTTTTGAATAAAGGGTGGCATTAGCATGGGTTTTTCACAGGAATACTACCTGCAGTGTGCAGCTGTGTCAGAATGAAAACATTGCAGTTCTGGCCATCAGTATATCTTCACTTTTATGAAGGCCAGAGTTTGAAAAATATACCTAATTGACCTTAAAGTCAAGTCAAGGCCATTGCTTGCATTTGTATATTTCATTACATTTATGAAAAGAGTGACTTGTACAAACAGAAATTAATTTTGACCAGACTCTTTATTTATTTGACTTCCAATAAACATATTAAAGTCTAATATCTTGATTAAGCTTTCAGCCATACCAGCGACTTTTACTGCAATCTCTCTCATCTCTTATATTATATTGCATTTGCCAAAGCTCTTACATGAAGTTACCCTGGAAAGTGTACTGTGGTGCTTCTTAAATGTAGTGAATTGTTTATCCTGTCAACCACACTTCCCATTTAACATTAAAACTCAATAACATCAGCTTTCCTATTCTAATTCTTTTCAAACTTTGAATGAATGAACGTGGTCTTATGTTTATAATTAATTTGATACAAATTATAGCATATGTACAGTCTTTGACAGCACTGAGTATGAATGCAGTTGTATCAAACCTAGATTATATATATATATATATATATATATATATATATATATATATATATATATATATATATATATGAAGATACCTTGCTTGTATAATGCCAGTTCAACAGCTTGGTGGTTAAGAAGATAATATAGATTTAACCAAACATCACATGGGAGTATATCTTCACAGTGTCTGAGACAAGCTCAATGATATTCAATCCATTTAGCCCAGTTTAAGGTCAAAACCCATGACTAATATAAGACTGTGCAACACTTACAGGTATCTTGTGAACATGTAAACTCACCCATATAAGAAACGATTGTTAATACCAAATTTGGAAAGCTGGAGTTTTTCAAAAATAATCTCAGCTGGTTTTTAATCTTCAACTGTTCAAATAAAAAATATTGCTTATTCTTGGAAATTTTTGTTTGGCCAGTAGAGTGTCAGTCATTTCAACAGATTCTTGTTTTCAATTATATTATTTAAAAGCTATCAAAAATTAGATATTACCTGTATTTACACCTTTAGTACCATTAGAACTTTTATATTCTTCAAAGTTACAAGTATTGTTCTGTATTCATAGCACTTTTCATTTATCATTATTTGTGTTTGTATTTATATAATTGTCTGTTCATACATGGATTTAATTGTAATATCTATTCAGGTGTATCTTGTTGTATGTACATGTAGACTTGTAATACAGTTATTAGTGATACAAAGTTATATCGGTGTATTCGCAAAAAAATCTGAATCATTCTCGTCCATGTTGTTTTGGGTCACTTTTATTGTCAAACATTCGAGGACCAAACAAAAACAATGCAAAATGAGCTTTCTAAGGTAAGTAGATCCAAAAATATAATTTGCATTCTCCCCCACTTCTAAACATAACTGTAAAGGCCATACCTTTGAAAGATATTTATAAAGACCACACCTTTTAAACATATTTCTAAAAACCATATTTTTACAAGCATTAATAAAGGCTGTACCCTCTAAAGGTATTTGTAAAGGCCATACCTTTTCAAAAGCATTTGTAAAGGCCATTCAATTTACAATCATTAGTAAAGGTTATACCTTATAAAGCATTTATAAAGACCATACCTTTTATAATTATTACTAAAGGCTATACCTTATAAAGCATTTGTAAAGGCCATACCTTTTAAGACCTTTGGACTCTTCATGCATGCAGTTATTAGTTGACCTGAAAGAAATATTTCTTCCAGATGATACTGACCTTGAAGATCATGTGACAGCTCTCAGTACTCTTTGTGAAGTCATATTTCTATCATATATGGAAATTATTGGAGTTAAATCTAATTTCTCCACTAGATATTTTAACATTGTTTGATATTACTAGATATATTTTTAACTCTAGTCAATTAGAAACACCATTATTATTATTATGAGTGTATTTTTTTAAACTATTGTATGCTAATACATTTGTAAGCCTTAGTTACAGGAAATGAGTTTGGAAAGTATTGGCATAATTCTAATGCTTTATTTATAAAATAATGTAACTCACTTAGTAACCTGACTATTATCCCATGAAGCCAAGTTTGGTGAAACAAAATTATCTAAAGAAAGTGAATATAAAAGATTGTTCTTACTGCCAAAAGCCAACACATGCTTCAGTTATTTTATAGCGCTCCCAACCGTTTCAATCAGGCACCATTGTTTGGAATGGAGACACTAAGATGAGTTTTCACAACAGAGATTTTGAATTCATGGACGTGTTATACCAAATGATGACCCTCCCATTTGGTTTGAACATCAGTCCCTGGGTCTTCAAAAGAATTATGGAGAGAATCATGACATTCTTCTGAATCACATCCATGTTAGCAATTTCAAATTACCTAGATGATATTCTGCAAGAAGCAGCAGGTGTCTATTCTTGATGAAGGTATGGAATCCTTTGATGGAATCCTTTTATGGAATCCTTTATGGAATCCTTTTATGGAATTCAGCTCCTCCTTTTATTCCTTGTCAGCAAGGATAAATCCATTATTGTACCTGCTTGAGAGTTTACCTACTTAAGTATGGAGTTAAAAACGCATGTCTTGGGTCTGTCTTTACATCTTTTCCCAACCATGGTTGATTGACAGTAATGAAATTAATTTGTAGATGTTATTTGGTATCCTACAGTGCATTTTTTAGTGACTGCTCACTACCTACTTTTTCACATTTGTTGTGACTTAAACCTACAGTTTAATTTTTGTTAATTTTAATATCTGTAAAATACATTAATATACATTCAGCTGAGAACATATCCAATAATGGAACATAGATACATCTGCTTCAGATAGATATGTTTGTAAAGAGAACCAATCATTTGTTTAACCAAAGGCATGCGTAATGAAAAATGCAAGAAAGAGAAGAAAGTGAAATTTATCTTTGAAAGGTTTAAAAACTCTTTCCTTACATGGCAAACGTCTCACTTAGTTGACAGCTATTGCTTTCATTTTCATGTGGGTTTTCCCAGGATACTATTATCAGTATTTAATCAAGCAAAATAGTTTACATTTTCAATGCACTGCATCACTTGGTCCATCTTCAGTTAATTTCACACACTTTTCTTTTTCTGTTTATATGATTCTGCACCTCTAGAGGTACTTTCATACTGCTCTTTTCTCAAAATTTTAAATTGCAGATGCCAAAAGGACAGCTCCAGTTTTCTTTATGGAAAGATTAGGCATAGCTGATCGCCAGGTGAAAATATCATCCCTTGGCTGTAGGACATAGAGAAAACAATCATACTTCCAGAGGCATCTGTGTTCTAATCCAGGCCAGGCCCCTGACAGGAAGAGTGTATTTGACCCACACGGCAGACACTGAATGAAAACTGACTGGTGGCCCACATGAATATCCAGGAATTGCCATACACATCAAACGAATTTGATATTGAAGAAAATAATTCTTGGCTTCCTCAGATAATGAAGGTGATAGTGAGTGGACATGAACTGAATCATAATTTGGAGTGTTTATTTATGAATGGACAGTTAATAGACAAATGATTCAGAGATGACCATTTTGGAGAATGGACACTTTGGAGAGGGCATATTTCAGAGACAGACAATTCTGAGATCATGGACAATGAATTCAGAGATAGAAAAGTCAAATAAAATGCAGGTTGTATTAACAAGACTCAGACATAATAACTTTCTTTAATGATAATATTTTGTTCTAGAAATGTCTATGGGAAAAGCATATGAAATAAGTATCTTGTATGAAGAAGCTACAGATGTTGAGCTTAGTTAAATGACAATATATGACAGTGTATACAATGTTAAAATAATCAAACACAATGTAATAATTCTTAGTTTAACAAAACATTGTTTTGTGAACAAAATTCTTTAAAAAGATTCCAAACAAGCTCAATCATTACACCAGTTTCAGAACTGTCATTATCGTTAAAATAGTGCTTTTCGTAAACTATTATAAGTCAGATATTTATTCAATTAGGTTAATTTTGTGTCTTCATGCATGTAATTATTCAATGGAATTATGAAGTACCATAATTAGATATGATGCAATAAAGACAGTGATCGAAATCTCAATATTTCTTTTTTTTTTCACAGTGGAGGAGCTTTACTTGCAAGTGCCCGTTCAACATTCATGTGATGGACATTTTGCTCTTTCTGTAGTTCCTTAACCAGCATTGGAAGGGTCAGATGAGGTATTTCCATGGAGATTGCAGATGCATTTTGCTGAACTTGGATGGCATTATTTTTATGTGGTGCCACTTTTAACCACTTCAAAGCAATCCCATATTCCACCGGAAATCTTGATGAACAGATTTAATATCACAGAGTTGATATATTGTCTCCTTGAAAAACCAACGTTACGAATAATGTATAACCATTTTAGGAGTTTATAAATACTCACAACTGGAAGACGGATGGCCGTTATGAATATATTTAAGGAAATGGTTTCATTGAGAAATGTGTCAAGTGTTAATATTACCCAGTGACAGAACTGGAAGACAGATGGCTGTTGAGGATATATTTAAGGAAATGGTTTCATTGAGAAATGTGTCGAGTGTTAATAATACCCAGTGACACAACTGGAAGACAGATGGCTGTTGTGGATATATGTAAGGAAATGGTTTCATTGAGAAATGTGTCAAGTGTTAATTATACCCAGTGACAGCTGATGGATTAGGAATACATTTAACTGATCAAAACAGCTTTCATGTGTACATAAAAGAATGGTCTTAGTTAGTAATTGTAAAAAAGGCACGTAATTATATGGGTATTCAACGGTCTGGTTTTGAGTGTGTATCTGCATTTCACATCATCTTTTGATGTGCTAGCTGAAAGAATGAATCTTATTGAGTATATGTTACAACATCACCTAACTATGTTGATTATGTTGTTATTACATGGCAATTACTATTATTTAGTGATAGAATATGGATTAAGAAAAAGATTTTAAAATGTAATATTAGTGGTAACAGTTAAACACACACAGAATCATATGTTGTCATATAACCGAACCAAAGATCTTTTTAAAACAAAATAAATTCATCATGCACTTTGTCGTCAATAAAACGGTATTTGGTTCAAAATGTCTAACAAGCCCATTAGACAGGCATCTGAATATTATGCCTTCCATTTTGAAACAACTGCTTCTGGCCACTGATCATATTACTGAAAGTTTGTATGACAAAATGCTTAAGAGATCCATGTTGTTTTAGCCCTCATTGCTTTTCTTAGAGGAGGCAAGATGATATTTCACAAAAACAATCAGTCATATGCAGAATTTGTGTTGGTCAGGATGAAGTCATATTGACAAAGCACAATTTCAAACACAACATTATAGTCGCCACATACATCTTCAATTGCAAATTAACTAGCTAAATATATGTGTCCTCTAAGGCTAGATCCAGCTTAGAGGTTGTCCTGACTGGTCTTTATTTACATTTGATAGAGTATAACCTATCTTGGAGGAACTACAGTAGTCCTAGGTGATAGGAAATTCATTGACTTAAATCTTCAAATTTAATGTACTTCACACAGCTTTAGGTTTGTACAGCCACAGCTACTCTTCTCTGGGCTTTCAGAACTGCAGATTAAGGCTATGGGTAGACAGAGGTTTTATGCATATACCCATTACATTCATGAACCTACATTTCAAACATTGTACTGTCCAAACGTGTTTTAGGCAGCCAGTGCAGTAGTATGTTTGCAGATGTCATTTTTGCTTTACTCAAAAAACCATCAGTAAACTTGAACTGTCCTAAGTAGTCAACCATTTTTCTTCCTACATGTTGACTTTTTATACTTATGAGTAAAAGGCGTGCATTTATAAATTGTTTTTTTAATGCATCCTTACACCAGTTTATATACTTGCAACATTTACATTACACCCCTACCAGATTTCCTGAGGAACTGGTACTGAATATATAATATCCCTGAAGAGTCTTAGACTGGCTGTTGTTTTTTTTTATGGAGGATACAACTCCTTCAGAATGGCACTCATTTTCCATGCAGTCCTGGAATCTTTGAGTGGGATCTCTGGTTTGGAAGTCCATCTTCAATCCATTTCAGCTGCAGGTTCTTTGAGAAGACAAATTCTGTATGCACAGCTCTACTCCTTAATTGAATGATTTTCAACATCTACACTTCTGTGACAATACCAACTACATTACCTGATCAATTCATGGCATGGGCACATTTGTGCATTACTCAGTGCAATTCAGTTTACTGAACTCATTGGTTCTTGACCTTTCTTGGCAGCAGCTTTGATTAGGTTTGATGTGTTAACTTTGTTACCTATCACCTTGCAATCATCAATTGCTAAACCCACACGTCTAGGAAATTTCAAATAATTAAGGTTGATTTAGGCTAACCACTCAAAACAGCATGGTGACCCAGTGGTTAAGAACCACTGAACTACACAACTGCAGCCAGGTGCTATTAGCAATGCATGTATATCAATGAAAATATTTTGCCCAGTTATGTAATGTAGTATATTATATGCATAACTTGTTTCAATCTTGTGGTACATGCAGTCAGAAGGTTAGTTTATAAATATTTTTTGCTTTTCTGGACATTTCATACATTGCCCCAGCTGCTTGGGCAGATTATGGGCTTCATCTTCTTGCAAGTAATTTTGTCAAGTTTGTGGCATGACTTTCTGCTCTATCTGTGTGTCATGATAAAAAAGAGTAGGTCATGATTTTTATATCTTACATATTGATATATTCAGGGATATTTACTTCACACCAAGTGTAAAATTTGTGCAAAATGTTATTTCTTGCTCTTTATGCATCATAATAAATGACCTTTCCCAACAATGGTGTTTTTCTTGTCATTCCACAAAGCTAGCTTGCTCTACCATGGATTTGAGTTGACTGTCTACTGCTGCAGGTAAAATAACTTTTGATAGGTTGCTCACCTATGTTGGGTGCTTCGAACTACTTCAGGGGTTTGAGTTGTTTATCCACTTTAGGCAACAGTGGTGTTTCAACATTTTCATGCAGGTAGGATTGCTGAAGTACAAACCACTCAAATCAATTCAAACAGTGCAAATAGCATAAAAAACTTATGATGTACATCTGTTGCTCATGACTAAAAGAATTTTGATATACATTTTATTTGCAAACCAAGTCTCCTATTGATAAATACTTAGTTATATCCATGCTATTTAACAGTGTATGCTCAAGTATGATCTTAGAGTTCATAAGATGGCTGCTAGTGAAAAATGATCTGTAACAGAAATTGATGTGTCATGTGATTTGGATTTTTAACATGGCTTTAACAATTTTTCAGTCATATTGCTATGATGTCTGCAGTGTGGCAGTTATAGTCATGTCTTGCACTGGGGCATCATGCTGCAGACATGTAGCATGATGTCCCACCTTGTCACATTATCCTGACACCAGGTCGACCAGTCTTAAAACTAACCTCTTAATGCTGAACGCCCAGCAAGGCAACTGTTAATACTATTTTTGTAAGTCTTTGGTATGACTCAGCCAAGGATCGAACTGCATCTAACCACTAGGCCTCAGGAGCAGTCGTAACAGACATTGAGAGAATAAGTTAAAAATAATAATTGCTTAATACCTGATGCATTTAGCATTAGCTGATACATCCGTTTGCATATAAGGCATGCTTTATTCTCTTGAGCAATCTTCTGCAGGTTCAATTTATATAAGTTTTACTTGGTGGAATGCCAAATTAAATGAATTTCTCTTCTAATCCGTTTCTTCAATCTACCTTAAAGTCTGATTTTCTTCTTGATGAAGTTATTAAAGCTTCTCACAAAGAATAGCTCTGCACACCATGGAGTAACACCTGTTGATCACAATGGCAGGGACATGATGTGAATAAATTGGGCTTTATTTATTGTTTCTGACCCTAGCGAGTGTCGCTATAGATTTTCATTGAGAGAGAGAGTGGAGAATAGAGAGAGCACAGTGGGTCACAGAGTTATCAATGTTGCTGCCCCTATAAAGTAATGGCTGTGTTGTGTTTTTTTTTTCTTCAGATAAAAACAACCTAATATAATGACTGTATGAACTTTATTAATTGTATGTAATGAGTAAGCATCTAATTTGGAGGTTGTAATATTTTATTTTGATTAAAATTCCCACATTATTGGAACCATGGGCAATTTCTCTATTATCAAATATTTAAGGGACAAAATAATCCTTAATTATTAAAATGTGATTTATTTGTAATTCAAGTGGATAAAATCTACATGCAAAAGCTGGTGAACACGCTTGCTGTCATAGAAAAAAATTAATGCAGAAAGACATATGGCTGATGAAACCATAATGAACTGTATAAAAAGAATCTTGTTAATGAATTTTTCAAATGCACATTTATGCAAGTGATAGAAAGAGATGGACTATGGCTATGATTAACAAAACATTGTTAGAAAGGTGAAGTTGTTTTCCTTTTTCCAGTTTCTTTCTCCATTAATTTTACATTGTCAGAATTGGGCAGGAAATGTTCCTTATTGCACTACTTTATACTGCATGACATGTGTGTCTTTAAAAAGAGTATCATCTGTAAGGGACTACTTTTTATTGTAAACAAACATTGTACTCTCATGCAGCAGATACTGGAGCTTTCTATGTACAAGATTTCTCTGTTGATATGCACTGTCTGAACCATTTGAAAGCAGAGATGATACAGCTGACAATGTGGATGAGTTCATCGAGTCACAAAAGAAACTCACAAACAAGCAAATGACTGGACGTGACATCTGTAATGTCCACAACAAACATTTTGAAAATATTCTGATCAAACAGTTATTGATGAGAAATGCAAAAATCCTCACTTTGAGGCTCTGAGTGGTAGTAAATTAGAAGATGCTAGGAATTGTCATAATGGGTTGAAGACATTTCTGCAGGAGAACAGAGGAAATCGCAGCGAGAGGACAGAGATAAAACATGCATTAGTAGCTGCATGATAAAGTCTGAAGAGTACACACATGAACTCTCTATGGATAACACAACAGTTAAGACACTGTAGGGTCAGTGGGATAGGTTGGAACTCCGGGATTGTGTTTTGTACCATAGTTGGGAAGATTAGATGACAAAGTGCTTTTCCTGACATTATGGCAATTCAACCACAATTATATTGAATGATTAAATATTTCTATCAGGCTATAGAGAACAATTTAGCTACTCTAGTATCCAAAGATTAAAATAACTGGGATGACCTTCTGCCTCTGGCACTCATGGCATATCAAAGTAATGTTTATGACTCAATACAATTCTCACCAAACAAAATGATGCTGGGTCGAGAAGTAAGATTTGTTGTATGAAACTCTATAGGAAATGTCTTTGGAGTAAAGGAATTGTTCATAATTTGTGTAAAAATTAAAGACCTCCCTGGGTCATGCCCATGAGCTATCCAGAGAAATTATAAACACTACGAGCATGAAGTAGAAATGGTACTATGTCTACCGGACAGACTTCAAAACATGTCAGACTCGGATGCCGTGTGGTTACATGACCCAGAACGGAAAATGGGTATTGACCCGAAATGATAATCAAATTTGAATGTGCCCTATCTCACTGTAAAATGGCTCAGAGCCTTGGTATACCACATAAAGAAATCTCCTGCACAATCCTCGTGTGTTTCATTATTTCAGATTTAAACCATACTATGGTTTTTGTACAAATTGGTTGAAAGGCAATGTTCATATAAGGAGAAGGACATTTTTATCAGTGGACAGAGTGATGTAAGGGATTCAAACAAGGGTAACAGTGAGATTGGCATTCTAGAAGTTATGGAATATGGTCGCAGCAAGTAGGTTTGACAGCAACAGCAGAGATTTGACCTGGGAATGTAGAGTGATCTACATTATTTGGTGGAATTAATTGGTTGTGTTCTGTGACTTTCTAGGGCCTTAATTTAGAAAAAGTCAATCGCTAATTTAATAGCTTAAAAGCGTTTGTGAACAATTTTGTTGGGCATAATTGGTTCATGTGTAAATAGGAATGTTAGTTAGAAAAGAATCTTAAGATTTCTCAAAATCAAAAATGGGCCTGAGACATCAGTCAAATGGGGAGAATTAGTGTGGTCTCATCTGCACTTCTTGTTCAAATTTATAATATAGATTTATGACTATTATATGTTTTTGCAAATTTTCTTCATTTTGTATTGATACAACATCAGATTCATCTCCAAATAGTTAGATTCTAATTATACAGAGAATTCTTGAAATTTCTTGTGTAATGTAACTCAAGGGTAGAAAAGCATATATAATATTGACTGTAAAATAACCTGCAAATGGGAGATTTGTGTTATAGATTTACTTATGAAATAATAAGTGAATCATAGTTTACAAGAATGTCAAAGAATATTTTGAATGATTTCAGGTTTAGAGGTTTGGTATGTAAAAGAAATCATGTAATAAGATTTCATGCATTTCTTCTGATGCAAATTGTGTGAATAGCATAGTTAGGATAAAAAGTCCATTAATTCATGTGTAATTAAAGTGTAAATTCTTTCCAAATCAATCGATCATGTAGAACGTGTGTTGACTGATAGATCAGCTGGTGAATTTATGGCCACAGCAGGACAATGATAGTACCGGAGAGGGCTAACTATATCATTGTCTCAGTAGTGATGCGAGAGCATCTAGACAATACATAAATTTACCTTAATAGGTTTGTGTATTAAGTGCGAATTAACATTGCTAGGTCTGTTGAATTTGATAGAGAATATCTGATGAAAAAGACTGGGAATATGTGTTGATGCCTATGCGGCTCCGCCTAACATTTTTACAATCACTTGCACTCTGATACACAGCAAACTGCATGATCAATACTTGTCTAAATTGAGAAGCCTTTTAACAGAGAAAAAGCTTCATACCAAGGTCTATGATGTTGGAATTTTCATGCATCTAAAGTTAAAAACACATATCTTTTCAAGCGGATATCACCATCCTCGAGCAGTCTGTAACCTCTTTTTTGTAAGGAATGAAACTCCTGTGCCAGTTTGATGTTGAAAAATGTTTGCCAGTGCTAAATAAAGTGTTTTGATTCATACCAAAGAGAATTTTACTTGATTTTATTTGAAATTTACAGAGACATTGCTGAATGACCTTGGGATGCATACGTGTATACATACTGAACAGCAACTAATTTTCATCTTTTCTTACCTAATTTTGGATTATGTTTGTGCATTGAATGAGGCACTTACTGATCTATGACTGAAATGTGTGCATATATTTATGGGATTGCTATGGATTCACTCTTACTGTATGGAGATCAACCACAAGAATGGAAATCATCAGCCCACTAGCTGCTAATTAGTGAAATTATTTCAACTGAATGCAATTATAATCCCTCTTCTATTGATCAATGTCATTATAGTGATTTCTTGCACTGGAGTATCATGCCACAGACATGCAGCTTCATGTCCAACCCAGTCACATTATCCTGACACCAGGCCAACCAGTCCTAACACTAACCTCTTAATGCTGAGTGCCAAGTGAAGCAGCTGCTAGTACCATTTAAATAAGTCTTTGGTATGTCTCAGCCATATTTCGAACCCGTGACCTCCTGCATCCAAGGTGGATGTTCTAAGCCCTTCGGCCAATGGAGCAGTAAACAGAAAACAGTAGCAGTTATTTTTGGAATAATGATAAATGCAAACAATATGTCAATTTAAACTATGACAATTTAAAATCTAAGCTATAAAACATATTTATAAAACTAAACAGTACAAATGACATGTGAACAGGTGACAAATGATGTGGTCACAGCAACATATCCCATCTGTAGCAAAATAATTATAAAGAGAAGAAACTGTTTCTAGCATCCTGAAGAAACCAGTTTGGTATAATCATCAGATTGCTGAAACTAGAAAAGAATTCCAGAAAAAATGAAACTGTAATAGACATCCTCCAACATAGAAAAATAACTTTCCGATGTGCAACACTAGATGAAGATTCAAGAAAGTTGTCAGCAAATGTCAAAAATAACACCTTGACAAGTATACTGAAAAGTTGTTATAGCCCTCTCTCGCCCCGCTACCCCAATGGGAAAATGATAAAATCCTGTGCTTTAGGCAAAACTAAATATTTCGCAGATCAATTTGAAATTTTTGTTATGTCCTTATATCAACATGTGGAATGTATATTTATTTTATTCGATGAAGAACTTTGATTTGATGAACTTAATAGATTTAAAAGTAGTGATACAGTTTCTATTCGATCATTAAGCAGTTACTAGCTCCGGAGAGTGTTGATCCAGATAAAATATTTGATGCGTTTATAATATATGGTTCTACATTTGTTTTTGCCCTGTTTAAAGTCTTTATTTCATGTTATAATGTTATTGTTGATGCTGCATTTTTCCTGAGTCATCAACAGAAGGTTGTACTTTAACGTTGTATAAAAATGACCTAGAAAATGATGTTGAAAACTACAGAGAAATTGCTTTACTTAGTGTAAAAGGAATGTTTCATATGTGTTTTAATAATGGATGAAATGAATGGACAGAAGAAAATGCTATTTATTTTAGCCTCAAGCTGAAGTTAGGCTATGTTATGTCGACTATTGATAACATAATGACACTCTTCATGGATAAGTACACATCTAATTTATTCGGGTACAGTTATTTAGTGCATTTATTGATCTTGAGCAGGCAATTGGTTATACTGTTAGAGAAATGTTGACATTGAAAGAAGAATACTAAACAATGAAATGTGAATAACACTGTTAAATATAACGATCTTTCTTATTAATTATGTTGTAAAACTGGTGTACTACAAGGGCAATGATTATCACCAATGCTATTTTCAGTGTCTATTAATGATGTTGAGAAATTGTGTTTGAAAGATGTATTGATAGTATTCACACTGGTATGATGATGTTTTTAATATTGAAGATGTTAATTTTTGCAACATGTATTAAGGGTTTACAACAGGGATTTAAATGCATTTAAAGCTTTTTGTTTAAAATGGAGGGTAATAATAAATATCTAGGGCTAATGTTATTGTTTTCAGAAAGGTTTCAGAGTTGTGAAAAACCTGATTTTATTATGATGGAACTGAAATTGAAATTGTTAGTAATTGTGCACACTTAGGAATTGTTTTTACAAGGGGTAGCTCATTTCCAGAATCTTAGAAGACTTTAAGTGGACAAGCAATGAAGTCCTTATAGTTAATAAGTTCCAGTATTAATTTAATGTCATACTGTAAATGATTTGATGCAATTTGTTTGATATTCTCATTGTTATAGTCTCATATAATATGGTGTCAAAGCGAGGGGATTTATGCAAGGCAATGTTGAAATACGGAAACATAAAATAAATAGTACTTGTGTACATTTTATGTAACACAGCATTCAATAGTACTTCTGTATTTTTATATAACATAGCAATAAACATTACTTGCATGGGTTTATGTAGCATAGAATTAAATAGTACTTGTGTACATTTTATGTAACAGCATTAACTAATACTTGTATAGTTTTATGTAACGTAGAATTAAATAGTACTTGTGTACATTTTATGTAACATAACATTAAATAGTACTTGTATACATTTTATGTAACAGCATTAACTAATACTTGTATAGTTTTATGTAACGTAGAATTAAATAGTACTTGTGTACATTTTATGTAACACAGCATTAAATAGTACTTCTGTATTTTTATGTAACATAGCCATAAATAGTACTTGTATGGGTTTATATAACATAGCATTAAAATATAATTGTGTACATTTTATGTAACATAACATTAAATAGTACTTGTATACATTTTATGTAACAGCATTAAATAATACTTGTATAGTTTTTATGTAACGTAGCATTGCAATACAATAATAACTCCATGGTTCAGACAGGACAATTAACTTGTTTTCCTGTGAGAATCAGTGTTGATAGATTTTAACTCCTTCCAGTTCACAGGTAATCATTTTAAGGACCTGTTATTGCAACATGAATAAGGTATGTGAAATACATTCATTTGGTTGTCTTTGGAAAAAAATTCCCTTACTACTAATAGACATATATCATTACAAGATGCTTAACTCCTCCAAGACAGATGGTGTCTGCTGCACAGTATGTCATTGAAATGTTGCTCAAACATTTGATAGATGCTTTTCCATTAGAATTTTCAAATGTTGACATTTAAGGTTAATTTAACTAGTTATTCAGATGAATATAAAAATATATCCCTTTCCCCATTCTGAAGACCCATTCAGTATTTTTAGTTATACTGTACAATGCAAGTAGTTATGTGGCATAGTTGAGGGACAAACGGGATTTCACATTTGTTTATGTTTACATTATTTGGAACTTAGCAGGCAAAGGGGAAATAATATCTTAGGTTTAACACTGAGGGCAAATGGTAATATTGTAAGAAGTTGTTAATCTCAATTTATGACAATGTACAGGTATTAACATAGGTTTACACTGTGGTTTCGTTGTTATAAGTGGATGATCTGATTTAATGGAGACAAACTGGAAAACCTATTTTAAAATTGTTCTTAGGTTGACTACTGTCAGAAAACAAACCGCTACTCTCTAATGACAATGGTGGGAAGTGTTTATAGGCACATTAATATACCCACACACACATTCCTTCTTCTGGTACTCTTTGACCCTCTTTTTCTCCGTCCAGGTTGTCTTGTCTCCAATGCTTCATTGATGATCTGTTTTAAATGGTCTTATCTGTTTTTAAGGATGTCATCTCCCTCCTCAGGTGACGCTTGTCGGGATAGATCTGTAGTTCTGCCACCCGATCTTGGACGTGTTCCACTCTGTCCAAGAGACTCATAGTAGTTCCCGCCCTTGGTGGCCCTGAAAAGGACTGTTGGGCATTGTTTGGTGAGCGGTTCTAGATTTTAATATCTAGCAGAACGACCACATCTCACTATTGGTCTCACCATAACACACAAACGCCTCGTTGTCAAGGAGAATGACAAGTTCTCTATCTTCGTTCTATAATACACAATCTTTTGTAGTCGTTCTTGTTGTTGCAGATGTTGCATCTTTCTCCTAAACGATTTCTTTGATCAGGACATCTTCTACTATATCCTGTACCATTCTAAACATTATGGTGGTCTGTTACGAATCTTTGATCATAAAGTAAGTAATAGAAAAAAGCGAACACATCAAGTTTTGTAAAACCGATCAAAAAATTTATAAATGAAAATATGAGAGGAACTAACGGTAATATGAAGTGAAACCAAAATAATCCTGAAAAGTTCTATTCAAGTCCCGAAGAATGGAAAGTTCTTATATATTTCAGAACCGGAAATGTACTGGTCCGCAAGGAATAGTGACGTTGTCAAAATGGCGCTGTCCAGAACTCTTCTAAACAATTAACAATAGTTCCAAGTGTATTATAGTCCAATGAGCACTTTCTATTTCCGCTGAACAGTCCAAACAATCATTTTTCCTCTCAAAATAATATCCAAGTACAACACAAAACACGCATACAGACTTGATGTAACAACAGGAAGACAAGAAATAAGAATGACTCCAACATAAGAATGAAATCTGATTGCACAGTTCTCTCCTTATATACAACTTGAAGAGTCTATTACGACTATATCTCGCAATATACCCCATGTGACAGATCCTAATACTCAATCTAATATTTGAAAATGCCCATTGATGTGACCTAACTCATCCAATAGGAATAGTACTTAATTCTTCTAAGATATCACTTGACCGATTTGTCGAATTGGAAAAAGGCCGAATCTCATAAACATATTTACAAAAAAATATTTTTAGTAACTGTCAATGCATATTAAGCATCTATTTATAGATCCTATGCAAGTTTACGTTCTCTAATATTTTAAAATAGAGCCAACGCACATATGCAATCCAGAAATATAGATAATCACTACAATTTACAGTCCTGAATAAAAATTTGAAAAATTAGACAAAAATCATGTACAAGGAATATTTTTTATGTCAGTTCTTTGCTGGATCAGATGCTGCTTAATCTGGTGAATGTGCACCATGGCTTCACTCAATCTGATAATCTTCGAAGTCTTTTCGTTTGGTTGACGAGTCAACGATGAGTGACCTGACTGGAAACACGCAATATAGGAAAAAGCAAGGAAAATCCCTCCGATTTGGTATGAGCACTTAAAAGACAATATCAAGATCGACGGAGAGAAGGTGAAAAAAAGATATGTCAATACAATTTGTAATCAACAAAAACAAGACAACACCATTTTGTCAAAATTAAGATGTTTAATAATAAGAAGTTTCTCTAACTCAAGACAGGAATACAAACAGACACATTTGTAAACATGAACATATTTACAGGATTGACGACGTTGTGGAGCCAGAGATTACTTCCAATGATCCTATCATGTTGCCTCAATGCACACTTTGTTTCTGAAATATAGAAAGGAAATAACTATAATCTTCACAAAACTACCTTTCTGTTTGATCATCATTTCGAGAGTACTCACGATCAAAATATCACTAATTGTTATATGGGAATCCAAGAATGAGTTGATGAAGAAAATACGACCTGCAAGCACAGGGTTCGTTACAAAGAAAATCTGGAGTATCTGTCCTTGAATCAAGGGATGGGGGTTCTAACCTGTAACAATATAACATGTTATATTCTCACAGGTTAGAACCCCCCATCCCTTGATTCATGGACGGATACTCCAAATTTTCTTTGTAACGAACCCCTGTGCCTGCAAGTGGGAACCGATGATCTAGGATCACTCTCAGACTATTGATTTCCAGAGTATTGCCAAATTCACGAAGTTGGCTCTGTTTTATAAGGTGTAAATATCCCTCGTCACTTCCCTGGTCTTGTGTGAAATCGAATCACCACAGCACATATATTACTGCATAATGATCGTTAGAAATACCTTGGCTGCTGTTTATACCTAAGTTTCATGTGGCTTCAAACAGTTTCTAGTAAGCTTTGAGCTAAGTTTGGTTCAAAGGTCTGGCACGCATCGTCTGACCATATCGAACGATTTGTATCTTAGACACGTTGAATCGTTTGAACTCGAAAGGATTTTAATCGATGGCTTCTCTGAGGTTCACATTGCTGATAGTACCCATTTCACCTCACCTCCTTGTATCAGATACTTAGCTGTCGATCTGCTCTAAATTTCACTTATGCCGTTTGCCACTTGAAGTAAGACTTCCACACGGCTCATGTAAAGTCAAGTTTCTTCGATGATTATTTTGTACTCGTTTGCATTTGCACACATGATCATGCTCACAAAAGAAAGCAAATTCATCTTTGAAAATTATATCAGCCAAGAAACAATTTTATATCTAGTCTTCACATATTGTATTGATTCATTTCACTAAAAGTATTACAAATGAAATTCATAATAAATTACATATTGGAATTTGACCATTCTATATATAAATAAAAAAGATGTGTAAGCCTACGATTCGCAGTTTTCAGATTCGCTATTGCAGTGATTTCATTCTCTCTTGGCAGGCTTTCAGCACATTATATTAAATTTCTTTCCTTTTACTGTGTTTGACAAAGCTTTCGAATAGGAATGATCCATAATTACTTTGAACGATCGTTTTCAATGCAAATTGTGACAAATTGTATATTAATTGTAATTTTTAAAAGGATGTAGGGCCCGTAATTCTTGCTAGCTTGTGGAAAATACGCTTGTTTAGATTTTTGAAAAGAACGACTTATTCCAACAATCATATAAGTTGAAAAAAATGTCTTGAGCTCCTCCATCTAAAATTAAAAATTAAATGGTTGTTTATGTATCTCATACACACCCAGATATAGTGAAGTTATGGGCCCTGATTTTCCGTCTCCATAGACTAATTTCCGCTGTAGATCCATGCAAATGAATATTAAAAGTCAATTCAGTTTGATATGCATCTGCGCATAAGATTGAAATCTATGATTTATATCCTGATTGTGCAGTTACCAGAACTATGGCAAAAGGAGTTCCTAAGAATGAGGTTAATTAGGAAATTATTCCTCTAGATGATACATTTATTAGTCAGTATTTTGATGAGGTCAATTTTGCTCCTGGTATAATCAATCATGAGATATTGATCACAGTAATCCTTTTCTTACTACTCATTCTTTTCATTTTAATCAGGGTGAGAAACGACAAACACTCAGTGTCAAACAGAAACAAAATCCTGAGATTTCCTACCTTCTTCAGGGGGCTATTAGCGAAACTGAAGTTGCACAAATACAAGTTTGTTATTTTGTGACAAATGGGTCCTTATGTGAAGATGACGACCACCTGAGGTACCTGCTGGTGATTGTAGTTTCGATGTCATATCGAGGGGGATATTCTTAGTCTTGCCCATGAAACTCCCATGGCTGGTCAGTAAAGAGTCAGTTGGACTTACCACAAGATCTTGAATCAGTTTTAACGGCCGAAAATTAAAAAAAGATGCTTGTAAATACTATAGATCTTTTCACACTTGTCATAGAAGTTAAATATATATTTGTCTCTGCAAAGTTGTTTTTTTCTGACTACAGTAAGATTGACATAATATACAGGATTCCAAGTAGACATCATAAGGCTCTTGTAATGCTACGCATGCCTGATTAGTGGAATGATCAGCTCTTAAGTTATTTAAGTGTGGTGACCTTTATCAGGCCACGTAAAACTCCTGCTATTGGTAAGTTACATCTCTGGTGACAAAGCGCTTAAAACATCTATGTTCTTTAGCAGCCACGCCATGAGAACAACGACAGAACTCTTACAACCTCTTTCCATCCCAGGCCTATCTGTCTCTGCTATACCTCTGACCAACGCATCCAACACCACAACTTCAAACGTCAACGTCTACTACTGCTGTTATTACTATTACTACTTTTGTTGCTGATACAACAACAACTACTACTACTACAACTAACATAACTATTACTATTCCTACAACTACTGGTGCTAATGCAACTAGCAGCAGGGAGGGCGAATCCGACATTTTGTCCAAACGTCATTTGGTTTAATTAATACTTTCTGCACTCAGCGGATCCGGTGTCGTCAGCGCCTGGTAAAAAAAAAACGACGCGGTCGTCGGGGGATCGTCCAATCGTCATTTGGTTTAATTAATACCTTCTGCGCGCCGATCCCAGCGTCGTCAGCGTCCGGTAAAAAAGCGCGACGACCGCGTCGATGTCATCGCCCTCCCTGCTGCTAAGTAGCTACTTACAATTTAACCGAATATTTGGTCAAGTCCGATACGATATCGTGTCCGAGGATCATGTAAATTTATCGTTACAAATCCATGTGGGGTCGACTGAGCATGACTAAAAAAGTTTCGAAAAACATTGAAGTCCATGTCACCGCCGCACCATGTCTGCCAAATATTTCGTAGCGTGTGTGTATCAACGCCGTTGAATACAGCAAGAATATTACAGTTATCTCTGATTACTTTTGGAATCTGAGTGTATCGTTGAGTGACATATATCACGTCAGTGTTTTTATGCCTGCCTCTGGAAAATATCCTAGCTGGGTTTTTTTGATTGTCTAACATAACATCATCGTACACGACTAAATTGTTAACGTCGCCATCAATATCATCAATACCTGATGCATCATTGATATCTGTAATAAACTCAATAACATTTTTTTCAGCGATCGCTGATGCATTCTCGTTAAAATCTTTCAACACCTCGTAGCATCGTTGATCATCTACGCTAGGGGCGATTAAATACAACTTATCCCACTTCATCCATCTCATTATTAAATTAAGTAACAATTGCGTCTTGCCGGATCCAGATGGTCCGATGATAATCATCCGGATCGAGTTTGGTAACGCTGCAACATGCTTAACTGGTTCTCTTGTTTTAGTCGCCGAAAAATCAATTATATTCATATCTCTATACATAAAGTATGGATCTATATTGTGTGAAGTGTAGAGTGCGTACTGGCACAAATGATATGACAACCGTTACAACAAGAAATAATAGATCAGCACTTACTGGTAAGTGTGTACAATGCGGTATAAAGAAATTTAGATTTATTTCTATTAAACCCGGGGATGTTTTAAAAAAAAGCGAGGAGGTGATATTGCAGCCAAGTTATCAAAACTCCCCGGAACACCGTGGGCAAAGTATCCAGGAGAAAAGCACCTCCCAGGATATAGCTACTGTGGCCCCGGAACACTTTTAGATATCAGACTCGATGATCAAAATCAGCCCAAACCCGGTGAGTATCCAATAAACGCTATCGATAAGGCGTGTCATGCTCATGATGTTGCTTACTACAAAAGTAGCGATCTGCAACAGCGTCATATCGCGGATGTAAAATTAATTCACGCGCTAAATGCTATTCCTGATAAATCCTTCAAAGAAAAATTGGCCTCATGGTTGGTAAAATCGGCTATGAAAGGTAAATTAATGATTGGAAGCGAAGCTTCTCGCGCTGGTAATTGAAAACGCTAGCGTTTATAATAACAACATGGAATCCATCTATTATTCTCCGAGAGGATACTGGAAGGGGAAGGCCGCAATTGGTAAGCTTGCAAGCGCTGCAAAAGTAACGAGGGCCACTGCGGCTAATTGGTTATCCAAACAGGCTATATGGCAAATCTATCTACCACCGCCTAAACAAATCAACTTCTCGCGCTTTGATGTCAGCGTACCTAATGAAGTTCATCAGGCTGATATACTATTTTTGCCGCATGACAACGGTTACAAATACGCGCTAACCGTAGTTGATGTTGCGAGTCGATACAAACAAGCGGAGCCGTTAAAAACAAAGTCAGCAACTGAAGTAGCCGATGCGTTTGGGCGAATTTATCGAAGAGGTCCTCTGCGCTGGCCAAATCTATTACAAGTTGATCCTGGTAGTGAATTTCGCGGCGCTGTTCTATCAACGCTGAAACATCATAGCGTCGCGGTACGACGAGGTCATACTGCGCTACATCGTGATCAGGCAATTGTTGAACGATTCAATCGGACTCTTGCTGAACGGTTATTTGGATATCAATACGCGAAGGAATTCATCCAAGAAAAACGATCTCGTGAATGGGTCAAAAGGTTGCCAGGCGTAATTGCCGCGTTAAATAACGAGATTACCCGAGCAATCAACATGAAGCCCGGCGACGCGATTAAATACGAGTATATACCCGGAAGATCAAAAATAGATAGCGTTTCCAAGCCGATTCTCGGCGATGTCACTGTTAGATATCTGTATGAACCAGGAGAGCTTGAAGGCGGTAAAAAAAGAGCTACTGATCCTATTTGGAGTGTTACCACACATAACATATCAACGATAACACGATCAACTGATAGACCACCGATCTATAGACTGGATTCAACTGCCCCACAGCGGGGGTTTACACGCGAGCAACTACAAGTGATACCTGACGATACTCAATTGCCCCCGCGTGGTCTTAACTAGCGCCGTTGCGTCTATTGCACTCAAGACAGGTCAACCTCACATTGTTTTTGACATGACCGAGACTGTTATCGATCCTGTCCACGGTAAATTGGCGAGCGTCTTTATCCGAATAACGCCAGCGCATTACGCAATTACAACTCGCGCAGAGATTATTCTGTTGTTGTCGTAGCGAGATTATTAATTTGGCATCAATATCAAAACGCCGCTGTTTTTTTTTTATCCTGTTGGCGGTAACCCGAGAGTTTTCTATCAATGACGCTTGCATCGATGACTCCGTCACTGGCTTCGTCACTGACTCCGTCAATAACAATTCTTCGAAGCTGATTTATCCTTCGTACTCGGGACACTGCAAGATAGACTAGATTTGACCATTCGATGCGATTATCAACCATCCAAACAATTGTGTCCGTGATGGTTAGTCCCTGCGAGGAATGTATTGTTGTTGCGTATCCTAGCGTCCACGGGGATTTATCAGCACGTAGCGCGTCCTCAACGACGCTGATATCAACGAGCACGATATCATTCAGCACGAGAATTTGTTTTTTTGTCCCTGACGCTGTCGGGGCCGGGATTTCAACTTCAATGTTCTGCCGCCGTGTATCCGCGTGTCTATAACATAACGGCACTGGACGCGTTGGAAACTTTTCCTTATGCAACGTAAACAACTTCCGCTGAAGTGTGTCTCTGACTATCTTTCTGCTCGCTACAATAAAATTTTTTGGTCTCCATGTTTCCCAGAATTCATTTAACGGCGTTTCCGGAATCACCTCGCGGATTATTTCACACTGAATTCTATCCGGCTGTAATCTGATTAATTTTTTAACCTCGCGCAGTTGTTCATCAAGTGCTCGGTAATCAGTATCGGTTTCTTCATAATAGTCCACAAAACCCTTCAACCAATCATGTGGACCCTCGCCGACAAATGGTGGTGGTTGGCCATGATCCCCACACATGATTACCGCTGTATTCGCGAGCAGCAACCAATCAAGAAACATTTGTAAAACATCTAACGAAACAGTACATATCTCATCCCAGATGATAACCTCAGGAATAAATTTTTCACCCATTCGATCAGGAGTCCACTCACCGCCGCTGTATCGAAAAAAGCTGTGATAAGTAACGGCGTCAACATTTCGTTGTTTTATCTCTCGCGCTAGTCTATGGGTCGGTGTAAGCACGATTATACTTGCCCGCGTTCGAAATAATTCAATTGCCCGAGTCGTCTTTCCTGACCCGCCACAGCCGCTTAAATAAACCGTTTTGTGCCTACAAATTGGATCAGAACACGGTGGTGCATTAGACCATTCTGATAGATTATCACCGCGTAAGTAGTTGTTCTCAACGGTGGCATCTGCTGACGGGGAATAATCGCGTCGTATTTCTTTTTTAATTCTCCATGTACCCCAACTCTCGTCCGGACTAGTAAACTCGGCTATGTTTCCCTTATACTTTACGTCAATATAAAATGAATCAACGGCTACTCTAACCGCGGTGTCGGGAAATCTATTTATCATCGAGAATAAATTGATAGCGGCGTAACCCAGCATAGACGCCCTCAAATGCGGGTATGCCGGGCTGTCTCCATCGCTGTAAGTAACAACTGTACCCAACTTTGTTCCATTGGACAAGAAAGCTGTTTTACAGTTCACGTATTTATTTTTCGCCACTGCGTCCTTGATTACGAAATCATATTCTGCGTCATCTATAATCAGCCGTGAGCAATATCGTTTGTAATCGCAGTTTTTTCCACCTTGTGTGAACTTACCGATTATTTTTCTACCGAGATCTTTTGCCTCGCGGTTTCGTTGGTTGAATATCCTCCTGGACCATTCGATGATATATTCCTCGTCGGCATCAATGTGTTTTCTGGATTCGTCAATTATGCTATCTAGACGCTCCGGTTCTGGTAACCAGACTTCAGTCTGCGCCCGGTATGATATAATCGCGTCACTGACAATCAACAATACAAGCATTTTACAATCAATCATATACCGTAGCAGCGCTATTGGCAACCACTTCTTTTCAGACATGTGTCTACCGATCCAAATATAACAACAGCGATGAAGTCCTGCCGCGAACTCAAATGATACTACGCGAGCGAATCCGGTTAAATCAAAATCAGGCAGTGGTCCATTAATAGCAACACGAGTCATTTCATGTCTGGGGTGTCCAAATCGTTTGAAATACTCAGCGGCGGATCCATACCCGAGAAAACTCGCTGGATAACAGGCAACCATATCAACGGAAATCATAGCGTCGCGGCTGTATTCAGTGTTCCATAGTCCACCGTGATAGTATTCCAAACAACTGGATTGTACATCCGGTAGAAATTCCTTGCGTGTTGGACTCCACGCATTTTTCCTTGCTGCAACATGAGCCGCAACCGATGGAATCGTAAAACAATTTGTTAGCAGTTGTTCATCATGCTCTCCAAATTCTATGGCGGTTTTTTTCATCTTGTTGTGAAACGCTTCAGTGCGATATAATTCACCGTTTGGTCTTACAAACTGATCAAAGGTATCCGCATCGTTTTCAGCGCTGCGAAGTAACCACACTGACACAGGGTCGTCTTTACGCAAACAAGCAATAGCATCAAATAGTTTCCTCTCCGCGAGAAAACCATCCTTGGAGAATTGTTCTCCCAGGAATTCTTCAGGTATATACTTTACTGTTCTATCCCGTGGAAATATTGTGACCGCGGACGTCCATGCGTGTTCGTTATGATCAATAATTTTGATTGGGGCTCCATTTGATTTATACTTCGATTCGTATAATACTTCACCGGTTATCGTTGTAACGGTTATTGGAAATCTCAGCGATGTTTCTAATCTCGCTATGTCGCTGATGGTTGCTCCACGCTCGCGCACTGTCTTCTCCCACTGGTTGATTTTGCTGCGTCGTAAATCAGTCAATTTGTTTCCTCGACACGCATTTGTAAAATGCTCTATTATTCGTTCTGCTACACAATTTATCCCCGTTGACTGTTTCATCGGCGCTAGTTTTCCGATATCAGGTTTCTTATTTAACGGGTATATTCCATAAACAACTGCTGTTTCAGGATACGCTCGTTCATAGTATGGTCTGTCAATTCCGGTTAACAACCCCGGCTTGGAGTCGCGGCTAACAATAACTGTTTTCTTGTCGCTGAGAACTGGTTCAAATTTATCACGTATGATCCAATTACCTGATTCCACCCGGACAATGAATTTTACTCTGAAGAAATACTTTTTACCGTCAAGTTGTGATATTATCGTTGCTGCGCGGTTGTCGTTCATGGTAGCATCAACAACACCATCAATTCGAAATGTTGACCAACTATGAGATGCACCATCACGCTTGAATTCATTGATACAATCGCGTATTTTACTCAACAGGGTTCTATCGTTTATTAACGCTTTTGGTGCGTCCTTGAGGACTCTATCGAGATTAAACCTAATATTTTTCCAGGGCTTAATTGCTGCTAATCTCTCGAACTCATCCATATAATTAAAACAAGTATTTAAATAAAAGAATATAGTATAATGAATCACTGCAAATGGTTGATGATTGGGTCGACAACCCCGTGCAATAAATCATGTAGAGGTGAATTCTGCGGGTATCATTTACAAAGCGTTCGTAATGGTTCTCTTGGCCCCCTCCCGTGCTTGGTTTGTCGCGTTGGTGTAAGAGAAAAATCGCAGTTGTGTATCAATTGTGGCGGAAAGCGATACAGAGAGTTAAAACGTTATTACGACAAGCGAATTAAAAACGCCGTCATTGACCCCACCGCCGACTTCGTCATCAAAACTCCTCAGGACTACATTGAAAGGTTTATAATTAAACCAAATAATGAATTAGACAAGTAGTATTATTATACAAATGGACCAAGAGTTCAGACCTCACCCTGTGCTCGTTAATTACGAGGCATCTCGCGACGGTGTTGTTAGAAATTGTAGACTAAAAAAACCAGTTGGATGGAAAAATAATCAGGGGTATTTGATGTTTGGTGCCGGAAAGAAGAAGTATTATGTTCATAGGGTGGTATTTGAAGTATTCAACGGATTAATCGAGAATGGGCTTGTGATTGATCATATTAATAATAATAAGACTGATAATTCTCTTATAAACTTGCAAGCTATCTCGCAAAGTCAAAATACCAAAAAAGGCGAAACTGGTAAATACTCAAAGAAAGCAAAACCCGTAAAGTCATTTGATACAACAACTCACGAGGAAAAAATATTTCAGTCGATGAATGAGGCAGGAAAATATTTCGACATTTGTATCGCCTCAATACGATTTGTTGCAGAAGGAGTACAGAATTCAGCGATCTCAAAAAAAAAAACGGACGCAAAATTCGATTTTCATATGTAACAGAATCCTCCGATTATATCAGCGAGTGACAAGGTCACCGGCGCCTATGGCGCTGACGAAGTCGCCATGACAATAAATTGTCTGTTCCGGAAGAAAACGAATTATCCTACGGTTCAATCGAATGTTAACACACTGCGCAGAGTTCTTTTTTTTATATTAGAAATAAGGATGTTTTATAAGAATATGAATATCGAAGACATCAATAATATATTAGCCGAGATTTCAAAATTAAAAAATCAAGGAATTGAATTATCTGATAGTCTCGACAGCGAAAAAATATTATCCGATTATGAGATTATTAACGAACAATCGAAACGGGGGCGTTTTACCCTGGCCCGCGAGTACTTTTTTATAAAACGATTACAACATGCGATTAATGAGAGCCTGTACCACAATGACGTAAATGCATTCATTGGACTATTTACTGCCGTTGAAATAATACGAAAAAAACTTGGACGTGTTTATGAACGACGCCGGGAGATTTCTAGTAAGATCAAAAACATTAGAAGGATTATAGACGAAAACTCCGTGGAGCCCCCGATGGTATACATATCCCCCCCCCCCCCGCCACACTCGGCGGGAAATTAGAAATTGCGGAGCAATTGCAATAATGGTAGGCGAATCACTTACTACTCGGCTAGCCAGAGAGCGGCTAGCGGCGCTTAAAAAGTTCATACCGTTACGAGACAGGGTCCGAGAACAACTTCAAACGCGGCAGCAACTACAAACTGATTTTACTGTTGGAAGTGAACAACTCTTTGCTCCGATAACGAGTGCAACCAAGGATGTGAAAACAGCGATATACGGGGATATTCCCGACGAAGAAAGAAAGAAAAAGGCGCCACTGCTTGGCGTACTTGAAAAGATAGCGGCTCGGACCGAACAAACAAAAAGGTCTTTAGAAACACTTCCTGCTACAACACGGAGGCCACCACCACTCGCTGTAACCGAACCACAAGAACCTTATGTTACAATGGCCGATGAAGAAGAACTAGGTGCTACTGCAAGAAAACCAGAAGAAGAAATACCGGAAGAAATACCGGAAGAAATACCGGAAGAAATACAGAAAGGGGGGAATATACCCCGTAATGTACTTAAAAAGTCCGCAATAGATAAAATTAGAGGCCTCGGCAGGGAAGAATTAATTGATTTTGTTATTACAACATCACCTAAGAGCCTTCGAGATGAGCATATCAATGAAGGTTACAAGAAAAAAATAACCTCGGCGGAGAACTGGACAAGAATGGTGTATTTAGCGAGTATACATGAGAATGCGATACCACGTGGTGGTGGTCCCGATTACAAAGCATTCCTCGATGAGGTTAAAAAAAGGGCAAAACTAAAAAAAGGAGAAGGATACTCTGTTGGTAAAGAATCCTACGGCGTTACCTGTCCTGGTAGTGTTCTCAGTGATATATCACGGCTGGAAGTACTAATCGGAGGAAAACGAGCCGGAAATAACTCTCCGGAAATAATCAATGAGGCCGCTGATATTTGCAAGCGGTTATTTGCAGGCGGTATCATGGACATTAATGCATATCGAACGCTCATAGACGAGTTAGTGGATGATTAAAAAAATTATAAAATTGTCGTTTTTGTTAATTTTTGTTAATTTTTCGTCGTTTTTGGTCGTTTTTGGTCGTTTTTTGGTCGTTTTTTGGTCGTTTTTGGTCGTTTTTTTGTCGTTTTTGGTTGGTTTTTACGGGTGAAAACCCCAGGAAATCATTTAGAGAAAATCGATATTTTTTACCAAAAACCGGCAAAAACCAACAAAAAACGACCAAAAATTGACAAAAAACGACAAAAATTGACAAAAATTGACAAAAAACGCAGATTTTTACCGCCGATGAAAACCCCAGGAAATCATTTAGAGAAAATCGATGTCTTTGACAAAATTTATGATTCGGTGGTGGGAACGGGGGGGGGGTGATCAATCACTAATTGGAAAACTGGTGTTTTTATAATAAAGATGATCATACATTACAACCATGATAAACCAGTACTCGTCTACGTGGTAAACTCGCGATTGCCTGTTTACCGCGCGTACTATGGAGATGGTCTCGGTAGCACCATTGCGGGGTTATTTACAAGAATGGCTCCAAAAGTGGCGCCGTTAGCCAAACAATTAGGAATGAAGGCTATTGATGTTATTCGTGATAAGGGAATCAGCGCTATTGGAGATGTTGCCGGAAAGGCGTTTTCTGCAGCAAAGGACAAACTAATGTCGTTGGTGAGAAAAAGAAAACAGAAACCACCGGTGATGCCATCAACGACAGTGATGCCTGCGAATGTCAGTAAAGTAATAAATAACGCCGTGGAAGAAAAACTAGCGTCGCTGGCGGCTCAGCCATCCGCCGATGCGGCAACCAACGCGCTCATGAACGCGATAGCGGGGAGTGGTCTTAAACAAAATTCGAAGAATTTACGACGAAAACGACGTTGATGAATTGCAATTGAAAACATCAACATGATAAATAATAAAAATGTTTGCGCGAACCGCTGATCCCGCGTTTGATATGGATGCCCGAGTGCGCAGGGATGATTCTGTCCGCGATTATCAATTTTATTCCTATCAACCACCGCAAGCCGACCTGCGATCGCGAATTGAACTTCAAGTCCAAGATACCAGTAAATACTTTTTGCCGTGTGAAGCGTTTATCGAAATTGAGGGAGAACTCGTGACAAATGTTGCCGCTAATACACCGTACGCAGATGACGATCGTGTTCGAGTTGGTTTTGTCAACAACGGTATCATGGCGTTATTTGAGAGTGCCAGATATCTTATTGACGGGCGAGAAATTGAATCAATAGAACGCGAGGTTGATGTTGCAACAACGATAATTGGGTTAGCGAGATACTCGGATGATTATACAAAATCGGCGGGCCCATCTATGATGTTCGCAAAGGACGCCACTAATAACGCTGATCATCTTCAGTACATTAACGTGCTGACACCACAAGATACTTCAGTTGCTAATCAAGCTGAAGCAGCTAACCCAGACCGCAGGGCAAGACCAGGCGCTGATTTCAATATTATAAAAAGTGCCAACAATAATTACAATCTAGGATTCGCAGCACGAGTAGGGATGTTGAAAAGACCACGCCGACAGTTTTCATGCGCGATTCCACTCCATCACATATTCGGATTTTGCAGAAATGTTAGAAAAGTTATCTATGGGGCTAAGCATACAATCGCGCTAACGCGAAGGGGCGATGATAACAATGCAATATGGCGTGCTGCTGGCGTCGATAACGGTAAAGTCGTTTTAACTAAAATGGCATTGTGGATGCCGGTGTTGACCCCATCAGTTACCACGGAAGCACGATTGTTATCATTTATGGAACAGGGAGGGAAATCGTTGTTGAGTTGGCTAGCGGTAACAACTGATGCTAAAGAGGATAATGTCGCCGATACATTTACATGGCACTTGGCATCAAAACAGGGTGTTTCAGCCCCGCGTCATATATTCATAGCGCTACAGAATAGGGGACGATTGGGTAATCAAGAACGCAGCCATATGATATTTGATCAATTAGGAGTCAGGGATGTTTCGCTGAGAATAAACGGACAACAGGAACCATCCGAGGATATACAGCTTAATTACGGCGACAACCATATCGCACGTGTGTATCATCGATTGCTGTCATATATGGGTCGTGATCAAAACGTCGACACTGGTTTGCAAATATCACAACTTGATTTTAAAAACCTGTATCCGATTTATTATTTTTCGTTGGAACATCTTGATTTAACGAGACAATCCGTCGTTGATATACACTTCCGAGCTCGTATAGCCCCGGGTGGTGCTGATTATAGAGCGGTTGCTGTCATTCTCAGCGATAAATCAATGCTGCTAGAAGGTGTTGGTGGACGAATGAGAATCGTTGATGCGCCAGTGGAAAACATGTAATTGAAAACACAAACGTGTTTACAATAAAATGTCGTATAGTGTTGTCAGTGTAGAGTTGACTGATGGTCAAGTCAAGAAATTACGATCAAAGTCGGCTAAACAATGCGGAACCACAATAACGCTGAAGCCGTCGCAGATGGCGGGTGGTAATCATAAGATATCGTTGACGGCGCGTCAAATAAAACATTTCAATGATGCGATGAAGAATAAAAAGGGCGTTCAAATAGATTTTTCGGCCGCAGCGATTAAAAACATGGAAAAGACCGGTGGGATATTTCCGCTGTTAGCTGCGATTCCAGCGTTGATTGCCGCGGCCGCACCAGCAGTGGCTAAGGCGGCGGCGTTAGGAGCCGTTGGTACCGCGGCGGGAATGGCATTGAAGAAGGCAACCGGGAAAGGCTATAAAAAAAAACGATCCGTGGCCGGAAAGGGTCTAAGACTACCGGGAACCCCGTATTCATGGTATTCGGGAAAGGGTCTAAGACTACCGGGAACCCCGTATTCATGGTATTCGGGAAAGGGTCTAAGACTACCGGGAACCGTTTAATGACTCCTATGTCTAATTTTGATTTAATAGATGCCGCCGACGCGTTAGCGATAAAAAACTTCAGGGGTGTTTTTATGAGGGATCAATTACCGGCGGCACCAAGGAATATTGAAACCGGCATAATTAACCTCGATGGGTCCTCCGGAGCGGAAACTCATTGGGTTGCGTACGCGATTGATCCGCGTGCAATCGTCTATTTTGATTCATACGGGTTAGCCCCGCCGAACGAGTTCATGCGGTATATCCGGGCGTGTTCAGCCCCGGTTTTTTATTCCACGCTGCCAACACAGCAATTAAGTGACCCACCGATATGCGGCCGTGAGGTATTGAACGTACTCGCGGCGATTTCATCATCGCGGAAACCACCTCATGTGGTTGTAAACGAATACACTAGTGGGGTCGTAGAGGCCCGGCGGGTTAATTAAAAACACCGTTTTTTTTACAATAACGATGATTGATATTTGGGGACGACCTATTTCGGCGCTGAAAGAATCCACGGAAACGCCCGCCACCGATGACATAAAAAAACTAATCGAGGATGAAATCGCCGATACGTTAAACCTAACAAGTGTTGACCCAGGTGAAATAGTTGTATTTCAAGACCGCCAGGGTAAATTGAAATCCAGTAATGTGTCGCTGGATGACGTTTTAACACGACAGCGTGATGCCGCCGAGAACGCTATCGCGCTGTATACCAGCGACGGACGACTCAAACCGGGTGAACATCTGTCGACGGTGACGGATAGGGTAACATTAGTCCAATACGGTTTTACAAGGTTAGATAGATCGGTGACCGAACTCAACGCGCAGGTGAAAAAATCTGTCACCGAGGTGAAAAAATCTGTCACCGATATACAACTCACTACCGCTAGTTTTTTTGGGACACCGACGGTAACCGAACCGAATCTTGCGGGGATAAAAACTACTATTTCGGAGTTTACAACGCTGTCGGGCCAATTTTACACGTTACGAAAAAATGTTAACAGGATCGATGACAACTTTGATAAATTCTTTGGTAAAAAAAATACCAAGCTGGATGAGATTACAACAACTATAAATGATATCACTGCGTATGGACAGGAAATAAAAACAATCAAAACTGATGTTGCAGCGAACAAGAATAATGTAGACGCGCATGAGCAGGAAATAGAAACAATCAGCACTAATGTTGCAACGATCATAAATAATATAGACGCACATGGACGGAAAATAGAAACAATCAAAACTGATGTTGCAGCGAACAGAAGGAGTGTAGACACGCATACAAAGGAAATAAATACACTCCTTATTAATATAGACGCGTATACACGGGAAATAGAAACAATCAAAACTGATGTTGAAGCGAACAAAAAAAATGTAGACGCGTATTGGCGGGGAATAGGAATAATCAAAACTGATGTTGCAGCGAACAAAAAAAATGTAGACGGGCATACATATGAAATAGGAACAATCAAACTTGATGTTGCAGCGAACAAAAAAAGTATGACCGAGAATACACGGGAAATAGAAACAATCAAAACTAATGTTGAAGCGAACAAGAATAATATAAACGCGTATAGAGGGGAAATAGAAACAATCAAAACTAATGTTGCAGCGAACAAGAATAATATAGACGCGAGTTGGCGGGGAGTAGGAATAGTTATAACTGATGTTGAAGCGATTAAAGACAGACTACCGAGAATGACAGAGCAACTCGAAAAAATAAAAATCCCTCATGAGAACGCCATCAACACGGTATACACAATTCGGTATGGATTTTTCGATTGGACTCCTACGCATAATACAGTAGATATCACCGCAACTGTTTGGGGCATTTATCGATTGACATTGATTTCAGCGGTGCAGTTTAATATATCATCGTCGAGTTCATCTGGGTTTAACAATACAGTATCAACAATTATGAACAAGAACACAACTGAACGGTTTATAATTCATGCCGTTGATAGAAATTTGAACACTGCAAACATCATATGGTATGTGGAATTTGTAGTGGATCTAAGTAATTGAAAACACTAGTTCTTTTAAATAAAAATGACCACCAAGGCAATTGAATCAGAGGTATCACCGACGTCACATCAATATCGATTCGATACCGCAAAAGAATTCTCCGCGAGCTTAAAAACGCTTTCCGAACAATACCGCGCAAAAATAAAAAAATACCGTCGTAAAATAACCGCCATCGACGTGGCCGTGTACTCGGTGTCCGGTATAGTAGCCGGTACCGGTGTCATTTTATCCACGGTGACCATGATGGCCCCGATCGCTGTTCCAATCGCTATCTCCGCGGCGACAACAATTGCTGGAGTCGCCAACGCAATCACTAGAAAGATATCATCGTGTTCTCAGAAAAAACTCAACGAGTATACAGTAAAACATCAAATAGTATCCGACGCGTACTCGAAATTATCCGGGTTGATCTCGTTGTCGATTGATAATTCGTTCATATCCGATGTTGAATTCTCCACGATGGTCCAGTTGTATGGCTCCGCGATGTCAAAAATCGAAAATTTTCAACTGGAAGCCGGAAACCACGTCCGCTGAAACCACTTCAATGGGCTTAAAACAAGATTCGGTGTTGAAATTAAACACTAAAAACAGCGAATAATAATAATGTCGCTGAACCCCGAAGGGTTTCAATTACTTCAACGGATCGCGGAAAACACCACTCCGGTACAAACAAGTATGATATCGATAACATCAACGAAACCCGAATTCAGTGTAAACTTCCCATCACCGGTTCCAGTGAAGGAAATAGCGCTGGCAAAATTGCGAGTATATCACAGTTGGCCTAATATCCGAGCGGACGCATTTAACGGACAACAACCTAATAACTCGCTGGTTTTTGCATGGACAAATAAACCCAATGGGACCCCAGACTGGAAGGAGGTTACAATACCAACTGGGTCATACCAAATAGAACAAATCAATAAAGAATTTCAACGCAGGATAAAATCGATTACCACAAAGGAATCAAAAATAGCTATTACGGTTCATGAACCGACGTTATCGTCGACGATTGAAATAAGCACACCGGGGTATATGGTTGATATTTATAATAGTTCAATAAGAACCATACTAGGATGGCCCGAGAATCCACCTCATGAAATCTCCGCGGACTTGCACACGAATGCGCAATCGTATCACGAGATTAATCCCAGTTATCAAAATGATTTGTCTATTATAAAAAGCGCGTTATCACCCAGCAGGTTTATATTTCAAAACAGGAATACCATGCAATGGTATTTTCCGTATAAGCAAACTCCTGAATCGTCCGCCGTGGTCACAGTTGGTTTAAATGATATCACTGGTGCTTTTACCGAAATTAATCGTAATTACCAATCACAACTAGAACAGCTACGGAAAACAAAAACACGAAAACACGTTGAGGTGTTAAATCAACTTATATCAGACATGGAATATATCAATGAACGAATCGTTAAAACAATATCTGCTAACAGCGATGATAATAAACAAAAATTCCTAACCGAGTATAATATCACAGAAGCCAATTTACCCGATTTCAAGTTTCCAGGATACAACGCACCAGAACTAAGAAAATCTCTTAATGATTTTCTCGCCCCATCAACTATCCTCAGACACGATAACGGAGAGGATGTAGGCATATTGCTCCATACAACGTAAATATCGCATCGGTGATAGCAATCAATCTAGTGTGTGATGTTATCGAAGGGAGTTACCAGGTGGATACCAAGCAATCAAATCAGGCTCAACAGGGGTATATCCTTTATTCATTTTCACCAACAGCCCCTCCGGGATTTTTAATCGTTGAGAGTCCGATTAATCCGGTCTATATGCGATGCCATAATCGGTTTTTAACGAGAATTAATTTTAGACTTACCGATCAGTCAAATAACCTAATTGATCTACAAGAGGAGGAGTTAGTGATCACTCTGTTTATAAGATCATTGTAACTCTTAGCAGCAGGGAGGGCGATGACATCGACGCGGTCGTCGCGTTTGTTTACCAGGCGCTGACGACGCTGGGATCGGCGCGCAGAAGGTATTAATTAAACCAAATGACGATTGGACGATCCCCCGACGACCGCGTCGTTTTTTTTTTACCAGGCGCTGACGACACCGGATCCGCTGAGTGCAGAAAGTATTAATTAAACCAAATGACGTTTGGACAAAATGTCGGATTCGCCCTCCCTGCTGCTCAACTACTATTACTACTACTATTAATACTACTGACGTAACTGAGTAGTCAACATGCTACTGCTACTGCTACGATCCTATTACTACCACTTCTGGTACTTCCACTGTAAAACTCATACTGCTTCTACTTCTATTACTATTTCTTTCTATAAATATGTTCTCGAATATTCACATATACATGTATGAGACAAGTACTCGCTACTCCGGTTTAAACGAAGGAATTCTGTACAATTATTTATCGAGTTAATTAAAGAATTCGCCTCACCTGATTTAATGCTATCCTATTTGTATTTAACCTTTCATTCAAATCAGAAGTCAACAAGGTATTCTCAGTCACATACGTACTTTCAATATTGCTCTTCCTGAAATAGGACATGGATTACTTGGGAGAAATACTGTGAATGTGATAATAGATATATATGACTTACTCCAGTTTTATTTTTTAGGAGTTAAATTTATCCAAAAAAAAGGTTCTGTTCAATGGTACATGTTTCAAAAAGGAAAATTTCCTCAAGCAATATGTTTAGCAGCGTTCTATTCATTGGAAAATTATATACAAATTGTTTAAAATATATTTACACTTAGCGGATTCAGATTTCCATTTGCCTTTTTACATAAACGAGACCTGACACAGACAAGAAGTTCTTATTCTGATGACCTCATAATTCATGGTCCACTTATTTTTAGTAATCTATCAGATAAAATATTGCATTTCATGTTATTGAAAGTTATCATTAGTAATGATATGTTCCGAATAAAGTTTTTCGATTTTTAAAAACAAATTAAAAGTTGTGATTTGATGGCGAATGCCAATGTCAGCAGAACACGAAAGGTACAGTTAGAATAAGTAGATCTCAGTTTCATTCAGATTATAGTGGTTATTGCATGTTGAAAAATGGTCACACTTATATTTATCTATTATTACCGACAAAAGGGGAGAAAAATAAATAAACACTTTTATAGTATGATAGAAAGGGTCCCGTGTCAAAACAAGTCATGTATGATCTGAAGTTCTTTTGTCACTCGATATGATTTTTTTCTCATTTAGGTTAATTTTTCAACATTAGGTTTGCTACGTGTGTTACATACATACATACATACATACATACATACATACACACACACACACACACACACACACACACACATACATACATACATACATACATACATACGTACATACGTACGTACATACATACATACATACATACGTACATACACACATACACATACATACATACATACACATACACATACATACATACATACATACATACACACACACATACATACATACATACATACAAACACACACACATACATTCATACATACATACATACATACATACATACGTACATACACACATACACATACATACATACATACACATACACATACATACATACATACATACACACACACATACATACATACATACATACATACATACATACATACATACATACAAACACACACACATACATTCATACATACATACATACATACATACATACATACATGCATACATACATACATACATACATACATTCATACATACATACATACAGACATACATATATACATACATACATACATACATACATACATACATAGACCTTTTATGGATACGTAGAAGTATAACCGGGGCGAATTTTCCTCATACCGACTAAATTCTTGCACATAATGTGTCTTCCTTTTGTATGCAATTATTATTCTTTTGATATAGCCTGGAGGGTATAGAAGGGGTTGGGGAAGCGACCAATTCTCAGCAAAGCGAGATAAACAAAAATGTTTAACCAGGGTGGTTGACTTTTTTCCATCGTATAACCTCCTATGTACATAATAATAATAATAATAATAATAATAATAATAATAATAATAATAATAATAATAATAATAATATTATTATTATTATTACTATTGTTGTTATTGCTATTGTTATTATCCTCAACGGTCCCTCTTTATCATAACCGATAACATTACTCATCCCTCGTTCTTTCGAGGCAGTTACGGGCATCGTTATCTAACGAACAAACATGTACTCGAGATAGCACGGTGATCATTGATCGGATTCCTTTTGTCGTTTTAACATTATATACTTATTTGAGCTACGGTGTAATAGATTTTCTAACGCAAAACCCACTTACTCGTAAACAAGGTCAGGTCTTGAACTCAGATTCAAACAAACATCTTTTTTATTTACTTCTTACATTCATGAGAAGAATTGGGTAGGCAAACCCCTTCCCTCTTAGACGAACAAAACTGAAGCACACACATTCCCTTATAAAGAAAAGAAAGATGTATATAATACATGATACAATAAAGTTTTTTTAGTATTAGTCTTTTCTTTTGAGTTTGTCTAATGTTAATATTGTATTTCTGCAACATAAACCTCTATATCAAAAGTCTCTGATTTTTGTTGTTTCATTTTAATAATGAGAGTACGTTGGTTGTTTTTTTATATATATAGAAAACTAGCACATTGAATGATCCACACCATTTGTATCTTCTTGAAGCAATACTCAACCAATCCCAACATAACGTTCATCAACAGTCGTTATTATTTATATTTCATAGAACTTTGGATCTGAACTACCTGGTGTACTCTCAAGAGTGACCTTTCATTTGTAAAGAGTTTCCAGACACTTGTCAGACCAATGCAACTTCGATTTCTTACTCACTACAAATGTCAGAGGCTCGCCAATTACGGAAATATTTGAACAGGATTTCAAAAAAAATCCTGCATACCCAAAAATCGCATCAGTTGCTTTCTAGAATTATGCACTGAAAATTTAGAGATAGCCTTGACATTGACTTATACATGCTTTAACTTGACCTTGTCTCACAATATGTCCTAAAACGTCGCACAAGTACAGCAAATCTCACTTTTACTATCAGTAAGTCGATTAAAGAATCTCATAATGCTTCCAAATGATCTTTCCATGTATGGTTGTTGAGTATGACGTCATCGATGTAAGCGTCACAATTATCTAGACCAGATGCTGTCATGTTCATTAAATGCCTGACTGCTGATGGGGGATTTTTATACCAAAAGGCATCATTGTATATTGATGAAACCAATCCGGACTTGCAAATGTCAAACTTTCTTTTCCTCTTTCGTGAATGAAATTTGCCAGAATCCGTTTTAAGGTCAAACTTGGAGACACATTTTGCATTTTCAATTTTTTTATGTAGACATATATTCCTGGCATCGGAAATTATTCTGTTTTGGTGACACTGTTGCCACTTCTATAGTCAGTACACATACACAGGGTATAATATTATTTCTGCACAAGAATACACGGTGAACAAGTTACATTACTTGGATCTATGAACTCATTCTCCAGTAAATATTCAATTTAGTTATTCAAACATCCCTGCTACAGAGGATTTCTTCTATAAGGATTATGTGTGACAGGTGTAGTATTTTCAACCTCAAAGTCATAGTAGATTTTATTTTTTCGTGTTGAAACAGTAGAAAACAAGTGCCCATATCAACATAATAGCTGTTTCAATTCAATCTTTTTTTCATTGGTTATATATGTGAAAGTTTATGGTACAGACTGTTAAGTATTTCTGAATTCCGAAGACTGGTTAAACCAAAGTTACTATAGTCATATTGGATTCCATTGTTTACATCCTTACTGTGTGGGACAGAGACAACTAAATTGATTGAATATTTGCCTTGATTATATGTACCAAATACTCCTGTAGCATATTTACATAAGAGTTTTGTTTCTGTCTCCCAGGAGTGTGAATGATGAGATTTAAATCATTTATTTTCTCTTCAATTGCTTGAGATCGAAAACATTAGGCCCGAAAGGGATTTTGAGGTATGGGTAAATTACCCAGAACTCTGATATCAGTCTGTAAACTACATTCCTTTGGACTTCTGTCACACTTTAATTTAATTTTGACTGAGTTGAGTGAAGATTGTTTCTTCCTACTTCACATGCCATAGATAATTTATATTTGGTATCGAAGACATAATCAGGAGAATTAATATGGGAATCGTCATTTATAAGTAGATTCTACGTTAGTAATTTCAATAATCCTCAGATTGTCTGTCCAAAAATTAGTTGAAAAGGACTAAAACCTAATGATTCTTGAACTGATTCCCTTGCAGCAAACAACAGTACATAAATACCCTCATCCCAATCATTTTTTGTATCAAATTTACATGACCGAATCATATTCTTCAATATTTGATGCAATCTTTCCAAAAGCCCTGTCCTTCAGGGTGATAGGCAGAATATTTGAACTGTTGGGTGCCTTAGTAATGCATGACATGGTGGAAAATTCCAGACATAACTTTTGACCGTTGGTCTGACTGGACAGATTTGTGAAAGCCAAGAAGTCTAAAAACCTTTATCAAAGCTATTACTACGGTTATAATTTTAATATTCTTTCTCTGAGAATCTTTTGGATGTAAACATAATGGTCTGCAACTATTGGTTGGCTGACTTGGTGTGAGGAAAGGGAGCGACAGAGGCTAACATTATTTTGGCAAATGTTTCGTCAAATGCAGGATTATGTTGCAGACGAGCCTTTGGTGTTTTCTACCATTTGACAATTGTGACAAGATTTGCAGTGTTTAGAAAGCTCACTTTTAATATGCGGTCAATAAAATTGATTGAAGTTCTTGTGATAAGTAACACTGCCTCCTAAATGACCCGCCAATTGAGTTTTATAGATTAGACTAAGAATGTCCACTTCGAAACAACATCGGAACTGCAATTTGACTCTCTGATCACTCGTCACCAGCGGGTACCTCAGGTAGTCTCCATTTTCTCATAAGGACTACATTTATCACAAAATATAAAAAGCGTTACCTGTGTGGTTTCAGCTTCTTTAAAAGCTCTCTAAAACAAACAGATTTCAAGGGTCTGTTCCTGTTCGACAACGAGTCATTGTCTTTTCTCACCCTGATTAGGATACAGAGAATAAGTAGGATAAAGAGGATCACGGCGACCAACATCTATTGATTGATCAATACTATAAGCAAAATTGATCTCATGAGAAGAATAACCAATAAATATGTCAGAAAAAGGAATAATTTCTTCATCAACATCATTATCATGAGCTCTTTTTGTCATAGCTCTGGTAACTGCAAAAACAGGATATAAAACAGAGATTTCATTCTAAATAGAATCAATATTTGGATCCAAACAAGGCTTGTCAGGTACAAGTGGCTTAAACAGGACCTTATCTCCAGCAAGGTCTTTGCCAAGTAATAAATGAATACGCTCAATAGGTACAGAAGCCATTGCTTTGACAACCAGGAGCAACCAGGAGTCTTGAAACTAGGTCTGGTGAACAAACTGATACGATGGAGAGAACTTTTAACAAAGCTAAACTCTACTCCTTTATATACGAACACTTTCACTAGAAGAAAACCTTAAATAAATGCAAAGTACCCGATAGCAAAGACACTGAGATGATCCTGTGTTCCTTAACATTTTAATAGGGATATACTTGGCAGAATGACCAATAAGTAACATAGAACCTTTCGACATGACTGGTTCATACTTCTCCATAATAAAATCAGACAGGGTTTCTTTGACCCATCTAGTGTATTGCTTTCAATCTAAATTGTCATCTATACGTCTTTGAAGCAAGATTATCTCGAATATCTCTGTCTTTATTATGTTGGATATTGTTCAATCTGTAGCAGAGCACCTGTTCTATTTACATCAAGTGCACGTTGAAGAGATAATGATTTCTTATCAGTTTTATGAAAAGTTTGATTTCTAAATGTCGCTCCAGACTGAGATTTGGAAGTGCTTGTATGCGAATAGATGATTTGTACAAAAAAAAAAAAAAAAAAAAACTGCTGATAGTAAGACTTATTGACAAGTGAAGGGACAATCATCTGCAGTAGTATTTTCCAAAGTCTCAACTTTTTGATCCTTGTGTTAGGTCCTGACATCGATATGGATGCAATTCTTAAACTTTTATAAGTTATCGAAAGTTATCGTAATTTTTATCAATCTTCATGACTGAGCACCATCTATCAAATAGTTGTTATTTTTCCCTTGCAAGCTCGACATGATTTGTCCGATTTCTTTTCTACAATTGCTAAACCTTTATCGAGATGCCTCAGGCACCAACTCATAACCTTCAAAATATTTTCATTAACCACATTATGATAAGTTCCATGTTGCACCGAAGTAAACTGTAGACTTCACGAACTTGCCAATAAGTACACTTTGGAATTGTAAATTCAATGCTCTCTTAGCCATTTGAAGCTTTCAGCAATTTTCTGAAAGTGGGGAAATATTTATCTACTTTTTTCATAAAATGGGTGGTAATCTAATATTTCTGGTAACAAAAAAACTTGAATCTGTTTATAAAGAGGGAGCGTGTCACGTCTATCAGATCTAATTATTTGAATCTATATTGCAGTTTTCTTTCTTCCCTCACTTCTTACTCACGGCCTCTGTTCTTCTTCTCTCTTAATTTGCATTTCTTTGCTGGACCTGCATTTCCATTTTCCTTTCTTCTTCTTTTTTTTCTCTCTCTCCTTTTCCTCTTTTTAAATGACCATTTCCATCGTTTCTTTCTGAAGCTGAAGCTTTGTTAATTCCAATTTCATTGGTTATTAAACTGTAATACTTTTAATTTCATATCAAAGCCAGAAACAAATTTACCAATCAGAACCATGGCACTATCATCCAGAATTTTCTTTCCGACCAAAGTTTTGAATCGAAATATTATTGCTCTCGTTTTGTTAAAAACGCTTTTGCTTCTGCTTCAGAAAGATCATAATGTCTGGCACTTTCAAGCAACTGGTCCCTTTTCAAAGACTCTAACCCTTCCTGGGTAGGATTTGACACAAAGTTCACCACTTTATATGACATCGGCAATGCTTGCTGGTTTCACTAAAGATGTATCAACTATGTGAAATTAAAATCTTTCATAGAGACATTGACAATTCAGGAATAAAGGCGATTTAAATTTCAAAGACAATTTTTAATATCTCTGAAATGTAATAAAGAAATGCAGATCCCGGACGAGCCCAATTTCTGTCGTGACTCTAGGTCTTAAAAAACAGAAATGAAGAGAAACCAAAAATGATAGTAAAATCAACAAATATGTATATTGGTCATGAGAAACTAAATTAATACATGTAATTAATATTGACAGAGGGTTCATCCCAATCCCAGGTATATAGCCCATGTGTCATAAATAAAAAACTGTGGTTGCATTGACAGATGTGCATGCTAAAGTATATTTGCAGTAGATACTAGCGGAGGAGTACAGTTCTAGACCAAGTAACTTAGCCCCTTTTTCATAACTTGGAAACTATTGAGTTATCCGGCTTATAAACATATGTGCACTTAATGGGCATTAAAAATATTTGTAAACATGATGCAGCTGACATTGGTCCCGTGGTTCGTCCTTACCACCAAGGGACTACGTGTCATGGTCATATCATGGAAACAATTTAGATTCCACCATGTACTCATGTACATATGTACTGGGCGTGAAAAGACAAATGTGCACCCAACTGAAATGACAAATGAACAACCAACTGTAACGACAAATGAACACCCAGCTGAAAAGACAAATACACACCCAACTGAAAAGACAAATGTACACATAAAATTGAGACTCCCAATATGAACTCACGTATATAGGAATCGGGCGTGAAAAGAAAAATGTCCTCACCCAACCCATGTTTGCCCTTAAGAAACGCAGTTCTTACTCGAAACGCTCGAACAATGAAGATGGAGGTTAAGTTGAGGTAACGCGGTGGTTGGGTGTTGGATAGCTATTTAAGCAGGATATATAATTCTAGTGTAAATAGTTCGATGTCTAAAACGGTTGGAATGGCACAAAACTGATTATCGCCTTAATCGATGATTTAACTTTCAATCGTTTAATTGGTCCGTTTACTGAAAATGACCGATCTTCGATATTTCAGTAATCTGGACATTATTAGCTGGCAAAGAATGAGTTTGATTTTCAGCTTTTGGTCACATCTTCATTTAGAAGGGTTCTGGTTCCTGACTGCCTGCTATTAGTTATAGTAGGATTGATTCAGATAAATGTAATAAACTGATCAAGAACAGTTGATAACTATCCTGAGCGTTTTTGACTCTAACTGAGTCTTTTTCAGAGGCAAAATTACAAAACACAGACAAAGAAGACGGACAATAAACACAAAAGAGAGCGTTGAATATACAACTTGTATTATGGTATTATTTAAAAATTGTGGATATCGCGTCTTATTGGTTCGTATACATTGTTATCGGTCAAAATATCAGATTGATTATATAAGACATATGAAATGTCTGATGGACAAACTGACTGCATGTATTCTTAAACCCTCCGACAAGGAAATGGCCAATAAAAACTAAAATCTTGCACCCGTTGTGAAGATCTGTGTTAAACATTATTCGCAGTCCACAAAAATTTGATAGGTTCCCAAGGGTATCATCAAGGGTCATCTATCCTTGCGAAATCCCCACGGGTACGATAAACAGTCCCAAATCTTGTGAATAAACAACCGTACCAATTTCATGTATGTTGCTCTAGAAATTAAAGTGTAATAAGTAAGTTCAAAGGAAATATTAATTTGTTTACATGAACATGTAGGAGTATTAATAGATAAATCTATAAAATTGAAGCATAAAATATCTGCACAAACACAATAATAGAGCTGTTATAATATACACAGAGCCTTGTATTTATGCTGCACCCTTCATTATGTTGACATAGCTCCATGGAATAAAGAAACACTCTCAGTATAGTGTTGTTTTATATGTTAAAGTGTATGCCAGGACTGTTCTTGCATACTCTCTCGCAATAAAGAACATACCTAAGGAAATATAAAGAAATGAAGAAAAAAAAAAACGCGGTACATGTATAGACATGTGCATATTACAGATATAAACAGTACTTAATAATACATCTTCTGAACTTCGTGGGTGATAATCCCTCTAATACATATATTGACATCCACAAGAACAGCATAGATTACATGAGAATAAAGAACAAACAAAAATGGAAATCTAAAATATGCAAACATAAAGAATCAAAACATTAAATGAATGCCACTTGTGTTGCAGTGTGTATGTAAATGCAGGATACGTTTGCTATACCGACACAACTTTCACAGCGGGGTAGAAAACAGTACAACGAAGTCACGTGAAAATTGAAAGATATAGGTGAATAGGGGGGAAAATACGTGGAGATACCATGTCCTTCTGCGAGAAAAATGAGCATCCTCTGTCACAAATGGTGGTTTGTAAAACAAAACAGTGCGTAAAGGATCAACTAGACGGTCAGAACGTATTATTTATGTTGAATGCTTAGCGATAAGAATGTATGTGAGATAACGTTCAAGAATATAAATTTCTTGATTCGTTTAACCTGAACGTACCACGAGTTTCCGAAGTAATATGAATCATTTGAAACGTTTCATGGACAGATAGGGGAATTCAAGGTATTATTGCAGATACGTGTAAATTTTATGTCTTCAAAGATAAGCGGAATCAGGAATTTAAAAAGAGGGCCGCTGGAAGCGCTGCGCAGTTTAAATGTATTGTCGAATTGCATAAACAGGACCAATGTTTAGAGGCGGAAATGGAATGGGAATGTTTAACTGATCCTTTGGATATATTGTGTTTAAGCATATGATACTAACTGAGATGAGTGTTTTAAGAAATACGATATCTTGAAATTTATAAACATGGTGCCACTTGAATGATGAGTAGGAAAGCAGCTCGCCTATAAGAAAATGTCATAAAGGTCATTAGGAAAATTGCATTGAAGAGATTGTTTTTAAAATCTAATCGAAAGAAGAACCCAGTTTTCAGCGTTATCAATGTTGAAGGAAGAATATGGGCACTGTTTTCTACCTGAGATTTAGTCTAGAGTAAATCAACCAATAACTTCCTGGTGATAAATGTATTGGTTGGGTCAGATATAATTTAATTTCATCCACCTTCAAAGGCTATAAGTTATTAGCAATGAGGTTGTGCTTGTTTCATAGTCAAGCAACACTGGAATTGGAGGCTGTGTGTTGGATTTTTTGCGAATAAGGACCATTATGTGTTGATATTAAGAGCACTGTTGCTTGCAATATGGACACGTTATCAGAAAGAAGGAGGATATTATTGTTTTATCCTATGGTGTTCTCAGAGCTACAATGCCATTAGAGTAACGTTGAGCAATAAAAGAATGGTATGATATCGTTTAAATGGCTGCCCATGCATGGGAAAACCACTGGAACTGAAACAGGGCACCGCAAACCTGGGCATGCACTGTATCAGTAAAACATTGAAGTACGTGTAGAGAAATCACAAGTTGTCTGGAAAATGTTTTCAGAAGAGAACACATATTACAATGAAATCACTTCACAAAATCCACTGCAGAGCTTATGAGAAAAAATGAAAAATTGAACATCCCACAGGGAGACATTTATAGAAAGAACCTTGCCAAAGAAATACAACAATGAATAGTCCTGTGATTAATTGAAACAGTGATGAATGTGTTTTGTGGCATTAAGGGAACTCTTCTCATATTGATGTATAAGTGAAATAATATCTTCAAGTATTTAACATATATTGTGGTGGGGCAGCGTGAGGATCGAACAGTATTCGTCGTTTTCTGATGGAAAAAAAAAGATCGCGTATAATTCAACAGTCATCTATTTTAAAAGGAACGGTTGGGGGGCGGTAAATAGGTCAAGACATCTAATAGACATCTCACACTCCTACTACAAATGTTAGTTATTTCTTCTTGTTGCTGTGATTTTCTCACCACAACGGTTTGAAAGAAGGAAGTTTTAAAGATTATCTATCTAATCAACAAACGAACTCGAGATACCTATGTTGATGGAATCATATCTTTATTCGAGGTCTCGTTCAAACCAGAAGTCAAGAAAGTCGACTTGATCAGACATGTTCTTTCGATATAGCTCTGCCTGAAACTAGCCATATAGACATTTACGAGATGTATGCGTGTGTATGTGTATGTGTGTGATTTGGATTTTTTAAGTTGCTTTAAAGTGTGGCAGTTTATAGTGATGTCTAGCACTTGGGCATCTTGCCGCAGACATGTAGCATCATGTCCCACCCAGTCACATTCTCCTGACACCATGCCAACCAATCCTAACACTAACCTCTTGATCCTGAACAGTACCAATTTTATTAAGTCTTTTGTATGACTCGGCCGGGGTTCGAATCCTCAACCTCTCGCATCCGAGGCGGAAGCTCAAACCACTATGCCACCCGAGCGATCTGCATACATACATACATACATACATACATACATACATACACCTTTTAAGGATTTGTATGAACACGAATGATTCTTCACTCAAATCTACGTATTTATAATACCTCCGACTACTAATGTTTGAGTACAGTACGCGAATACCATAGCTAAGATGCCAGGACAATCTAGACTTTATGGAAAGACAGAAGGCATTCCGATTGGCAACGAGGACTGTATAGAAAATAGCATGATGACAGATTTGGCCACGTTGGGTGGTCTCGATTATTAGTATTACCTCTTTGATATTCGATTATTATTATTATTATTATTATTATTATTATTGTTATTATTATTATCCTAAATGGTCTCTTTTGTCTGAAACGAAAAATACTATCCCGCCCCCCCCCCCCTTATTATCCTTTATCTCAGCGATAAAGTTTTTTTGGGGGCAGTTAACGCACATTTATCTCACGCTCCATTAATAGACAACACGTAGTCAAGATAACACTACGGTTGTTGATCGGATTCTCTGTCATTTTCACATTATCCAACCTGATAGGGTAGACAGGAGACTTTTTTTCTTCAGATGTGAATTTATTTCTTTATATTATATTATGGATCACCAAAGATTGTTTTAACAGGTAAGACTTTGTAGTTGTAGTAGTTGTAGCAGTTACTATCTTTTTTAACGTTTTTCCTGTTGAAAACCAGGCAGTTGTATTTCTGTTTGATTTGGTGCTTTACGGCACTGCAACACAAGTAGGTATTTAGTTCGGAGGCAATTGGAGTAACGTGTCTTGCTCAAGGACACACCAATATGGCCGATCCAGGCTGGTCTGATGGTAGTATTCGAACCCACATAGTTTCTTTCATGAGTCCTGCACGCTAGCCACTAAGCTACATCAACAACAAGTTTTACTTCTTAATTCAAAGAATTGTCATCTAGGTAACTGTAAGAGAGAGAATAAATTTTCGATCTTTGTCACCCTGCCTTTCTGTCCTTTCGGTTTCTGTTATATTTTACTCATAGGGGCTCGTATCAATACTTACAATTTAATGTTCAGTAACTTCAGTCAAACATACACTGTAAGTATTGTTTTATACTAATGTATGACTGACAGTTCAACTGTACGCGACGATAGGAGCCCCTGTGGTTTTACTCCGGAAGATCGGACGTGATCTTTCCCTCTGCACTGTGTGAATGGCATCCCTTTATTTCTCTGTTAGTTTCGTTGGGTGGAGGGTGGGTGGGTTAATACCGACAGAATTCTGCTCTTTAAATACTAGTGCACTTGGACCGTTCAAAAGACACCTAGCTATAATCTATAAGCCACCATTAAAGGAACTGAAAAACCTTTCTGAATGCTCTTCAGGCAGTTACTGTTATTACTTTTGTTAGACATACAAATCGCAACTACTTTGTTTTAACGTTATTTTTCTTCTGAAAATTAATTACAAGTTCCAGCAATTATCTGTACCTATGTCTTCGCACCCCTTTAAGAAATCTAGTTTTTCACAGAATACGGTACACACCGTAACATTAGGTTACATTTCTAACCTGTCTAGTTTGTTTAATACAACACAATACTATGCACAAAGTTACATTAGGTTAAAGGAGATATTTTGAAGTTGCTGCTTCTTATATCTCATGCCAATTCTTCACGTACTAATCAGGTCCTTTTTCTTGAATTTCACCTGTAATTACTGTCGATACTAAAAGACTTTATCCGGAAGAATAGAATTTCAAACAAAAATAATGCTTTTACAATAAGAAAGTTTGTTTTCTAAGAGCTTTCCCGATTACTGGATTACAGCTACATTAATTCATATCTTCATATAAAGAACTGCACTTCAAAGGTGATATATATAGTCCTATATTTTTAACACGTGTCTCCTCTCCTGTACGATCCTGGTAGTGACCAGCATAACCATGAACCATGACGTATTTACGCACTAAATCTTGTCTGTAGAAGAGCTAGATCATGCAAATCACAGCTCCTGCAAACTAAGACCAGCACACTATTCAAAGTGGAACTATGTGAACAAAGATACATATTTATTCTGGATTCTTCCTTTGTCACCTTTGCCAGAGTCGTCTTCCCTCCTTATTGTATTTGGGGTTTCATCACTGGCATGGATGCTGTCACGGCGCTACCGCAGAGGATGTCAAAAGACACGAGTGTTGTTAATGGTGATGAACTGAACATAGAAAAAGACTTTTAACAAATATTGTAAAAAATAAAATGGGCTCGTCAAATAAGAAAATGAAAGCCAATTCAACATGGCAAAGACATTTCGACCAAAACTTTTACAAAGCAATCGAACAAAAAAGAAAACAAGCTTCACAACTGGCCTCACAGCATAGCAGAGCGACTGTCATTCAGTTGGCGCCTCAGCGGACGTATCACGAACAGTGAACATTACATAGCAACACTACCAACAAAACCAACAAGACATTGGGATTTCATTGATGAAACTTAAACATTGGTTCCTCCACAATGAAGGAATAAGCATATAGATCTTTGGACCGATAATGGACTGTATGGACACCATGAAGTAGAATTAATGATATAGAGAAGAAATAGTACATAGACCAGGAAACATGTAATGTAAATAACGTGTTACTGGCATGTTACGACACCGTATTTTTCTTTATTTGATCGTTGATTAAAGCCATATCAAATTATGAAAAGTTATTTCATACTATGTGACAACTAGAGTAAAGTGTATTGCCAAGGAATACACCACAGTTTCTGGTCCTGTCAGGATTGGAACCAACGTCCCTCTGGCCTCTTGTCAAGGCGATCTTTTCTAGAGCCTACATAACTTGCGTACATGAGTGATCGTCCCCAATTTACGAATGATACGTTCCAAGAAAGCGTCTGTAAGGCGATCGTAACATAAGTGTACATAACCTGTGTGCACGTGAGTTAAAATCCGACTTCGTCATCATGTGTTTTGAAGAAATTGCAACCTATTAATTGATTGCGAGTGAAGTTCTAGTCATTTCTGGTAAAATGACCACAAAAATAAAATAGAAAAGAAATGAGATGTTTGTTTCAAATTGTCACACTGAATAGCACAAAGGTCACAAAATTGTAATATAGGGATTTAATGAGTAGAGGTCAGTGTTATCATCAACACATAACTCAATGGTCAGTGTTATCATCAATACATAACTCAATGGTCAGTGTTATCTTCAACATTTGACCCAAGATGTCAAAAGTATATTGATACGATGGTCGTTTAAAAATGTTACTGACGACTGCATTTGTAAAGAAACACAACTTTGCCACATTTAAATGAAAGACGTATTTTAAAAAGCTATATTGATATCATACCAAAAAAGAGCGTATGTTCTAAACTATAATGATGCTATAAAAAAGCCTAAACTATATTCGATGTTCTATAAAAAAAAAAAGGCCAGGAATACTTTATTCATCGGTAAATATAAAACCATAGGTTTTCGGTTATGTACTTGCTTACGCTCTGAAAGTGTGACCGTATATGAACTTAATTTCATTAATAGTTGAATAATTACACCCCACCCCCCGTTTCGCATGTACAGGGAAAATAAGAAAGGAAAGAAAAAATTCAGAACTGAAGGAACATTATAAGATACATTTTTGACAACGAAATGTTTTGGGGTTTTTTTGTGGTAAAAGATATCCTTCGCAAAGACAAAAGTAATGGGTAAAATAGGAGTCTTAATCAATCTTTAGTTTTAAGTTTGACCATGGCAGTTTGATTTCTGCTTGATCCAGCCAAAATAAAAAGTTTGATCTGGGTTGATTACCTTTTAACTCCCCTTCAATTATTGCGTCCGTTTCATTGTCTTTCTCCGCGCTGAGAGAGAGAGAGAGAGAGAGAGAGAGAGAGAGAGAGATCAATTTGCGCAAGTTGACCTGGGGGGATCGAGGGGGTAAGTATATTATTCTGTCACTTGCCTATTTACTTCGAAGAATATCATAGGAAAAGAATCAGGATTTGTGAGCGATTTTATGAAATATTTTCCACCGAGTAAGTTCAGCGCCAGGTAATTGTTCCATTGACGTCTTAAAGAAATTAATTTATTATATTGGTTTAGTTGTTTTCACCACGCAATTTAGATTTTTTTTAAATGACTGTATAAGAAGAACTGGACATATGGTAACACTAGAATCACTTGGTCTGTACCTTGTCAAGCCTACCACTGACGATTTTTATTAGAGTGTACTATATGATAGAACTTTCTTCATTTAGAGACAGGCATATTTAACGATATTCATTGTGTATATATATATATATATATATATATATATATATATATATATATATATATATATATATATATATATATCACTGAACGAACAAAACAAACTAATGCTTTACCAGCTACTGCTACTATTTGTGGTATTAATATCATGGTAACCAACAAAAGTAATGAAGATCACATCAGTAACGACGATCAAAATAGAGTTGATGGTGATGACGTAGATATCATCATCTCAACCGCCTTCTCGTCAGAAATTCTAAAAGACCACGTATCTCGAATGTCACCCAGATTTACCACTAAGATCAGTCGAAACCCGTTCACAACCAGGTCACCAGCTACTGTGAGTCAGACGAGCCCTTACGTACAAAGAGAGGGACGACAAAGACTGATTGTCGCGGTCGTGAATCTATCCCAGTTCGTCTGTTTAGCAGTCGGACAAATATATAAGACTAGACTAAGAGGTCCGTACCAAGTAGGCTGGTTAGTAAGTGGTCTCATATACCCTGACCGCTACAGCACTATAATATGTGGCTATTTATTCTTAAAGATGCTCTTTTCACAACACACACACACACACACACACACACACACACACACACACATCGCAACGGCGACGAAATCAACAGTCCGATCGCCAAGGAGACACAATGTGAGCATCCGAGATATCTAGAAATATGTAAAACATTCATGATGTCGACCGGGCACCTAAACACACACGCACACACGTACGCACACACACACCAATAAAGCATGCATAAGATATGGAGGTTTGGGAGATGGGAAAGTGGAAGAGGTATCCAAGTTAGGTATCTCAATTTGTTTGACTTATAGCATTATCAGAAGAGAAGAAATTTATGAATCGCTTTCTTAAAGAAGAGAATCTTGATTTTGTTTAATATGCAGAATGATATTTCACAACACTGATGCAGAATATGTAAAATACAAAAGTACAGAGTCGTTTTGGATTTGGCAAGCTAAGATTAGAGTTCGAAATAGATCATAGATTGTGTGAATCGATATTGGAAGCTGGAATCTGAAGATAGCGGATATATTGTGTGGCTATGTTATGAAAAGATGTACAATAGCTTTAAAAGTACTTTTATCTACAATTATAAGATAATCGTTGTAAATTAAGGAATAAATGTTAGGATGGCTTGTCCTTCCTTGTAATAATTCTTGCGGCTGGTTTCTTGAGTTTAATTACAGTGTATCTGATTTTTATCAGTAGCAATGCAATTCCCAATGGGATGCAACAACAATCAAACAAAGGCAATATATGTCCATTATAAAATATTTTTAGCATAGATTCTGGCACGTACGAATATAGTCTGTAGTCTGTTCACTGATGCTATTCCGAAGGATACTACACAACACACCGGCTTTGTTTGATGTTCATGCGATCAATACCACTCAAGTGAGCGATCTCGTGTTCTGTTGGGTCTTTTGTTGCATTGCAATACTACAAGGCCAACGTTAATACAGCTTGAAGAATATTGCATGAAAGTTACCGCCAATGTTATATTAAGGCAGTGTTTTATATGCCTTTATAGCAACAGTTTTGACATCCATCCTAAACTGGTGAAACACGTCTTCGAATCTAGATTACATGGAAAGAAACTAGACTACCTGGACTGTTTATGTTATGTTTCGCTTTGAGACTAATTTTTCTCACCCGTGCGACTGAGAAATCTGTCTGTCTTGCTAATCTTGCTTTTTCTATCTCAGTCTGGTTATCTCACAACTGTCGTCTCAGTCATGGTGTCCACGCGCTAGGAACTACTTTTAAAAAAATAGATGTCTTCTGCGGTGCCTGACGGAGATGTTATAAAATCCAACAACACACACACACACACACACACCCACCCACATATATATATATATATATATATATATATATATATATATATATATATATATATATATATATATATATATAAAACTCATAAAGCAACTTAAGATCTCTACAAATTTGATAATATCATACAAAACATTTTGACACGCGCACACACACACACACACACACACACACACACACACACACAAGCCGAACAATTCTATACTCCCTTCACACAAACAATTCACATCACTGGACACACAAAACCAAACTCTCTCAAGAGCTACTGAAAAACCAGCAAAACCAGAAATGTGTTACGTCAAAATGGTTTCTTGTAACTTTGTTTACCGAACACCCAGAATCCACCCCGGTTGAATCAAATAATAATGCGATTGCTAAACGTAGACACATTTACTTACCAATCAGAGTGTTTCATTCATCAGTCCACATGTTATTCCACAAAAAGATTTCCATACAGTGTATCATTGCACTTGTGATAGCAACACTTGCCATATTTCCAGGACAGAAAATTTTAATTTCCAAAAAGGACATGAATTAGACATTTCCTTATATCGCTGTACACTTCGTTTGAACTTTACCCTGTATGTATACTCATATTGTACTTCACAGTACCGTTGCCTACCATGCAACGTTTCCCAAATTAGAACTCGTGAAAGTTAAAACTTAACCGTTTGAAAGAAATTAATTATTTATTGTCAGATTCATATTTCATCCATCAGTTATATTTTTGTCTAATGCGTAGAACTTGTGTGCTTAGGTTCAACGGTCACCCCATAGCGTTATTAACATATTCTTCTTAATGCGCAGTATAAACATAAGCACGTGGTTCGAGACATTCATTGTGCAATATTTCCAACACATAACAATTATAACTTTTTCTAGGTTTTTTTCCTTTTCTAAGGGCGGAAAATATAGCTAGAATCCATTAAAATAATTATTCAGATTTTCATAAAAGTGTACAAAACCGGATGACCTTTATATAGAGTGAGAAGCAATAATAGTACTGTGTTTTGACTCTGCTAACTAAATTGTAAGGGTGCTGGGTTATTTTAATTTAGTTTTAAAAATTGGGTGAGAAAAATAATATATGTCGGTGTTTGTACATAGACATGGAAATCCCGGTCGGACAAAATTCATGGGGAGACAAGTAATGTAACCTCTTGGCTGGGATTTCCTTGTCTCGGTCCAAACCCAAAATGTATTCTATTAGAATTCGGTGAGTAACCGCATGGTTACTAGAGTCTCTCGTTTTTAATTTATGCCTCCTTCCTCTGCTTCACATCCACCTTATTCTCTTTCTTTCCTTTTGAAAATGAAGATTTCCTAACACATTTAATACAGACGCATTTTGGTAAGACAGAAGCCTTTCTAGCCAAAACAAGTAAACATTTCTGTAACCGTTGAAAGTTACATAGCTGGCAAATAGACAGCTATTGGCAATATCATGTCTTTGTCCCATTCTTTGATACCTGAACTGCAAGTGTAACAGGAACATTAAATTTGATCCCATTCATCCGCCCCTACGTCCGTAATGTCTAGTTCGTTAGTACGATGACACAAAAAGCATTAGACATTGGACAAATGGAATTTAATAGGCATGTTTACGTCCATATATCAATGACGTGGTTAGATTTACGGATCGTTTTAATATCTGAGTTATTTAATAGGTTTTACATGTCTTACTACTTTCATATTTTATTGTCATTTTTTTAAAACAATATAGGAGTGGACGCGAGTTAATTCATCTGCGTCCTTTTCCAGACCATACAAAAATGGTCCGAAGATGATATTCATTTCATACACGCACAATGAGCATGCCTGAACTAAAAACATATACGTATATATTAGGTTTTATCAATTTTTATACTTGGCTTTTTTCAGTGAAAATCCGATAAGCACAATATCGCAGAAACCGCATAACCTGGAACAAACATAAATTTGGTAAGCATGTTTTTACCCATCCTTTGATAACCTCATTATACTTTTATGTCATTTCTGTGATTATAACTCAAATAATTAGTTATTATCTTTCTTGTCTTCAAATCCTCTTAGCACTAATAACTTAGACACCTGCTTACATAGACAGTGAAATTTAGTAGGTCTGTTTATAGACTGGCTTAAGTAAACGTCCTGATTACATTTCGATCCAGATTACGTAAGTTTCTTGCATGTTTTTGCTAATTATTTTATATTCTTTTGGACTTGTCCCTTTCAATAAAAAAACCATTGGGATGCATATGAAGAGCCATTTGTAATATGCATACCTAGCAAGATGCTAATGTAATTTCAGATCATTATTTAGGGTCACCTTTTTTTAGTTTTCTGCATCTGTTTAGCTCGAGCTTTAATTAAAAGCGCACATCCTGTTAGTAAATTAATTTTGAAAGTGCCTGATAAAAAAAATAATTTGTTAGGTCTATTTATATTCGCAATTTTTACAATTTGGACATTAACTGTTTTGCTGCAGTAGGAGCATACATGCTTAAAAACACAAACCTATGTTCATTTTGTTTTCTTAACGGCGCAGAAAGACAGTAAAACTTATTCTAGTTCTGATGCAAAAAGTGCTGCCAATGTTCAATGACCATAAAAGAAAATTTCTCATGATTTTACATGTATTGGTATGTGTTCTATGTGCACAAAGTTTGTTAAAACCCGTGGAGTTTGGTCTGTCTCTATTCTTCCTTCGAATTTGTATTGTTTTCCTCAACTTATTTACCTGTAGACATGAAGATCCAAAGGTTTGCCATCGTCTTCACAATCTGGTGTATGAAAGTTACAGTGGCAGTGGATTCTTGCACACCAGGTAATGCCCATCTCTCTCTCTCTCTCTCTCTCTATTAAACATCCGATATGTATGTATGTATATATATATATATATATATATATATATATATATATATATATATATATATATATATATATATATATATATATATATATATATATATTCGCGAACTTAAGCTCTTGCAAGTTTTCAAAATCAGAAAGAATTTTTTTCAGGATTTAGTTTATCGGATAATTGTATTCTTTCATTTTTTAAATTTGTAATCGCAGAAATAATACTATCAATATTTTCATAATTGACTATTATAATAAATATATATATATCTTTTGGAACCTTATTTTGGTTTTGGATACATGTTAGAAAACGTGCATAGATCTTTATTAACTTAATTCTAAGGAAACATACATATATCTTAATTAACTTAATTCTAAGGACAGTACAATTTCCCTTTGTGAACTTCCAGCTTGCCACCGCATGCTAGCAAGTCCAGAAGGAAACATACATAAATCTTAATTAACTTAATTCTAAGGACAGTACAATTTCCCTTTGTGAACTTCCAGCTTGCCACCGCATGCTAGCAAGTCCAGAAGGAAACATACATAAATCTTAATTAACTTAATTCTAAGGACAGTACAATTTCCCTTTGTGAACTTCCAGCTTGCCACCGCATGCTAGCAAGTCCAGAAGGAAACATACATAAATCTTAATTAACTTAATTCTAAGGACGGCACACAACACTAACTTAACTACGGGAACCAGCCTCGAATTCAACAGATTTTTGCACACTCCCCTATAATCAACCCCGGAGTGGAGAAAAGAACTTCCACCACGTGTTGACATGGCGGGGTGGGTTTTTTTCAGTTGAGTTCGAGGCTGGGGGGACTGGACCCCCACTTATACAGATAAACCGATATTACGCATCCACTGACAATGTGTTCGGTACGAAGATTCGACCCATAGCCGCCTGTATCATAATCAGCCACGCTACCGATTAGACCACAAATTCTAGTTAAGAAATATACGTTTCATAAATTATTATATACTGAACTGTTTTGAATTAATCTTTCTAACTATTTCTGAATTAATATTTCTAGCTATTTCTGAACGAATATTTCTAATTATTTCTGAACTAAGTTAAAAAATATCTCTTCGGTAAAACGTAGGAAAAATAAATATTGCGCAATACAAAAATACTCGGATCAAGAAGGAGGTAAATCGAAGTAAATACTGAAGACAACCCTGACAGTATTATCTAACTTATCCAAAAAATCTTATCAAGACCGATTCGATATCTAGATCTAGGGTCGTGTAAATTTATCGTTATAAAACCGTATGGTTTTGATTGTGCACGACTGAATAAATTTCTGAACTTATTATATTCCATGTCACCGCTACACTAGGTCTGATGAACATTTCGTAGCGTGTGAGTATCGACTCCATTAAACACAGACGGAATGTTATCCGCTGCTCTATAACACAATGGTACAGATAAATTTGGAAACTTCTTCTTGTGCAAAATAAATAATTCTTTTTGAAGATCATCTCTGACTATCTTTCTACTTGCAACTATCAAATCATCCGGTCTCCATTTATCCCAAAAATCGCCCATAGAAGTCTCTGAAATCACTTCACGCATTATTTCACATTGAACTCTATTCGGTTGTAGTCTGATTCATTTTTTTAATTCTTTTAATTCGTCATCAAGTGCTCTATGATCATCAACTATTTCTTCGTAGTGGTCCACAAAATATTTCAACCAATCATGTGGAGATAACCCAACAAAAGGTGGTGGTTGACCATGATCGCCACACATTATCACAGCAGTATTCTTCAGCAACAGCCAATCGAGAAATATTTTTAATATTTCTAATGATACTGTACACATATCGTAACAAACGATGATCTTTGGAATGTATTTCTCTCCCATTCGATCAGGAGTCCATGCGTCACCTTTCCACCGAAAGAAGCTGTGATAGGTACACGATTTCACTCCTCCTTGTTTCATTTCTCTGGCAAGTCTGTGTGTAGCAGTTAAAACAATCATATTATCTGAATTCTGTCTAAATAATTCAGTAACACGAGTTGTCTTACCACAACCGCCAGGTCCGTTTAGATAGACCGTCTTGTGTCTAGATACTGGATCGTGTACAGATGGCAACAACCAAGTTGTCGGTGACATTTGTGATTGTTCGATTTTACGATAAGTATCCTTGATCGGAACATATGCTGATTCGGAATAATCATGTAACGTTTCTTCTTTTATTCTCCATGATGCATCCTCGTTCACCAGCGATTTATATTTTTTATCGATATAAAACGAGTCAGTAGCGACTCTGACAGCAGTCAGAGAGAATCTGTTTATCATTGAGAATAAATTTATAGAAACGTACGCTATTACTGAAGACCTTAGATGTGTATACTGAGGTGACTCACACTCACCGTCTATATGACAAACAATTGTACCCAACTTTGTTCCATTTGATAAGAAAGCTGTTTCTCCAGTCACATGTATATCTCTTGCCGTCGTATCTGCGATTATAAAATCGTAGTCAGCATCGTCCATAATTATCGTGTACAATGTCGTTTATAATCATATGCCCCACCTTGAGTAAATTTACCGATTATTTTTCTACCGAGATCTTTCATGTTTATTTCTTCGATAAGATTTTTGTTCATGATACTATAATCGAGATTATCACCTCGACATTTGTCGGGTGTAGGTAACCAAACTTCGGTCTGCTTCCGATATGATATAATTGCTTCACTTACAATCAACGATCTCAGTATTTTACAATCAAGCATATATCGTTATAAAACAATCGGAGCCCAATGTTTCTCAGAAAAATGTCTACCAAACCAAACATAACAAACCGGATGAAGATCATTGGCAAACTCGAATGATACAACGCGAGTGAATCCTGTCAGAACAAAATCTGGTAATGGTCTATTTATCGATACTCGCGTCATCTCGTGTGTCGGGTCGCCAAATCTTTTAAAATATCTAGAACACTCACCCATTCCAAGAAAACTTCCCGGGTAACACGCGACCATATCAACCGACATCATATCATCACGGTCATGCTTAGAATTCCATAATCCTCCGTGCCCGTATTCGACGCATCTTAATTGTACATCTTCGAGAAAATCAAACCGAGTTGGCTTCCACGAATTTTTCTTTCTTGCAAGGTGAGCTGCAACTGATGAAACGGTAAAACAATTACTTAATAATTCGACATCAGATGAAAATCTTTTCGCGAGTTTTTCCAATTCGCCATGAAGAGATTCCTTACGATATATTTCACCGCTAGGTCGTACAAATTGATCGTATTTTTCATCACTTTTAAATAACCACACTGACACAGGATCGTTTTTACTTATTTCGTGAATAAAATCAAACATGTTTTCTGGGGGATAAAACCTTACGGTTCGATCTCGTGGAAACACCATAACTGCGCTGGTCCACGCGTGAGCATTACGATTAACAATATTTATCAGAGCTCCTCCTTTTTTTATAATGTTTCGAATCATATAATACCTCTCCAATTATCGTTGTCATAATTATCAGTTTTCTTTTTAAAAAATTCTAACCTAGAAACATCATTTATTTTTGCTCCGGTATCCTTGACTGAATCAGCCCATTCGATTATTATTTTACGTCGTTGTTCCGTTAATTTATTACCGCGTGTCGCATTTGTAAAATGTTCGATTACTCGTTCGGCTACACAATTTAACCCTATCGCGGTTTTCATTGGCTTCAGATCATCAATACTCGGTTTTTCATTTAGCTGACAAATTCCATAAATAACCGCCGTCACAGGATACGCTAGAACGTAATACGGTTTGCCAATCCCGGTCAACATTCCTGGCCTGGAATCTTTACTCAATATGGCGGGTTTTTTATTATGATGGATAGGATCGTATTTGTCACGAATAATCCAATCACTTTCCTTTAGTACAATGAATTTTATTCTGATGTGGTATTTTCGATCATCGAGGTAGTTAATGATAACCGCTGCTCGTTTATCGTTCATCGTAGCATCAATGGTTCTGTCGCTCACAATTCTAAACGTCGACCATACGTGAGATGCACCATCTGTGCGAAATTCGTCCTTGGCATCGTGAATTTTATTAATCAAACTTTTATTTTTTGGATCAACTAGATCTTTTATTGGCAAGTCAGGGGTTAGTCTGTCAAGATCGGATCTTGAAGTTTTCCAGGGTTTGATTCTGGATAATCTCTCCAACTCATCCATACTATATTTCAAACAAACATTTAAATAAAAAAATATTTGTATACAATGAATGATAGGCTCATTAATTGTAACAAATCCTGTTGAAATGAATTTTTCTGGATGCACTCACAAAGTATACAAAGGGGAGTCTTGGTCCAATACCGTGTTTGAAATGTGTTATCGGAGTTAGAGGAAAAACATAGCTGTGTGCACAAAGCGGTGGCAAGAGGTAGAGAGAGCTCAAGAGATATTATGATAACAAAAATAACAGCGAAAACGCTATAAAACGCGTGGAGGATTATATATCAAGATTTCAGACGAATAATGAATTAAACAAACGATATTATTATATAAATGAACCAAACAAACGAGGATTTTGTGAGACATCCAATAATAACAAATTACGAAGCATCTCGTGATGGTGTAGTTAGAAACTGTCGGTTGAAAAGGTTGGTTGGTTTTGTTACTAATCAGGGTTACCTTCAGTTTTCATACAGGGGAGAGGGAAAAATAAAAGATTATTTCTGTCATAGATTCGCCTTTGAATGTTTCTCCGGGGTGATCAAATATGGTCTTGTGATCGATCATATTGACGGTGATAGATCTAATAATTCTTTATCCAATCTGACAGTTGTCACGCAAAGTCAGAATTGTAGATCTGGAAACGCTGGCTATAATAATAAGAGTGCTAAAGCAGTTGTATCCACAAATTTAGAGACTGGCGAAGAGACAGTTTTTCAATCAATGACTGCCGCTGAAAAATATTTTGATTTTATAAGTTCCTCAATACATTGCGTAGCAAAAAATATAACCAAATCTGCTTTTTCAAGAAATTATAAACAAAAAATCATTTTTCGTTATTGTTAAATGTAAACTAGATCGTCTGCATCATACCAGGAAAATTTAAAACTCAGAAGATCAGCTTCTCTTATCTTGTATGCATCTAAAAACTGTTGTTTTTCGCCTACACCCTTAGGATCAATTACTTTCTGAATTAATCGCTGGTGAAGATATTCCATGTCAGATACAAACTGATTTAATATTTCTATTTGTTTGATAATCTCGTTTCGTGGTGATGACAAATCAAAAAGATGTTCCTGGAAACTCTGCCATAGTTTTTTTAGTTGTGTTTTATGTTCCCGATTAATGACTTCAAAATATTCAATAATTTTACCTAGGCGAATAATGGATGAAATTTCTTCTCTATTGAGTGGTTCATAAATAAAAATCCACCGCATAGAGTCCTTATTGATGATTCCAAATTTACTACCCGACGTTGCGCTTTTTATATGAAGTAGATGATCTTTGTATGATGGGGTAATTTCGTGGCATGATTCTTTGTCCGTGGTAAAATCAGATTTTTTCGGTTCTAGTAACTGTGGAGATATTAGCGGTGCAACTTCAGGCCAGCCTAAAACAGTTCTAATCGATGATTGATAAATATCGACCGCGTAATCAGGCGAATGTATTTCAACTGTAGAAGATAGCGTTGGCTCTTGAACTTTAATTGATATTTTTGATTCTTTTCCCGTGATATTTTTTATTTTGCGCTGAATTTCTTCATTGATCTTTTCGATCTCATAACTGCCAGTTGGTATTCAAATAACGACCCAGTCAGAGGTGCCATCTGGTTTATTTTTGTTGGCAAACACGAACAAATTATTTGATGGAACACCATCAAATGAGTTCGATCTCATATTTGGCCAGCTGTAATATACTCGTACTTGTGCTAGTGCGATCTCTTTTGCTGGAATCGCAGTTGGAAAGTCAATATTGAATTCGGGTTTAATCTAGCTTACCGAGATCATCATTGTTCTAGGTGGAGTTGTGTTTGTTACGATCTGCTGAAGTAGTTCGGTCATTATTATTTTCATTTTCTTTCAAGTCAAGGTCGATTACTTCATTGTACACCTTCATCATGTTGGTAAATTCGAAATATGATATTGTTGTGTCGTCAAGGCTAGATGATATCAACGACGACAATTTCGAGTACGCGGCTGTTGCTGTGTGCAACCTCGTGACAGTCGTGGTATTTTGTACTCGTGCACGTGGATATCTTTTTCGCGATGATGTTAAAAACACCAGCGATAGCGTTGATGATGAAACGCATATCGTTGCCGCTGCCACTGTTATCGGAGTCAACGCTGATAACACTATCTCAGTGGACGCAACAAGTGTAGATACTGAATACACTACAACATCAATGAGAACTACGCGCCGCTTGTGTTTTTTTACTTTTATTATATACTTGTCAACGATGGCTTTAAACGCTGATTGCCATTCACGTACTTGATCATATCTATATTGTTGGACATTTAATGTTGTTGTTGACGCCGTCGTTAACTTCGTCAGTGCCATTATAACTTTATACGGTGACCAACTGAGGTGTTTCAGCTGCAAATTCTAAGCACCACCAGTACGATGCTTGGGTTAATTTCTTATCAGCTGCTTCCAGCATAAAATGTTTCTTCGGTTCCTTTATTTAATATAACAGATACAACTCCGGAAAACTTATCAGTTGAATGACGCCAGAGATACGTCGTAAATATCTCAAATTTTGCAGCGCTAAACACAGACAACCTGTACACACCAGTCACCGTTGCTGTATGCTTAATAGTATTATTTTGCGGTGATCATGTTGCGAACCCAGATGATACTGTGTATGATATGTTGGTGATATGCCCGGGAGTTAGTCCGGGTGGAATTTTAATCAAACTAATTTTGTTAACGATCTCAGGAATCCCACTTACAACATCTTCGAGTGTTTTCTTAATCGTATCCAATGTTTCTTTGATATCAGAGAGTTTTGCATCAACGGACTACCAAAGAACTCATCTGCGATCTCATTAAGCTTTCTAAAATTTCTACGGAGATTTGTAAACGCGCTTACGTGAATATCATACTCGGCTCGCAACGTGGATAATTTAGTATCCATGCTGTCAAAGTATTTTTTTTTGTTGCGGCATCTTCGTCGGATGTTGGATCTCTCAGCACAACTATCTTGTTTCCGTTCATACTGAGCTCTCCTGTCATTGTATCACCAGTTGATTTTAAACGATTAGCAACGCTTTTTGCAATTTCATCTCTGATAGTTGTAAATGATATACTTGTGTCTCTAATTTTTCCGCTCTCAGTAAACACTGGAATGTTATCAGTGACCGCACCGAGTACTCGTCGAACTATGTCATTCCATTTGATATTACTCATTCTTAAAACACCGTATTTATCCTGAAAAATAACAACTTCATCTCGATCAACTCCAGCAAGATTCATAATATCGGAAAGACCATCCTTAGTAGCGTACTTCGATAGATCAATATCGTCTTTGCTTTTCTTACCCCTGGTTTTACCAAGAGAAGAAGTTCTTCCGTAAATATCAACCTTTAAAGATCTTAAGATCTGTCTAATAGTGGCTACTCGTATAATTAAGCACGGTTTTATGAGGTGGTTTGGTTGATTTAGATATAGCTCTGAGTACATTAATTGCTTCACGGCCGAATATTGGTGGATCTATCATTGTTTGTGTTGGTAGTATTGAATACCAACTTTTTGTGCCGTGAAATGGTGCGACATATTTTAAAAACTCAACTGGTGGAGCTAACCCGTACGAATCAAAATAAACAATTCCACGTGGATCAATTGCGTATGATACCCAGTGAGTACCAGGTCCTGAATTATCATCAAAATTAATGATACCCATTTCTGGATTATTGGTTGCTGTGGTAGTTGATCTCTCATAAAAAGACCTCTGAAGTTTTTTATTTTTAGTCGTTTAGCAGCATCGAGTAAATCAAAATTTAACATTGGAATCAACGAAGTGACCCTGGGAGGCTGAGACCTTTTCCCCAACGAGACCCCGGTAATCTCAGACCTTGTCCCTTTTTTGTAACCTTTTCCCGTTGCTTTCTTTAATGCCATTCCAGCGGCGATTCCAACAGCACCTAACGCAGCTGCCTTTGCTACGGCTGGAGCAGCAGCAGCTATCAACGCTGGTATAGCAGCGAGAAATGGAAAAATACCACCTGTTTTAACCATATCTTTGATAGCAGCTGGAGAAAGATCAAATTGAACCCCGGTTTTTGATTCCAGTGCTTTATTGAAATGTTTGAGCTGAGTCTTGGTTAGCGACAATTTGTTTTGACTACCGCTAGAAATTTGATCTCGTTTTAGTGATATTTTTGTTCCGCTTTATTCGCAAGTTTTGACTGTAATTTTTTTACCTGACCTTGATTCAGAGTGACATTAACATGACAGTACGACATTTTTATTATAATACTCGTTATTTTCCACTGGCGCATCAACGACCCTCATTCGACCACTACCATCTTCGAGTAACATTGTTTTGTCACTGAGTATAACCGCGATCGCTCTGTAAGGACCATAAACAACTGGTGGTCCAGCCGCGAGAACTGGGGTGTTCAGTAACGTTAGCTCTGAAGTGTATATCAATGACAGATTGTTTCGATAAATCAAGATGCTCCAACGAAAAGTAATAGATCGGATACAATTTTGTAAAATCCAACTGTGATATATGCAATTCAGTACCTATGTTTTGATCACGCCCCATATATGTCATCAAACCATGATATGCGCGTGCAACATGATTGTTTGCAAAATTAAGTAAAATATCTTCGGATGGTTCTTGTTGCCCGTTTGTTCTCATCGAAACCCCGGTAACACCGATTTTATCAAATATCATATGAGAATGTTCTTGATTATTTATCCGATTAGCATTTTGAAACGCAATAAAAAGATGTCGTGGCGCGGAAACACCCTGTTACGATGCTATATGCCAAGTAAATAAACTTGAAACAATACTTTGAACAGCATCTGTGGTCACTGTCAGCCATGATAGTAATGATTTACCGCCTTGATCCATGAATGACAATAATTCTTGTTCCTTTGCCATTGATGGAGTCATTACGGGCATCCACAGTGAGAGTTTTGTCAGTATTACTTTACCATCAGCAACACCATCACCTCGCCAAATTGCATCATTATCATCGCCTTTTCTCACGAGCACAACTGTGTGTTTACCTCCAAAGATAACCCTTCTAACATTTCTGCAAAATCCGAAGATATGAGATATTGGAATCGCGCATGAAAATCTTCTACGATCTCCTGACAACATTGATTGACGAGTTGTAAATCCTAGGTTGAAATTTGGATTAGTATTTTTTATAACATCGAAAGCATCAGCTGGTCTAGCTTCGTGTTCAGGTTCATCTGGTTGTGGATCAGATGCAGTACCCACTGGTGTCCGTACCTTAATATGTTGAAAGTGATCAGCATGGTCAGTAATATCTTTAGCGAACATCATTGATGGACCGGCCGATCATGTGTAATCATCGGGATACCTCGCTAAACCGATTATTGTTGTAGCAACATAGACATTCCTCTGAACTGATTCAATATTTTTTTCCATCAATCATGTATATAGCACTATCAAACAGTGCCATAGTCCCGTTGTTGACAAAACCAACTCGCAAATTGGCGGCATATGGTGTATTAGACACAACATTCGTTACGAGTTCACCTTCAACTTCAATAAACGCCTCGGCGGGCAAGAAAAATCTACTTGTATCTTGAAGTTCGATACGTCCGCGTTGATTTGGTTGCCTTGCGTCATACGAGTAAAATTGATAATCACATACTGATTCATCTTTGAGAACTGGCGCATCCATGTCAAATGCTGTGTCGGACTGACGTTTAAACATTTTATTATATATTCCTGATTTTAAATCAATATCGCGAGCGATTATGAAGTCCACTCCCTGCTATTAAATTTGCAGTAATATTTCTTTGTATTTCATCGGATCCTTGATCCATCAGGTCTGCCAGTTTTTTATTTGCGGCTTGATTTACTACTTTACTGACGTCTGCAGGAATAACTTCAGTGGACGGTAATTTCACCTGCTGTGATTGGACCACTTGTGGTCTGCGCATTAATCGTGCCAGTCTTTCTTTGATTGCCGAGAACACCTTACCAGTAACGTTGACAATTGTACCAGGAGCTTTTTCACGAACAACATCAATAGCTTTCATTGATAATTGTTTTGCAAGAGGCACTGCTTTTGGAGCTATTCTTGTAAATAACCCTTGAATAACATTACCAAATCCATCTCCGTAAATTGCCCTGTAGATTGGTAATCGTGAGTTCACTACTCTAACCAATGCAGGTTTGCGATGTCGTTGATGTATGATCATCTTATTTATTATTTATATATCTAATCATGGAGATTAAATCACTAGTCATCAACAAGTTCATCAATAAATTCTCGGTATACGCTGATATCCATGATACCGCCCTGAAATAATCTTCTACAACTATCAGCCGCTTCATTAATTATTTCTGGTGAGTTATTTCCAGCTCGTTTTCCTCCCATGAGAATTTCTAACCTTTGTACGTCATTGAAAATAGTATCGGGACAAATTAGATTACCTCCCGTAAAACCGCTACCAGTGGCACCAGGTGCATCTTTTTCTTGTGGACACTGTGGTCGAGTAGTTTTAAATTTATATACCCTGGATCTTTCGAATGAAACGCGAATTTTTAGAGGCAAAATATAACGCGGAAACCCAATTATTGGGCTTTACTTTGTTAACAAATTCAGGTTTTAAATAATTTTCTTTAGAATATATTGATGCGCAGCGATATTGATTAGTTTATCCTGGGCAGCAAAAGTATTAAGAGCTTTATTGGTAAACATTGCTGTAGGTAATGACGGTAATCTGAAAGACTTAGGTTGAGGTTGTTCTATTTGTTGCAGAGGTGGAGGAGGTTGATAGGAAGGCTCTTGATCAGGGGGCGAAAAGGGAGGTGGTGGTTGTTGAGGTTGTAATTTGTATTGTTTTACTTCTCCATTATAAATCCTTTGTATTTCCCTCATAAAACTCGTAAATTTTAGATCATCATTTCTGGCTTGTTTTTTGTTGAAGTATACACGATATATCCATCTGATGAAAGTAGCATTGTTTACGGTAGAAAACTTTGGTTTTAAAATTTTGTCTTTTTGAGTTAGACTTCCCCGTGTCATAGCAGGTACATATCTTTCTTCAATTCCTTTAAGTTGCTTAATAACGCCTTCCTTAAATTTTGCAATCAGTTCAATATTTTGCTTTATTGGCTTAGGTTTAGGCGCCAGTGCTTTTCTCACGTCGGCGACTTCAGTACGAATTTTGCCAATACCTTCAAGTATTTCTTCATCGACAGGTGGAGGTTGAGCCGCAGCTATTTCAGTTGGAAGCTCTCGCAAAATCTTTTCTGTTTGTTTAGTTCTCGCAGCTATTTTTCTCAGTTTGTTCAGTGGTTTGTCTGATTGATGGAAGTAGAGCTTCAGTAGCCGTTGCAACTCTTTCAGTAACTTTTGTGACGGCTTAAATAATTGTTCTGTATCCTCCGCAAACTCAACTTTTGCTTCTTGCCGCGCTTGCAAGTTTTTTCTAAAAGAATCTCTCTCGAGCTAACCGAGCAGCATACGATTCCGGATGAACCATTATTTGATATAACAATTTTTAATTAATATCAGCAGAGAGGGCGCGACCTCGATAAGGCATCATAGCAGTAAACTTTGCGTATATTATTTTAGAAAACTATGAAGCGAAAAAAAAAAATAACAGAAAAAGCTAACCCCGTAGAGAGACTCGCTCTCGGAAAGTTAGGGACTTCTCGGTTTCATGTCGCAATCGCATTTTTTTTTCGGTTTTGTATAAAGGTTAATTTACCGAAATTTTGTCTAAAAAGTTGGTGGGTTCGCCCTCTCTGTTGATATATATATATATATATATATATATATATATATATATATATATATATATATATATATATATATTTGTACGTAAATAACAAGGTAGTCCTGTAATGTGAATATAGAAAGCACTAACTCATTAAGATCGGTTTTACTTCATAAGCATTACAACACCATGGGTTTCCTTGACCAGGATTAGGAACAGACTATCACATAGTCACATTTATGCTTTAGGGTTAGACAAAGGAGAATAAAAATATATGCATTTGCACGTGGTGGCCATAATATAAATTTACGGATATAACTAGGGAGCTTTAGTCTGCGTTTCCATCCGTCGGTCGCACATTCGTTTCAGCGTTATGTACGTTATGATTCGAAGGTGCATAGCGAATTTTAAGTTTTCCTGCACACTTTCTATGCTATAACTCTTCAAAGCAATCTGACATCAAGGAACGAAACTTATATAATTATACATCATCGCTATAAAGTGTCGCGCACCACACTGGTGTAATGTCTTCAGGATCAAGGTGAGCTCTCTCTTCAGGATCAAGGTCAGTTCTCACAATATTACGTTTTCGTCACATTTTAGCTTCTCCTCCATAACGAGCCGTTTGAGGGACGAAACTTGCTATACATATACATCGTCATTAGAAGGTGTGACGCGTATCACATTGGGTGTCCTTTCTTTACTTTCAAGGTCACGTCCCAGTATTTTATGTTTTCCACCACACTTTCTCTTCGCTCTTTAGTTTTGAAGGTGTCTGAGATTACGTAACGCACATTGATGCACTGGTACGTGATCAATAAAAAATATCTCAAGTATCACGCTTTAAGTTTTTACTGGTAAAAGTCAGAATTCAAGATTATAGTTATTCATCTTACTTCACCTACCGTTCTATAACTTTTCAGCATTGTGAGATTAAGGAATCAAACTATACTTATTTATCGGAATTATATGTATATTTCATTTGCATTATCTGTTAGGTTTTATTTGTTTAATTCCATTATATGCTATTGATAATGTAACATTGTATTTTGGACTTGACCTTGTTCAAAATCATGATCATTTTCTACCTGACCTGCATCTTTGATTTTTATATATAATTTTAGAAATAGACTTCTAAGTATAACCATGATTTTATCTTGTAAATATTTGGAGCCTTCTAGAAGGAAACCTTCTATTGGGTAATATTATTTTTGTACTTGAAGTCAAGTAAAAGAAGATATAATCATGTTTTTCTAAAAATTAATTACTCGCACTTGAAAATCTTAGCAGAATCAGTTGCATTGTTGTTGTGTCCGGAAATTCATTTGGGCTGGAATTTATTTATTCCCTTGTTTAAGTTATTCTTCTTTGAAAGTGCTCACAAATAACGTTTTATGAAATAGAGACTCAAATTTATACTTAACTTTGACATAATAATATATTCTTGGATTGTATATTTGTGATCCAACGAAAGACTGTTGACACATCAACACTAAACAGGCCACCACAAGCACATCAACACTTCACCCTTGGATTTTTTGTTTGGTTTCCACTAAAGTTTATTCAGAACTTTATTTATTAGGACTTGTGACTGTAATTCTAGGATTATTTGGGATTCAATTCTCACTACCCTAAATCCTTTTTTCTTTACATGTTCACATTGTTTACAAGGTAAATAATGTATTTGTTGAATTTTACAAACTCTGTTGCTTATCACTCTTTTCTATTGCTTATTTTAAGACCACAGAGTTGTAATTTACGATATGTTGTAAATTACATACGGGTTCCTATTTTCAAGGTCAATGCTCATTGTGTTAAATTTTCCTCACTGTTTCCAGTACAGTCTATTAAGTTAAAAGCTGTTTAAGATTAAAAAATGTAACGTAGTCTTCTTATAAGTCATCATCAGCAGGCATGGCTCGTACCATACTTGGGACCCTTTTTCTAAGGTATATGTCTTGCTTTAACATGTTCAACTTTCCGTGACTCTTTTCTTTCCACTGAAAGAGACATTTTATATGAAGGGATGAAATTGGTACAAATGAATTTCATCGCTAGTGCGTCGCAAACCCCACAGAGGCGTATGCTTCTACAAATTACAAAAGCACGGTTTCTAAACCCGAACCAGATGAAACTTAATCGCGGCCCACAGCGCATGGCAACTTTTCTGGCTTCCACATAACTTTCCCATATTTGCACTTGCGTGTGCCTACTAACAAGCAATTAGTAATTAAACCCCGATCGGTTTGAATGTACCCCCGGTCGTTACCCACACAGGAGCGACTGCCCTTCACGCGAGTACCTCACAGCAATATCGATCAGCTCTGACTGGAACGATATTGTGCTGGATGGTAAGAAAAATGCTGTCAACAAGAACAATCTGAGTGGCGACCGGTTCTATTTAAATGAGACTATCATATTAAATAAGAGCAGCGAGTAGAATGTTTTTGAAAATATCACCGTTTGACGCACAGTTATCATGAAAAAATTGCATCCGTGGCTAATACGGAAATAAAAATTGACCTATCAGTTGTGTGCTTTTGCCATCTCAGGAAGGTCACATGTTTAGTCTGAATGTAACATATCCTTTTGTCAAAATGGCTATAAAAAATTATGTACAATTTTTCAAAAACGTATTCGGGGCTTTCTTGAAAAACTTACCAGGTCAGGGATGGCGTTTGAGCGAGCACGGTGAAGAAATGTGGTAATTCATGGTGTGATTTTGTGGGACAAAATTAAAAGTCGTTGATGTTGATTGAGTCAACAAGGGCAAATCAATCAGATATTGCGTTTGACCTGCAATATATCGATGGCATCCAGATTCAGAAGTCTTCAAAGACTATAAGAATCGACGAACAATACCTCAGAAACGGAGCAGTGCAGACAATGAAGAAATTATTTGAGGTAATTTCCAAGTCCATTGGAGGAAATGCCATGGCTGAGATATTTCTGCAGCATTGTAGGACGTTTGATGCTGTTCGATACAAACATACAAAGTCTGGCCGTACTCGAGTTGATGTAGTACTCATTGATGGATCATTTGATCTCGTTTGGACCGAGATCGACTTTATGGAAGATCAATCCAGGTTCACAGAGTTATTTTATAAAGATCCCGGAAAGATCATGCCTGTGGCCAACGCAGATGCCTGCGAAACCCACTCGCGAGATCGCCCTTTGGTTTGAAACCAATCATAAATCAGAAATTTCCGCACGAACTGATGCCTAATAATCGTCCCACATGCTTGTGGTTGAATCATTCCACATTTTGCGGTGGGATGCACGCCGGCATGTCCACAACTAACATGGTGTTTCGCCATCAACCGAGCAACGTCTCTGAAAAATTATTTTCCCAGGCAAACATGCTAAAGCCTCGGCCATGTCTGCAACACTGACTGTATCTTTTGGACTTTTAAGACACTGCATCCTTTTATCTGCTGACAAGATTCACGACTGCTAGTGTTAATTATATGTACGCATATGATTTTGTCGTTCATGATCGCGTCCTTGACATTTTGTCGTTATGTGTGCTTGCAAGCTGCATACCTAATCATGTGTGAGAAACAAGATATCAGCCCGACGATCTTCGTTTTGTGTCGAAACATCAGATGATCCACGGGAAATCTTCTCGAGGCAGGTAAATAAATCTGACACAATTCTTGATTATCCAGTCATGCTCCAGCCACACTACAGGTAACTTTCCAACGGATGCATCCACCTTACAGTAATTTCCCGGACTATAGTATATCGCGTGTATGGTTCACTCGAAATCTATACGTTTCTCAGGCAGTTTCGCAGTTCGTAAAACTCAACCGTTTTTATATATCTGATCATGTGATGACTAATGTGTATGATTACTCCATCCTCTGACGATTGTGTTATGATGTACGAAGGTATTTCACGTGCTTGAGTCGTCTGCAAGCAGTGAAGCTGCCATTCAGTTCTTTTGCAAGATCGATGAAGTATCCACCATTGACGACCTTGATTTGTACGACAATGTGATACTTGACCAGCAAGACAACCCCGCGAAAATATTTTCTTGGGGTCGCACAAAAACTCAGATGTGATCAATATGACACAACGATACGCACACGCTCTAAATATACGATGAAAGTCACGATGGAAACTACCACAGCTCCAGACGTAGGCCAGGCGCGATTGTGACAATCCAGGAAGACATATATGCGATCATAGGTGACATCAAAGAAATCCAAGAGGATGTTAGTATGGCCGCAAAATGCAGCCATGTATTCTATAAAAGACGTCAGAGAGGAAATTGCCAATATTCTAAGGCCAAAAGCACACACGTAGAAAGCAAAGATGGAAACACCAACCCAGCTCTTTATTATCAATCTAGCAATAATCTTTAAAAAACCCATACGTGCCGGTCTTTCAAGACACTCTTCCAACAAAAGAGGTGGTAGTAAAAGTATCACCGAGGTCAAATGATGCATTGATGAACAAATTATAGCCCGAATGGGTATTTAGGGAGATTACTGTAAGTAAACAATCCATCTGTCTGAACTGGGGTCTTTTATAAAAAAAAGTTGTTGAATTTGCAGAAGGGAACTTTGGTAAATGCAACAAATTATAGGAGAAATTTAAGGGTCGATACTGTCCAACTCGAGGAAATGATGTACCTCGTCCACAGAAATCCAAACATAATACAATCTCTATGCGCCACCTTCACCAGAAGCGTCCACGTGAACTTTTAACCAGAACTCACAACCGAACCCGTATCCGAACTCTAAACCGAAATATCTTTTTAAGCCATGAATAAGTAGGAAAGCGACAGCAGCAGAGGCAAAGACACATCGGGCGAAACAACTGGAACAAAAAACAACTTAAGGCGAGAAGAACATTCGCAAGATAAAAGTACAACCTAAACCCGAACCTGAATCCGGCAAAGCCACATGGAAAAGTCCTCCTGAATGAAAAAGCCTTGGTGGACCAGTTCCCTCCTTCTGTGACCAGCAACATGTTAAAGACCATGTGGATAGGTTAGAGACGCTGTTAGGCCAGAAGTTATCGAGTCCACGTCAATTTGCCAGCGGTTTCTGACCGACAACATCATGGACCTAGGGACTTTTCGCGAGTTAGTTGGTGAACTCATTGAAAACAACAATTATTTATACAATACCGATAATTAATTCTGAGGAGACGCTTCGCGTGCTCTGAGAAATCGATGCTAAGATGCGGAGTCATCTCGATGATCACGATCTCCTCAAGGAAGTCAGAATTTCGTGCGGTTTCCCAACACCTATTACTCCTGTCGGATACTCCACAGTTGAAGTCACAGTTGATTCGTTACTCGTTGATCACATACGACCTAATATACGATCGCGGTCGTTTGGGTGCCTTGATGTGAATAACACACAAGAGTTATCGTAAGGCTCAGGCATAACCCGGAACGTTGCTGAGCTTTCCACTGGCGCCTATGATCACTAAAGATTTCAAAATCAGTAAATACATTCACGAGCCCATACTCAGCTCTGCCATCTTGATCGCATCTCCACAGTACCCAGTTGACATCTCCCAGTTGTTGCCAAGAACGAGCGCAAATTCTGCGTGAAGGATGCAGCAGTACCGTTGTCAGGATCTTCTTGATGATCCAGGTTAATCTAACATGTGATGCCATCAACGGCACTTACCATGTTTGAGCTGGCTCTCAAGTCTCCAACAGCATTGGTAGTGCAACTGCCACAATGTTTTCTATATTTTTTAGATTCCACTTAACAATCCTGGACTCGTGCACGTCCGCTTTCCCTCGTGGACCAGTGCGGGCACGCGTTGGAACTTCGCTGGCAAACTGTGATATCATTGTACATTTGAGATCAACTTGATAGGGAATGTATATAATGACCGTAGTGAGAAGTTATTCACGTGTGACGCCCGTTAGTGTTATGAACACAAGAAAACCCGTTTATGCGACATATCATATAAATTGTTAACGGAAGCACCAAAGGTTACCACGGGATCGCCCTGTGTGCAGCACCGATCGCTAAACAAGGTACAATGTTAGTCGTTGATAGCAAAAGCGTTGCTGAATGTTCAATAGATTCAAGACTGACTATCGCGATTAACACTGCAGTCAAATGTTACATTTGTGCTACTGCGAGTTGTTTCTCTCCCGCCCACAGCAACAATACCGCGCCTGTTTGTACAATCAGCAGTAAAGCTGCTATACGAAGTCTGGACGCGTTAGCACAATGCAATACTGAGTCGATCTTTGTAATCCTGGAAGTGGGGAGTCGATTGCGGTTGGGGATGCGACGCAAAAAATATTAGCCGAAACCGATAATGCAAACATGAGACACTATGGTTTGATTTAAAGATGTATCCTATCCCGTGTTGGACATAGACGCGCCTGTGTTGTGATATTGAAGCGTCTGAGATTGCCAGCAGTATTCGTACCCAGCCACAGTCCCCAATGAACCTAGACAAATAGAATGAAAAGTGCATGAGATGTCTAGATATTTTCTACCGTGCGAGGTCATCTTAAATATCGATGGAAATATTATACGAGTCAACGCTAACGATTACACCGATGATACCCTAGATGGATATATCAACAACATCATCATGAGTTATTCAACAGCGCAAGTTATCTCATCGACAGAAAGGAAATCGAAGCATGTTTCAACAAAGTCTATGTTTGTCACGACGATTCACAGACTCGCCAGAAACAGCGAGTATTACGCGAAATTTGTTGCCTAGTCTTTGATATTTAACGACGACTAAAACGGATATGCAGACCGTATGCATCATTTGGTACGTCAGCTTGCTCTGGATGCTTTCATTGACCTGCAACCTGCCGGTGTGACTGCCAGACCTGGCGCAACTATTCAAAGACCAAACTTACATTTCAACCTCAGATTCTCAACTCATCGAGGACAATTTTATGGAGACCATTTGTTGTTTTCATGTGCGATTCTGCTTCCTTTTGCATTCGCCTTGACCAATCAATGCCATCTCACCTGTCCCCGTGGATTCGACTCTCGGGTTCGGCCAGTGTAGATACACGAGAAAGCTGCCAATAGCTTCCTCTGGGTCGGTGGTTCTTACCGCGATTTTACTCGCGGTTTTAATCCACCAGTTATACTCGCCGCCATGTATAGCCTACCTTGCGCTGAGAAACGGTGTTAAACCCAAAACAACAGCTTCTCAGTTATATTTACAGATTTTACAGCGATGAATGCAAGGTTATTTTTGGAGTCAAATACACAATCGTTTGAACCTAGAAGGGCCACGACAACGATGTGATTTGGCATGGTGCCGATATCGCTGATGATCAACTTGAATTGCTGTGATAACTCTTTTGCTGGCGACGAAAGTGCGCTTATTATCATTTACAAAGTCCGAAAACGGTATCATTTCACCACAGGCTCGATACAAAACATAGTTCATCTGTTACCATGGTCAATAAATACCCAAAAGGTATCAGCGCACCAAGACACGTGTTCGTTACAAACTCTGTCTCGAGTGTCCGGCGGACAAACCAGTAGTGTGACGATAATTGATAATTTAGGAGTTCCTTAAGTTTCTCTGCGATTGAACAGTCATCGGGAACCATCCGAAGAAATTTTGAGCGATTGGTAAGCCAATCAAGTCGCATGTGTATATCAAAAACGATGGTCGTACATGGGCTGCAGACTTATCCAAAAGATTTGAGTCCGCTATACTCGATGTAATAGTTTTTGTTGGTCGACATGCACTTTAATCCAAAATTTAATCCGGCTGGTGCTATTTACAGATGCATTGGTGTGATACTCCCCGACAAGAAAAAGCTGTTGGAGGGCACAGGTGGCCGGATGAGGGCCATTAAGGTGCCTATGGGATATTCATTGTTGTTTTCTTAAATTCCTAATTCAACAGCATAATTAGGAAATAATATCATATCATGATGATAAAGTTGGTCTTAGCAAAAATCAGCTTGAAAAGAAGAGTGCAATAAGAAATAAGTATAGGGTCACATTCAAACTTTCTCCGATAATCCTAACAAGAAATGTCCCCGTATTATATACCAACTGCAACTTGATCAGCTCAAGAAAGCTAAACAAAAGTTAATCTCTATAACATTAAAGTTATCGAAGTCAGAGATGGAGCAAATGAAAACGAGGGGTGACATATTTTTGTCCGTGCGGCCATTCCAGTACATCTGAAAAAGACGGTCGGGGAATCTACAAAAAATGGGAAAGGTCTTCGACTACACGGTTTGAATCTAAGCTGTGGTGTCGCTGATGACCAATACAATTTTGATTCAATCGCGATGACAAAATCAAAGATTTAGGAGGCTCCTTCATGCGGGATGAAATTGGTCATCCATGTTAACGATTCCAATTTTTCTCTCACTTGGGAATCCAGAATCGTTGACCTGGTTTCGTCAGAAGAACCTGGACCTCAGTGGATCGCATGGTCGATAACGCATCAGCATTTTTTTCTATTTAGACCCGTACGGTCTTACGCCACGTGAAGTCGTTCATTATCTACGCGATGGTGTAGGCCATCGTTCGGGATAGGGAGGAGGGCAGGCAACGCTATTTTATTCAACGCTACGGTTGCAAACTGGAGCATCTTGTTGTTGGGGCACCGTGTGCAATCGAGTGTTCATCGATTCCTCGACGGTGTTGCACCGCCATATGAAGTCATTGATTATGTACGTGATAGGGTACATAATGGTTACTGGGGTGATAGCGCACGAGCCACTGTTTGATTCAATGATACCTTTGCAAACTCGAACAGACGGCTCAATATATGGACATCTCGTCGTTGTTGGAGCAATGTGTGCACTCGAACTATCACCGACCCAACGAGCTTATCGATTTTCGTTGTCACTTAGAAGCTATGCTTCATATCATATAAAAGTGCTAGTAGACATTTACAGACGTGCGAGCTGAAAGAGCATCGCAGACGTAGATTTGGCTAGGTTTGCTATCAAAGCCGATATGGTCGAGAGAGCAAACCGGGTTGTTATTTGCGTTGACACAAAAGAGCTTGTGATTCTTCAAGATTGAACAGGAAAACTGCAAACGACCAACGACATTTTCTACGACACTGATTTGAAGCCGTGAGAAACATGGCCAAGATCGCCGAAAACGAAGAAATCTGAGACTCTGGTGTGTTGGTTGCCTTCAGTAAAGCCTACGTCAACACAAATACGGAACTGAAAGTTAAACAGTTCTGCGACATAATGAACGGAGCTCTTATCATGAACGGAAACTGAATCCGACGAATGCAAGAATCCATCAAAGATACTGATGCTGTGACTAAACAATGTGAAAATTAGCGAACGATCAACTGATATCAAGGTAGGTGTATGAAAACACCAGATTGTCAAAATCGCGTAATTTATCAGAAGAAAAAAAATTTGACACAGGACTATTTACTGTATAACATGTCAATTTTGATGGATTTATCCCCCAAGGGAACTTTGGACTTGTTACTGATATATCCATATATTTTTTCTTTATTGTGTACACAATTATTAACGCATAGATGACTCTTACAAATTGAATTAGTAGAACAAAATGCAACTACTGGTAGATCCCCATGCTGCAGCTAAGATATTAAACGACAGAGATTCTTTATATAGGTCAGATCTCGATGACAATTCACTGAAAACGTTCTAGGTTCCAGACTTGTTGAAGATTAACAAGTTTGAAAGAATATAGATACTAAGGATATTTAATGAGGTTGTAGCAATACTAAACACCTTTGGTATAAGTATTTAAACAATGTCAACCTGGTATATATGGCAGACGAGACACTTGCAGAATGTGTTTATGGTGATGATAAAGCTGGGGAAGAAAGTGTTTTGGATCAGCTTGGAGAGCGCTGGCATACGCTGAAATATAATCTACGTGAGGGCCAAGTAGATATTGACAGCTGGGACCATACTAATAGTCCAATACAACTCGACGCTAGCTTGGAATCATCGCATTTACACGCTACAACGTCACCGTCGGACGTGAAATCAGGCAGATACTGTTTCGGCAACAAAGTTAGCCGTGATAAAATTCTCCGTCAATTGTATCTAACCACCAAGACTGACTCAAAAAAAGAGAAAGATCTCGACTAATATTTACAAAATACACAATTATCCCCGTAACAGTTCTTGGACGAAAGCTAGAACTAACGTTTTAGGCAAAAGGCTAAGGTGTACTAGGTTTATTTCTAGTGAAAAAGGCGCCAAGCAAAAAAACAATCGCCCGATACAAAGATTCCCAGTGAAAATGTGTTCTACCATTTAATAACAGTTCTACAAGTAAAGAAAATCAATCGGTTGGATGTTCTCGAGCGTCTTGCACTCAACCGCGATGCATCTGGACAAGGTCAGCCACTCGAGCAATTATATTCTGCGATCATATTATTAATCGAAGAACTGTGATGAACCCTCAAAGTTACCGAAGCGAAACAACAATTGAAGCAGAACAACAGCTGCTATATGAAATTGCAAAGAAAACCGCCATTCGCGAAATACAAACGCGTGTGTGTTGACGCATATCAGATCTGCGAACTTGCCGCGGACACAACTATTGGCTTTGGCGTTATCGGAATCGAGACTACGGCGACTATCATAGGCACACTGATAGGATTTGCCGTCACTTCTATACCGATACTAACCAGTGTCGCGAGAGGCGCTAGAAAACTTATTTCATAACGAGTGCATCAACGAGCACGTGTTCATTCAGAAATTCTCGCCGCATCGCAAACATTCTCAATATTATTAGTAAACTATACCCGGTGGCCATTGAAGATAAAACAATTACCGACGTCGAATTTCGAGACGGTGTTGGCAGAATGGAAAACTTTCGACGACTGTTGCACAGATAATCGCAAGGCAGAAACGAAATAGACAATTGATATGCATGGTCTCACAATTGTATCACAATTATTTTTTTTTCAATATAGTCTTTACATTCGTGTATCAGTATTTAACTTTCCATTACGTCCAAAACCTAATTAAAAAAAAACATTTCCTTCAAATCAGTACCAAGACTGCCTAAATCAAACTCAAGCATCACCACCAAAATGAAAGAGTAAAAAATGCTCTAAAAATATGCTGGGACAACTCTGCGCCATATTCGCTATATATTATCCCTACGCGGTCTAACTTGGAGGTCACATCCTTATTTTAGGATTAACAAAATAGTTCCAAACACTTAACTGCATTCCTTGGTTTATTTGCATGATTTGCTAAGGTCATTTAATATATCTTTTGATTGGTATGCAAACAAAGTTAAATTCTTCGTAAAATGACTATATTAACATGTGTTTTTGCAATAGGTAAAATTGCAAATGCTTATTGGAGCACTTTCATTGTGCAATTTTTAATTTAGGAGGTGCGTAGTTGCGCATGTAGCTACGTTCTTCAATTTCAGAGGCAAGTAAACCTTGTATATAATCCTCAATCCCAAAATGTGTAAATAAAAGTGATCGGTTCCGAAAAACACCTCAACTTCTGAAGTTGGGTACTGGGGCTACATTCGTGGGTACTTACCCGGAAGTAATAATTGTGACCTGTTTCCGTATGCGGTAAACGTCGAGTAAACGTGCAAACTAAAACAATGTTGCTCTAATAAGTATCGGGGGCCCCGAGTGGCCGAATGGTCTAAAGCGCTCACCATTATGGAACACTGCCATCTCACCTCTGCCTGCGTGGGTTCGAGTCTCAAGTTCGGCCAATGTGGGTATGTGAGATCGTTTGTCAGTAGCTTCTCGTGGGTCGATGTGTCTTTTCCGGGTTCTTCCGCCACCATTTATACTGGACGTCATGTATAGCTTATCTTATTCCGAAAATGGCGTTAAACCCTACAACAAACAACAACAACCAATAAGTATCAATGCTGCAGACACAACTGATCAATATAGTAATGGGGCGCTTGCGAGTAGGGAAGTCACATCCATGTGATTAACGACCCGGGAGCATTCGAAACCGTGCGGGTTTTAATTGTATCTACCTTATCTACGCCTGCACGAGTGCAAAAGTGGGTAAAGTCATGGTCAAGCCAGACTGGTTTCCGCGTGCTGACATTACAACCGTGTGTTTGTCAAACATGTGGGCCGCTATTAGGTTTCGTCTGGCAGTGATTTCGAAACCGTACGGGTTATGTTTGTGGATAAATATCGGCGCTTACCAGTGTTTGTATCCCGACAGGGATGCACTCGGGCGTGAAAAATAAAGTCACGAATATAGAACGTACGGACTAATGAAAATCTTTAATTGATAGTTGTTGCAGCAAAGTGATTTAATAGTGTATTGTGTCTGATTCGCATAGAAAATTGTCCACGTCATAGACAAAAATACATATTTGTTAAATAAATACAATTTTTGTCTTCTTAGTTAAAATATGCCTCCTTGCAAAAGTATAATTTTCGTTGTAAATTCAATTATTTACTCTGCATTATATAATTTGTTATCATTGCAGAGAAACTTATTTTCGCAATTTTCTTCAGCAATAAAATAATTTTCGCCGCAAAAGGTATTACTCCCATAAACAAAATGTGTTATATATAAACCGTCGCGTAAGCCTATAATTAACATCAACTCCAGGTCTGAGTTATAAATATGTGTAAGAAATAGTGCCCATCATAAGGAAATTGCAATTTAAAATCCAAGTATCAAATAGTTTCCGAATAAGGCTGGTGAATTTACATTACTATAAATTTGTCGAAAGATGTTTAATCTCGCATACTGTTCTTGATATTGATAAAATAGGGTTAACCAATTATAGTGTAAGTACATGTATAAATACTGTGTCCTTATATTTTGTTTTAGACATTTAATACAAAATTGCAGGGAAGAAAGAAAGAAGTGTTGGGTTATATTTACTTATGTATACATGTACTTGAACTCTAGAATTACAGAAACCTATACACGCATAATTCAGACAAAGATCGTTATTTCCAATGCATGTAACGCCATGAAAAAAAATTAAAAAGAGACCTCAGTGTGTGTGTGTGTGACATATAACATGGATCGCACCCTATAACAAGTGTGGTTCAAATGTCAGTTTACACAGTCTAAAATATGGAATGGTGGAAAAGTGGACCATATGTACCTCTAACTGGACTGACTGACAGGTGAACTGCATATGTGATATTAAAGCATAAGAAGAACTAATAGAGAGGTAGTCTCAAACTCTTTAAACAACAACTAATTAGCATTATAAAACAGTACATAAGTATAGATCTTTGGCATTCCTTGGGTCTCACCCTCCGCTGCATACGGTTAGTTGTGGAAAGATGGTAGATGGCCAACATGCCAACATGCCCTATCTATGAGGCAGAATTGCCAGTATGACTGATGTCCAGGCAGAATTGCCGATGTTTTGAGACGGACTCGCCAGTATGACTAACTGACATAACTGTTAAGGCAGAGTTGCCGCTGTATTGAGGCAGAATCGCCACAACTTGTTATGTCTGTAAGTCGAGTGGATTGGGGACAGAATGCCCGATGATGCAATAGTAGCGAATACCACTGGAGAAGATACGGCAAGAGCAGCCTATTAGTATGAGGGGTCTGGTTGCCACCTCCAGAGACAGTGGAATTAGTATGCTAGTGGGAGGTTAATCATAAGACCTGCAGGCGAAGGGTGAGTAAGATGTAACAGAACTGCAGGCAGCAGTTGGGGTGGTGGCGGATACGAAAACAAAAACAGACCACTTTCGATGCTGATCACTTGTAAAGTGAATGTCTGATGTCAGCTACCTCACCACAGTAGACCCTTGTCTCTGATTGGCTGATCGCTAATCCAACTTCGTGTGCGTGTCCACTGAACTGATCTTGAACTGACCCACGTCCCGGGCCCTGGCTGCACTCCATTCTTTGTGTAAACATTATTTAATTACATTAAACACCTATTTAAACAATATAAAATATGGAATGGTGGACAGGTGGACCATATGTACCTTTAGCTGGACTGACTGACAGATGAACTGCATATATGATATTAAAGCATGCGAAGAACTAATGAGAGGTAGTCTCATATTCTTTAATCATCTATTTAGCATTACAAAACAGTACATAAGTATACATCATTGGCATTCCTTGAGTCTCACCCTTCGCTGCCTGAGGTTAGTTGTGGTAAGATGGTAGAGAAGCATGCGGTAACTATGAGGCGGAATCGCCAGTCTGACTGATGTCAGGGCCAAATGTCCAGGCAGAATTGCCAATGTTTTGAGGCGGACTCGACAGTATGACTGACTGACATAACTGTTAAGGCAGAATTGCCGCTGTAGTCGAGTGGATTGCGGACAGAATGCCCAAACGACGCTACATGTCGAGAATGGAACTGCAGTAGTATACAGCGGAGAGCCCCAAGGAATGGACAGATATGGACAAGAAGTACCTGCAGTTCTATTAAAATAAGCATGAAAAGCACAATCAATATAAGCAATTATGCATATGAAAATGAATCATTACCATACTAAGAATTATACGACCGTGAATCATCATAAATGGATAATACTGCAAGAACCAGTGCCAAGGTATCACTGTTCCGGGATCCAAGACTGCACACAATGTTATGGTGATACCAAGACTAAGATCACATTATATCTAGAGAGGAGTTGTAAGCAAGTCTGTGATGCAAGAATCTTAAGGAAGTCATACATGACGAAACTAAGACAACTATAAACATGTACGTTCAGAACTGCAATGTTCACGGCTTGTTCCTTGTTTGGGGTTGATGTATAAATAAAGTAAAAGTTTTCACAAACCTCCACAAAATCTACTCCGCAGACACGTATACAGTTTATGTAGTTCAATAATTAAGTCAGATGCATGCAACAGATTGCAGTGCACATTCAGTAAACTGGTTGAACTAGAAACCTACTAGATACACCAAACAACATTAGTAAACACAATGCTTAAAACGCCACCCGATGCCAATGAATCTGGTGATCCTGTTCCGCAGAACACATTGAACACACTACCGGTGCGAAACACACCTCACCGAGCGAATGAATATAATGATCACAAACTACCAATGCTAACACACCTCATAGGACGACTGAATCTGATGATCACACTGTGTAGAAAACTGAAAAATACAACTCGCAATCAAACACTTAGTACAATACACAAGATCTACTTATTTCCTTCTCAGAACTAACTACATGTAAAGAATCTGAATGATCACCTCCAAAAGAATACACTGATACATACGAACTAGCCTAGACTAGAACACACATGCTTCCATCAGATGCACTTTATCGCAGAGAAACGCGTAGTTGAAACTGCTCCTACGGCATTACTTCATCTATGAATGAGTAGATCCACACATGGCTGCCGTGCTCGCAGAATGGCATCAATCGAGGTCCTGATATAATGTAAATAAGAATCAGAAGACCAACGGCCTAGCGTTTTAACAAGGTGGTTCTCTATCCCAGCATTTGCTGCTGTAGTGGCAGCCCCGATCCGAAAGGAGTGCCCATTGAATTTGCCTTGTCGATAGCCTAGTACTTGCAGGAACAAACGTAACGTCTCCAAAAACACTGATCTAGAAAGTGGATTAATACCATCTGTAGTAAATAGCGGGTCCGAAGGTCTAAGACAACCCACCCTGCTGCAGTGCACTAGGTACTCATGAATAGCCCATAAGGGGCAGATACAGTTATGCATTGCAAAAAGTCTGATCTGTACGCCATAACACAATGGATTGGCCTTTGATGCTCTCAACATTAAAGTCCCATTAGAATTATCTGCAGCAATAATAAAGTCACTGATATGCAAGTACTCCATATCCGTAGCCGACGTCACCGTAACTTTGCCACAACGTAAGGAGGCAAAGAAAGCTAATGAAGATGCAGTAAGCAGCATACCATCCACTCAGGGACTAAAGCAACCTTTTTGAAGCAATGTGCACATGCTCGCTAATATATCGAAGGTGATGGGTAACCTTGAGTTAGGTCCATTATTCTGCAATTTCTTCACACCCCGCAATACCATTTGCAATCTTGGACAGCACGAATACGAACTGCTACGTATTTTTGCTCGAATAAACAGCAACACAGAACGAGTGAAAAAAACAAGATTTTTAAAATTTAACAAATAATTTATTTTCCTGGAACATTCTGTAAAAATAAAAAGGAGAAGAACTTACGGTTTCAAGAATCAAATTCAAAAATAATCTAAGAATAACCCACGAATTAAATTGCAAAAGTACTAGCAATAAATTTTCTAATAATTTCAAGTTCGAATCCTGATGGAAAATCCAAGGATGATGATGACGTATGTTGTGGTCAGTACTGTGCTTATCTACAATTCCTTGTGAGGGGGCCCCGAGTGGCCGAGTGGTTTAAAGCGCTCTCCGTTACGGATCACTGCCATCTCACCTCTGTCTGCGTGGGTTCGAGTCTAGGATTCGGCCAATGTGGGTATGTGAGAAAGCTTGCAGTAGTTTCTCGTGGGTCGGTGGTTCTTTCCAGGGTTTTCCTGGGTTCTTCCTCCACCATTAATACTGGCCGCCATGTATAGCCTATCGTGTGCTGAAAAATGGCGTTAAACCCTACAACAACAACAACAATAATTCCTTGTAGAAATGCAAATAATGGCACTCACGTGTTGGAAACCCAAATTAAATTTGTAAGCAATGTCTTTCCAAAATTTATGTGTGAGCACTCCTCAAAATATTTTCAGAGAAAAAAGAATTAATCCTTTTGAAATCTAACTGATCCGAAGAAAATTAGAATTATAAATATGGCTACAACAAAATAAGTTGACAAGATTACCTTTGCTGGAAAGTTTTTATCAGTGCAGCTAATCTGCTCGACTTAGCTTGTGGCAATCTAGGTTCCATTTTTTTCTGAGTCTAGAATTATACCCAAGTATTCCATGACTGGAGACGGTCCTAAACTCTTGTGGGGAGCAATTGGAATAGATAACCTATTGAAAATCAATGTGATTAATGCCATTGTTCTTTCAGCTGGAAAACCAGGCTCATCAACTGACAAAAATCATCCAGTAAATGCAAAAAAAATGTGATATACCATAATTATGTTGAGCTATCCATTCCTAACTGCACCAGAATGTGAATAGCATCATGTATTGTTATGTACGAGAGAGAAAAATGCTCGTTGCTGATTAAGGCATTGATACTTTCATGCTCAAGTGAAGTGCGAGGTGCCGACAGATCTACTATAAGTCTGTACTTGCCAGAATATTTGCTTTGTACTACGCCCAGGGGGCTAATCCGGTATACAGGAAATGGTGGACAAGGGCCTATGAGGTAAATCTTGAAGAGCTCGTACTCAAGTAATACGTCAAGCACATCGGGTTGTGATGTCGCTGATATCAAATTTTTACACACAAATGAAGAAGCAGGCTGATGAGAAAGTCCCGTATGAAAACCATAGCTTAGAACATTTATAAGATAATCCACAAATTCTTTATCAGGATGGTGTTGCAATTCTTCTTGCAATCTAGTAATGTTGATTGGTGTGGTTGCCCGAAATGTTACCGCTATATCCTGATTTAGTCAATCAGGTTTTGTAGGTTGCAGCACCTGCTTAGTCATCAGGTCGCACTTGAGATGTGAATGAGTTTTTCTGCAAGTCAAGCACACGTGCGCATTACTACAATTTGCTCGGAAACAGCCATTTGTTCCATTGAAATTATTACATATTTCTTTCCCTAAGTGTAATATCCTTCTCCGACCTTGTCTATCTACTGTACTCTGTCTATTCACTGATGGACCTTGTCTCGGTTGACTAACTGCTGCCTGCGGAGCAAGGTGACAGAAGTCTGAATCATGAGCAAAACTCCGGCAATGCTGACATGGAACAACCTTGTAAGTAGATTATACATATGTTTGGAGCTTGTGGTCGATTCTACTCCAGTCCACGTTATATTCATTGACCTGCAGTAAATGACTGCTTTTCGCGTAAATTCTTTGTGGTGCTCATAGAAAGTTGGGCTTCGTTTTGTTCGTGTATGCATTTTTATCATCTCTTTTTGATAGAGATCCTATTCTTGAGTTCTGGAAGGGAAGGCATCGCACATGATCACCTTGTACCGACTAAACGCCAGTATGAACTCGCTAATAGACAAGTTCTTGGAAAGCGTATGATCGCAGGCTTGTGTAAAATTCGAAATTTGACCCGGAAGCTTTCCCACCAATTTCATGCCCCACTGACCTGACTGAATGGATGTTTGCTCTACAAATTCATGTGGCATTAGAAGTAAAGATAAATTTACGTATTTACCTGCAGTAACCTCCTTTCGCAGTTGTAAGCTGACGGGGTCAATATCCGGAAGGGTAGAGATAGGCACGGCATGTTCAGAAAAATCGGTGACAGCCACAGCGTTACCAGACCTGGTTTCCGTGGCCGACATCGCTATTGCGAGGGTATGCGACTGTGTCTCAGTACAAGGATATCCCGTATGGTTGGTCATATTTAACTGAGCTTGCATTTTTATCACTGCTGCTTGGAGAGATGAAACTGCTTCCAATTGAACGGTATCCTTCACATGAAGCTGGGGTATTTGTTGTTTTTGGTTGATTATTCTTTCCGGTGCTAGGAGCACCGCCACCTTGTTGTGGTTGATTCTTCTTTTCTCTGGTGCTAGGAGCACTACCTACCGTGGACGTAGAACAGTGTATTCCTATTGCTCGCGGCTGCGCACTACGTTGACTGGTTCTCGAAGCTGGGCGCATGGATGAATATAAGGAATTAGATGCATCGGTAGATTTCCGCAGGCTCGCCGCTGCCTGGCTGGCAGAATTACTGTGCCCAATCTCTTCCAGGTAAGTGGGCGAGTCTGTGGGTACTGACGTCATCACGAACTGCTGCAAACCCTCCCTTTCGGGGGAGTCAGAATCCAGGGGCCTAACCGCTTGTATTATGCCGCCATCTTGAATTAGCTCAAATTTTCCTCGTAAATCTGCACAAGTTAAGCCTTCTTTAAAGAAGCCGGCACAATAATGTTAATTTCATGTATTTTTTAAGAAGTTTTCCCACCGACCAATTTTTGGGTGACTGAGCATCCCAGTGTTGTCTGTTTCTTGCTGCTCTACGACCGCGGTACCCGCGAGAAGACGAAAGCTGGTGCGATTTATCCATGATATGCAAGAAGTCAGCAACTGCCTGCCGAACAATGGGATGATATACACGAAGCAAGACACAATTTTAAGTCGGCAATTGCCCAGCAGAACAAAAGGGTTGCGAAGCAGACGGTGCTACACAACAACCACTTAAAAGAATCAGGCAACTTGTAAATTGTCGTTGTAATGTAAACCAGATGAATCCAAATGTCAACGCACGCCTCGAAATTCAAAACTTTATCAACATATATCCGGAATAGGCTATAATTGAATCCTGACAGACTGTCAAGTTCCAATAGCAAGCAACTCAGAATAGAATATAATACGAAAACAAAAACAGATCACTCTCGATGCTGATCACTTGTAAAGTGAATGACTGATATCAGCTACCTCATCACAGCAGACCCTTGTCTCTGATTGGCTGATCGCTAATCCAACTTCGTGTGCGTGTCCACTGAACTGACCTTGAACTGAGCCACATCCCGGGCCCTAGCTGGACTCCATTCTTTGTGTAAACATCATTTAATTACATTAAACATATACTTATATGAATACCAAACTCGCCTCTGTTGAGAAAAGAATGTGTACATACGCCGGTCTCCCAAATAGCGATGTTATCCAACCACAATATTTCTTTACACAGTAACACGTTCCAAAGAGATAAGGTTTCTTATTATGTGATGCAATGCCGACTCTAAACAGAATTTGCCTATGTCTACTGTACTGTACTGTTCCAAATCAAATAATGCAAATATCCAGTCACAAATACATGACAGGAAATCTACAATTTCTGCAGCCAGTAATCATCGCCTCAAATGAATATCCAGCAATTGGAATGCTTAGTAGTGGAGACCGTAAACATTCCGACTTGACTAACGTAAATCAAGTTAACAAATTATGTGACATCAAACAGAAATTTCCATGCTGTCTGCTGCTACTCTCTGTTCCAAATGTTCTAATAATTTGAAAGGACAGTTGCTCTCTCAATTGTAATTTGTGAACTAAAAAAAATCTCCTTGAAAATGTTACTGGTTATAGAACTGACTATTATTAGTTCTAATAGTGCCTGGGACTATTTTTATCTGCAAGAAATGAAAGGTGCAGCATCCCAGCCGGTATGAAAGAAAGTATTTATTCTTCTTTCTCTCTAAACTATTTGCATTAAAATAAAAACTATGTGATAAACAGAATCTTAAATGGGTAATTGTTTAATATTACATTTATCACGTCTGGTGATACTGTCTGTGTCAAATGTTCTAGTGATTTGGAAAGACGATTTCTTGTTCAATTACAATTTGTATTAAAAATCTACTTTTAAATGTTACTGGTTGTAAAACTGATAATTATGAATTCAACGAGCATCTGGCACTATTTTTTTTCATGCAATAAATGACAGGTGCAAGATCTGAGCCAGTCTGAAAGAAATTGTTTCTTCTTTCTCTTTGAATTATTTCCATTAAAATAAAAACTATGTGATAAGCAGAATTTCAAATGAGCATTGATTTAATATTGAATATAGAAAACTCATTGAATAACATCCAACTTTTGCAATCTTCTATATATCAAACTACTGATAATAAGCAAAAGAAAGAAAGCATGGTACATGGCTTATACAATTTTAAGAAAATCTTAATGAATAATGTATGTGCATGTATTACGCAAATTAATAACATAAATATCGCTGTCTTTTCAGTGAATCATGTGACCAGTATCACTGAATGTAGCAGCAACTGTGGAGAGACTCGTGTGGCCATTGGTTGCTCCTGTTCAACAGAACCAACAGTTGAAATTGTTGATGCTAATACATCAGCATGTTTTATTAAGCCTCTAGAATTTGTACATAATCGAACATCAAACACGTATGACCTCATTTTAAACAACACAATTGACCTTGACCAAGACTGTATGGTAAGTATCTTGATGTCAACTCTATGATTATTATTATTAAAATCCCACCTCTCACATTAGCCAGTGTATTGGATCGAATGTTCCCTAGAATGCATTAGTTTGATGCAGATGATAGCCAGAAATGTGTACACTTTCATCAAAATTTAATTCCATTTTTCTCCCTATATAAAATTTGTTGGAAGTGAGATGTAGAATTAAGGTGTTGATGTCAAGCTGTGAAATATCTTATTAGTCTAGTCCAGTTATTATGTTGTAATTTTATTTGATCAGTACACACCATTTTAGATAATATTTTAGTCTTTAACTTTGAACGCTTTGCGAAAGGATGGTCTTTAACTTTGAATGCTTTGCGAAAGGATGGTCTGATACTTTAGACATTGTATGAAATTATCTGATTGATAATAGGCTGATACCATGATATTTAATACCAATCATATAAGTGGGAACCGTGGCACATATCTTTCATATAGACCTGGGATGTGTTTTACCATTTGTGACATGCAAAATATAAATTTCATGGGGAATTTTGGCACAGGAGTTGCATATTTGGGTTAGTTGTTTCTTCCTTCATTTGTGTCGTGCGCGTTTTTGTTTATCCGTCGGACATTCATTTTTGGTCACACCCTCTCTCTGCTGTAATGTGTGAGTAATTAAATCATTATTATATCAGTCTCTTAACCAAAGATTTTATCAAGACTTATACGATATCGCGACCGAGGATCGTGTGTATTTATTGCTATAAATCCGTGTCAGGAAACTTGTGCTTTTGAAAAGAAGTTTTTGAACCTAATCATGTCCATGTCCGCTGAACACCAAGTCTGATGAATATTTCGCAGAGAATGCGTTTCAACTCCATTAAAGACGACTAACATATTACAGTTATCTCTGATCACTCTAGGTAGTTGTGTCTATCGCTGAGTAATATAAATCACGTCTTTGTTTTTGTGTCTGCCTCGAGAACATATCCGAGTTGGATTTAAATGTTTGTCCAGCATTACATTATCGTATACAACAAGATTATTAATAAATCCATCGAGGTCATCTACAGAAGGGGCTTCATAAATATTGGTGATAAAATCAATAATATCATTACCACCTCGTCCAACAATTTTGCATTTTCATTCAAATCTTTAAGCACATCGTAGCATCTCTGATCTTCTGCGGATGGTGACACTAAATATAAGTTATCCCACTTGAGCCATCTCATTATCAAATTAAGCAGTAATTGTGTTTTACCCGATCAGGAAGGACACATTATAATCATTCTGATGGAGTTCGGTGATGCTGAAATATGTTTTACTGGCTCTTGATTTCGTGTCGCTGAGAAATCAATGACATCCATGTTGTACAAATATAATAACTAATATGGATTTATATTGTGTTCGATGCAAAGTATCCATCCCTACAAGTAGATTACCAACAACAATAACAAAAAATAAAGCGTGCACTGACAGGTAAATGTGTGAAATGTGGTACAAGCAAATACAAATTTATCTCCCTTGACAAGCCAAGGAAAACATAATGATATCGCTGCTTCATTATGAAAATTACTAGGACCTCCATGGGCTAAATATCAAGGAGAAAAACGTCTTCCCGGATACAATTATTGTGGTCCTGGAACCCAACTTGATATCCGACTTGACGAGCGAGATCAACCAAGACCTGGAGAGCATCCAGTAAATGCATTTGATCCAGCATGTCACGTTCATGATGTAGCGTATAAAGATAAGGATTTAAAACAACAACATATTGCAGATTTGAAGTTGATTCACTCGTTAAATTCCATAAAAAAATTAAATCTCTCAGAGAAAAACTCGCTGACTTTCTGGTATAATCTGTGATGAAAAGTAAACTAGTATTAGAGGCCGGTAATTAATCAACTGATAGTTATTAGTATTATTGAATCGATTTATTATAGCCCAAGAGGATATTGGAGGAGTGGAGCAGCGATTAGTAAACTCGCTGATGCAGAAAAAGTCACACGTTATGTTACTGCTAATTGGTTAGCACGACAGGCAATATGGCAAAATTAACTACCACCACCTAAACAAATTCAGTATGCACATATTGATGAAGTTTATCAAACAGATATTTCATTTTACCACACGATACTATTAAAATTGATAGCCGTCAACCACGTACATGCAAATATGCGTTAACCGTCATTTACGTTGCAAGTAGGTATAAAGAAGCAGAACCACTATCAACTAAAACAGCAGTTGAATTTGCATCTGCCTTTGGACGAATTTATCAACGAAGATCCGGACCACTCGGTGGTCTACGAGGGCTACATTTACTACAGGTTGATCCTGGCAAGGATTTCTTGGTGCAGTATTATCTGTGATGAAAAACATAACGTCAAAAATCAGACGAGGACATACCACAATTCATCGCGATCAGGAAATTGTTGAACGATTTATTCGAACACTTACTGAAAGATCGTACGGATATCAGTATGTGAAGGAAATAATTCTGAAAGACAATAGATCTCGTGAATGAGTTGCTAGACTACCAAGTACGATAGCTGCGTTAAATCATGAAATTACTCTTGCTTTTTCTATGAAACGCATTAATGCAATTACAACAAAACATATACCAATACAACAACATGACTTTTCAAACCAACCAGTACTATGTGATGTGACTGTGAGGTATTTATGTGAACCTGGTGAACTTGAAGGTGGTAAAAAAACGAGCCACTAATCCTATTTGGAGTGTTACGACAGATACAATTTTCAGCGTGATAAGATCCACGGGTAGAGATGCAATCTACTGACTAGATTCAACTGCTCCTCAGCGTGGGTTTGTACGTGAACAATTACAAGTTATTCCTGAAGACACACAATTGCCACCGCATTCACTTTTGTGAACTAGCGCCTCGACGTCGATTACATTCAAGAAAGTTCAGCATCACATTTGTGCGTGTGTGAACAAAATTACTATTAATTCTGTCTACGGTAAATTGTCTTGGATTGTTATTTGAATACTGCCACAACATTACTGCGTTACAACTTGCACAATGATTATTTTGCTGTTGTTTCAGAGACATTATAAATTCAACATCAAGATCAAAGTCGCCTTTATATTTTTGTCACATTGTCCATAAATAACTAATTTTTTCTTATTAAATCATTATCAATAGAATTATTACTATTACTAGCAGTTTCTGTAAAGTCTATAATAACCCTCCGCAGCTGAGATATTCTTCAGATTCTAGATACTGCTAGATGAACTAAATATGACCATAAATATGAATGTGATCGTATCGATCATCAATATTCCAAATATTAGTATCAGAAATAGTTAATCCTTGTGAAAAAATGAATCCTTATAGCATATCCTGAGTCCACGGAGTTTTGTCCTTGACTCCGTCAGGCGTTGACGTTCTCTAAACAACATACAATATCATTTAACACAAGATTTCGTTTCACTGATGTTCCTGATATATCAACTTCAATATTCAGTCGTCGCCTATCTGATGGTCGATAACACAATGGAACGGGTAAATCTGAAAATTGTTCTTTATGTAACATAAATAATTGTTGTTAAAGTGTATCACGAACTATTTTTCTACTTGCAACTATCAAAGCATCTGGTCTCCATAAATTCCAAAAATTGTTAATAGGAGTTTCTGAAATTATTTCACGCATTATTTCATACTGAATTGTATTGTGTTGTAGTCTAATTAATTTCTTAAACTCTTTTAATTCTGGATCAAGTGCTCTACGACCATCATTTATTTCCTCATAATAATCAACAAAATTATTTAACCATTCATGTGCAAACAATCCAACAAAAGTCGGTGATTGACCATGATCGCCGCACATTATTACAGCAGTATTTTTTGTCAACAACCGATCAAGAATATGTTTAGTGATTCTAGCGGCACTGTACATATTTCATCCCAAATAATAATCCTTGGAATATATATATTTCACCCATTCGTTCAGATGTCTATGTATCTCCCTTCCATCGAAAGAAGCTGTGATAAGTATGAGTTTTAACTAATCGCTCGTTCATTTCTCTGGCGAGTTTATGTGTAGGGTCAAAACATATATATAAAAAGAGTTTGAAGAACTCTGACGAAATAAATCAATCACACGTGTTGTTTTACCAGAACTGCCTAGTCCATTAAGATAAACAGTCTTATGTCTAGCTACAGGATCATATACCAATGGTGCTGATAATAATTTGGATATTTGATTATTTTTTAATAAATATTTTTGATTTCAACGTCGGCAGATTCAGAATAACTAAGTATATTTTCTTGTTTTATTCTCCATTCGCCCCATAATGCATAAGCGCCTATGTTTAACTGTTCTAACAATTCCGCGTGTTTTTATTGATATAAAATGAACCCGTATCGACTCTAACGGCAAATTCAGAAAATCTGTTTATCATCAAGAATAAATTTATCAAAACATGCGCATTCATTGAAGATCTTGAATGAGTAAAATGCAGTGACTCACCATCAGTATGACTCACAATTGTACCTAATTTAGTTCCATTTGACAAAAAACTGTTTCTCGACTTATGGATATATTTCTCTTCGTTGAAATCAGTAATTATAAAATCTAGTTCAGCATCATAATTAATCTTGTACAATGTCGTTTATGATTATATGATCCTCCTTAGGTGAATTAACCAATTATTTTTCTGTCAAGATCTTTTGCGATTTTATTCTCTAATTCGGTTATATCAGGATTTTCATGATAAGAATATTTATTTTTGCTGAGGTGCCCAAACTTGTTTTTGCGGACTGTATGATATAATTGCTTCATTTACTGTTAACAATAATAGTATTTTTACATCAAGCATATACCGTAATAATACTGTTGGTGCCCACATCTTTTCTGAAAAGTGTTTACCAAACCTCACATAACAAATCGGATGAAGATCATCGACAAACTTAAATGACTCGATACAAGCAATCCAGTCAAATCAAAATCTGGTAATGGTCCGATTAGCGATACCCTGGTCATCTCGTGTGTTGGATGTCCAAATCGCTCAAAATACGTATTCCAAGAAAACTTCCTGGATAACATGCAACTATATCAACCGATATAACATCTTTATTATCGTATCTAGTATTCCATAATTCAGCGTGTCCGTATTCGACACTTCTCGATATTATATCATCGAAAAAATCAAACCTCGTAGGCTTTAACGAATTTTTCTCTCTAACAAAATGAGCCGCTACTGATGGAATAATAAAGCAATCACTGAGCAACTTTATATGCATGACATCGTCATGGGTATATTTCAGCGCAAGATTTTTCATTTTTTATGAAGAAATTCTGTTCGATAAATCTCACCATTAGGTCTTAAAAACTTATCAAATTTTATTTTTTCTTCAATAGAAAGACTTCCATCAGGCATTATCAGATCACTAGTATCTTCTTCAGAATTCTGAAATAACCATACTGATACAGAATCACTTTTACTCCTTTCGTTAATAAAATTAAATATATCTCCTTGGTAAAGTTTAACGGTGCGATTTCGTGAATATATTGTCATAGCCGATGTCCACCCATGCTCATTATGATCAATAATATTTATCAGAGCTCCTTTCAATTTATATTTTGATTCGTACAAAATCCCTCCTGCTATTGTTTTTTTTTTGGTGTTATTGGGAATTTTAATTTATTTCCTAATTTATCATCTTCATTTATTGTACCTCCTTTATCCTTCACTAATTCAGCCCATTTTTTTATTTCTTCACGTCGTAGATCTGTTAGTGTTTTCCACGTATCGCACTTATTAAATGTTCCATTATTAGCTTCGGCTACACAATTTATGTTCGAAAATTTCAATGGTTTGAAATCACTAACGCTGGGTTTATCAGTCAACGGGAATATTGCATAAATAACTGCAGTTACAGGATACGCTCATTCATAATACGGTTTGACAATAAAAGTCAACATTCCTGGTTTTGAATTTTATTTAACATAATATTTCCAGTGTGAAGACGGACAGGGTCATGTTTGTCATGGATAATACAAGTATCGTCGAATCCCACAATAAATTTTGCTTTTGAAAAATATCTTTGATTATCGAGATAATTAATAATTGTCGCTGCTCGTTGGTCGTTCGTTGTAGCATCGACAACACCTTCGGTATTTTGCATGATTCTGAATGTTGATCACACATGAGATGCACCATCGTCGCTAAATTCTTTCTTGGAGCCACGAAGTCTTTTAATCAGAACTTCCGTCGGATCAACCAGAGGTCGACTTCGCAAATCAGAGATTCTTCTATCAAGATCGAACCTAGATTTAGTGGTTCAATTACAGATAATCTCTCCAATTCTTCCATATTATAATGAAGGCTTCTATGTAATGATTCAGAAAAAGAATCAATCCAAATGGCTTGTAATAGGTTCTATAACTCCCTGCAATAAAGCTTGCGTAAACGAACTATGTGGACTTCACTTATAAAGTGTACGAAGAGAGAGTTATGGACCAAAACCGTATTTGAAGGAGAACAGTAGTTGTGTGTGCAATGTTCTGGTAAAAATACAGAGAACTGAAAAGATATTATTAAAAAATATAACACTAACAATAATCTTAAGGTAAAAAAAATGCTGGTTATTATCTCGCTTGATTTTCAAATTAACATTTTAGACTACTATTAACATATAAATTGGAGAAAATGAATTGATGAAACATCCCATCATCAAGAATTATGAAGCATCTCGAGATGATGTAATCAGGCAGTGTCGACTAAAAACAAACACTCGGTAATGTCACTAATACTGGTTATCTCATGTTGAATACAGGGGAAATAAACATTGTTTCTGTCATAAATTCGTATACGAATGTTATAATGGAGTAATCGAAAATGGTCTTGTGATTGATCATATCAACCGCAGTAAGCTCAACAATTCCTTGGATAATTTACAAGGTAGCACACAGAGTCAACATAACAAATTTGGACATACTGGAAGGTGTAAAAAAAATTGTAATTAGGTTGGTTAAATCTGTAAATAAAGAGACTGGCTAAAAAAAATAATATTTGCATCGATAAATGCAGCTGGCAGATATTTTGATATTCACCCGCGTTCGGTACAATATGTTACAGATAATATTACCAGATCAGCATTTTCGAAGCAATATAAACAACAAAAAATTTTTTTGTATCTTCCGATTCTGTTAGATACAAACTTATGTACCGACATAACTGTGTCAAGCTAAGCTCTCTCCTGAAGGGTAATTAAATAGAGATCCCGCTTGTTACAGCGCAATATTTTGTGTCATTACTCAGTACTAATATACAATAATTTAAATATATGTGTGTAATTAGCTATTAGAGCAGTAAAGTAATCTTTTTATAGTTCAAATTAGTGGAAGGATATTTTGCATCATTTGACTTCATCCTTGATAAGTTCAGAAATGCAGTGAATCACACCGCACGTTACGTGTACAATACAGCCAAGTTTTTTTAGGTAAATATCAGTATACAGACATACATGTATTTCAACCTGCATACAGAAATATGATGTGCGATTATTTTATACAGAGTGTTCTGGAAAATTAAAAGAAATCCACGCTATGGTTTATTCATTCAGTATAATAATCATCTGTACAAATCCAGCATAGGTAACGTCATAATAATTTCGGAAACACATATAAAAAAAGTTGGTTTGTGGCGCAGTGCTAGCGTGCTGGTTTCTCGTACTCGAGGTCTGGCGTTCGAATCCCGTCACTGACGAATGGCGATATTTCGAGGTTTTTTCATTAATAGATGAGGCGGAAGCGTCATGGTCGAACTTCAACAGAAAAGTGGTGGATGATCTTTTGCACTCTCCCGGGGTTGATTATGAGGAGGATGTGCAGAAATCTGTTGAACGTAGAGAAGGCCCCATATATATATATTGTGCCGTCCTTAGAACTAAGTCAGTGTTGTGCCGTCCACAGAATTAAGTTAATGTTGTGCAGTCGTTAGAACTAAGATTATTTATGTATCCACTGAACCTGCTAGAATGTCGTTGGACAATCTAGGAGTTCACATCAGGGTTGTGTGGTCCTCACTACTACGATTGTATATAATATAATGTTGTAAATAACTTGATATATATTGTGCCGTCCTTAGAACTAAGATTGTATATAATGCTGTAAATGTAACAATAATATATAATAATATAATAATATGTAATAGTTTTTATTTTAAGTATATATTTATAAAACAACGAACGGCCAAAATATTAATACTAATATTTCTGCAATGAAAAAATTAAAACATGAAAATATAAAAATATCTGACGAAAAAAATCCTGAAGAATTATGTGCGATTTTGAATCAGTACAATAGTTCAAATTTGAATATATATATATATATATATATATATATATATATATATATATATATATATATATATATATATATATATATAAAAAAATAAATAAATAAATATATATATATATATATATATATATATATATATATATATATATATATATATATATATATATATATATATATATATAAATAAATAAATATATATATACTACCTACACAATATAAGCTCATTTAGCTCATTGAACAAGCTATATTCCGATCCTTGGCTATGGTTAAAGATGCAGAAGTTGAACAATTAATCTCACTTCTACGCGCAATTCAAAAAATCATATCAGAATTAGCTAACGAATACGAAACAAAAAATTTATTAATACACGTGTAAGGCAATTGAGATAGATTATGTCTGATCGTGAAAATGAAAGAAGTGTCGGTGATCGTAGTAAAAGTTAAAGCTATGAAGGTGAAAATGAAAACAATGACAAAGTTACTAGTGATTATAAAAATTTCAATGTTATATAACATTTTTCTGATTCAGATTTATTTTTATATAAATTATAATATTTATTATGATTATAATATTGATTCTGATTTAGATTTATTTCTGATAATAATGTTTATTCTGGTTTAGATTATAATATTTATTCTGATTAGTCCTATAATTGTTATTTTAAGTACTTTATACCCTAACTAATTATGAAATCAGTGAAGAATAAGATTTTTATTTTTTCTTCTGATGATAGTATTTATTCAGTTTATAATATTTATTATGTATTTTTTCTGTTTTCAGTATGATTTTCATCTTTTTTAGTAACATTTACCAATCAAATTATGAAGTCTATCTTATTTTCATTATTTTAAGTATCATATAACCCTATCAAATTATAAACTCAGTCCTATTATTATTATTTTTTAAATATCATTTATTTTTTAAATATCATATTACGATTCTTCAAAGAATATCTATTTAATTCCTATAATAATATTTATAAATGATGCTAAAAAAATTTAATATTGTGAGATTCTGATGACATTTAGTCAAACTTCATCGTTTTTTCACTGATTTTAATCGCTTTCTTAGTAGAAAATCTGTTAAATTATTGATTCTCGAATGGTCAAATCCCAGGTATTTTAGGATTTATTGATAATTTTATTCATTTTGTTAATTTTTTTAGTTGAAATTGTATCAGAATCAGATATAAAAAAAACATTACTTCAGACTGTGTTTCATCAGAATTATCAATAAACCTATTAAATTAATTACAAAAGCGCATGAAGTTTGAGCCTTCCAGAATCAGTAATTTAACGGATTTTCAAAGATCATTCGATAATAATAATAATAATAATAATAATAATAATAATAATAATAATAATATTTAAATCAGATGTAGATTCTAACAGTTATTACATCTTTGTAAATTCCAACCTTCTGTGTAAATTCAAAATCTGATATTATTCCATCGCCAAGACTTGATGACAATAACGAAGATAACTTAGAATAAGCCAGCGTTGAAGTATGAAGCTTGACTAAACAATCATGCAATTTTGTATTTGGACATGTACATATTTGTTTGCGACTATATTAAGTAGACCAGCAATTCTTGTTGCAGGTGATAAACAAATTGTTATAATTGCTGGCGATGTCATTGTTATTGTTGATAGCAGGACACCTGTTCCAGCGATAACAGCAGACGTCGAATACACAATTATGTCAATAACAACTAACACGTCTGCGATATTTTTTTACTTTTAATGTATACTCGTCAACAATATTTTTATTTTCTTTTGCATTCCAGTGCTCAGAAACGTTGAACGTTGGTAGGAATGCTCATTATTTAAATTAGGTGGGAATTTAGCGACTAATTCAAGACATCAATAATAAATCAAGCTGAGTGTTTTTGTTCTTCGGGTTCCACTACAGCTGTTTCCTCATCGTTTTGCTCCAACATCACTAACATATCCAGGAGATCCACCTGACAGAGTCGGGAGTGGATAACGCCGTGAAACTGTTGTTATTGTTGTTGTTGCTGCTGTGTGGCTATAGGCTATACATTGCGGGCAGTATTAATAGTGGAGGAAGAACCCGGGAAAACCACGGAAAGAACCACCAACCCACGAGAAGCTACTGGCAAGCTTTCTCACATACCCACATTGGCCGAATCGGAGACTAGAACCCACGCAGAGGTGAGATAGCAGTGATCCATAATGGGGAGCGCCTTAGACTACTCGATTACTCTGGTCCCCCCATGAAATTGTGGCAGATATCGTAAATGTTGTAACGCCATGAGCCTGTGTATACCGGTTACCTCAGTGCGATATTCAATGGATTTATTGATTGGTGACCATATGGTTATCCAGATGCTACTGTATACACTTAACTGTCGGTATTTTTTTATGTCAGAGTTTAGTGTCGAAAATTTGAAAACAATTGTACATGATTAAAATACTCAGATGTAATTGTGGTCATTTCATTATTAACGAAAAACTAACAAGTTCATCAAAGGAAGGTTCCTATTGTCGATATACTTCGTTGCGACGTCATTTTCTGATTCTGATTCTCCAAGAACAGTAATTTTATTATTAGACATATTGAGAGAACCAGTGATTGTATCACCGGATTTTTTTACTCGACCAAGAATATTATTTGATATCATTGACATAATAACACCGGGTTTAATTTTTCCATTACTGTCAAACACAGCTATGCTATTTTCAGTTACACCATTAATTCTAACGATAATATCTTGTAATAAAGATTGCTTATTTTTAACTTTCCTTGCTAATCTTGAAATACAACAACTTCGTTTGGATCTACATTTGAAAGATTTAATAAGTCAGATATTTCATCGCTAATTTGTATACTCACATTTTCATGGGTTATTCTGTCGATTTTTGAGTTTTGTTTAGAAGTTCTTCCATAAATTTCAAACATTATACTTTAAGATCTGTTCAAATCGATGGACCATCTACTTGTATAATCGTGCACGATTTTATGAGGTGGTATTGTTAATAATTGTTAATAATTACACAGCGTCGAGTACAACAATAACTTCAGGGCTACATATTGGCAGATCGGTTATTGTTTGTTTTGGCAATGTTAAATACCAGACTGGATTTTGTATTGCGTTTACATAATTAAAAATTCCTTTGGTGGAGCCAACCCAAACGAATGGAAATAAACAATTCTACGTGGATCAATTGCGTATGCAACCCAGTGAGTACCAGGACCGTTAACTTTTATCGAGATTAGTGATACCAGTCTCAATAATATTTTGTTGTTTTGGTAATTGATGACGCATAAAAACACCTCTGAAGTTTTTTGTATTATTTTTAGCAGCATCAGTTAAATCAAAATTTGATATAGGAAGAATCAACGAAGTGTTTCTAGAAGTCTCAGACCCTTTCCGTACCAAGGAGGGGTTCCTGGTAGTCTTAGACCATGAGCCTGTTTTTTAGAAGTCTTTATTCCGTGACCTGTTGCTTTCTTTAATGCCATTCCAGCAGCAGTTCCAACAGCACCAGGTTCAGCTGCATTTGCAATAGCTGGGGCTGCAGTGGCTATTAAGGCCGGTATATCAGCAAAAAGTGGAAATATTCCACTCGTCTTAGCGATATATTTTATAGCACAAGCAGAAAGATTAAGACTAACGCCAGTTTTTAATTGCTTGGCGTCATTGAAGTGACTGAGTTGACGTTCTGACAAAGTTAGTTTATTTGGACCACTTGCGATTAACATTGATTGACGTGCTGCGAATCCTAAATAGAAATCTGGACCAACGTTACTAATCATTTTTTCCACATCAGCTTCAGCTTTCTGGCATTGGTTTTTGGCCGTCCTATTTCATATTGATTATTTTCATGATTGTTAGAGGTGTCTTTAACAAACATCATTCACGGACCAGCTGATCATGAGTAATCATCAGAATATCTAGCCAGACCTAATATCGTCATGGCAACGTCTATGTTTTCCAGACATGATTCAATGTTTTGTCCATCGATACTGTACGTGACACTGTTGAACAACACCATAATGAAATTAATAACAAAACCAACACATACATCAGCTCCGTATTCAGTATTATCTGTTTTAAAATTTTACCTTCTACTTCAGTAAATGCCTCAGCGGGCAATAAATATCCGATTGTATCCTGAACTAGCAGCTCATTTAGCCCACGCTGATTTAGCTGTCATGCATCATAAGAATAATATTGATATCACGCAGAGATTCATCTTTGAGAATTGGTGCATCCATGTCAAATGTCAGATACACGCTTGAACATTTTATTATAATTGTTATTGTTTAGCACGAAAACCGATTCTTGCTATCAGACTAGTAGGTATTTCTTTTTCTTTTTTCTAACATGGGTACAGCTCCAGCGAAATCGGTTAGGTTTTATATGCATCTTGATTTATTATTTTACTAACAGTTGAAGGCATAATTTCAGTGCTGAGTAATTATACTGGCTTCGGTTTTAGTCATATTAATCCTTGATTGATGAGAATGCTTTGCTAGCAACATCAAAAACAGCACCAATACCTTTATCACGAACATCGTCAACAGCTTTCATTGATAATTGTTTTGCAATCAGTATTGCTTTTGGAGCTATTCTTCTAAATAGACCCTGAACAACATCACCAAGTCCATTTCGATAGGTAACTTTATGCGTAGGTAATCGCGAATTTATCACCCTGACCATGATTGCTCCAAATTGAGCATTATTGACTGATCATCTTATTTTATTGTCACTGATCTAATTACATACCCTCAATCACTGTGATAATCATCAACACTTTCATCAATAAGAGACCAATACACATTAATATCGATGATACCGCCTGTAAATAATCGTTGACAAATAGCAGTTGCTTCATTAGTCATTTCTGGGGAATTATTACCAGTTCGTTTTCCACCAAACATAATTTATAGTCTATCAACATCAGCAAGAACATTGCAAGACATGGAAAGACCACTCCCCATGGTACCTGAGATAATACAATTTTCAGCTGCTTCTTCTTCCTCAATTGTTGTTATGTCCACTTTCTTCTTAATTGGTGAATAATACAATTTTCTCCGTCATTGTTTCTTTTCAAGTTGCAACTTCATTTATTCTTCTTTTGTCTCCGCTCTAGCTTTATTTGTTCAGCATAATCTTTTACTTTCTGGTTAAAGATGCTTAAATTATTACAATCTTCCCTAGATTTGATTCGCGGAGTATTATTAGTGATGCGATATACATTCCTAATCCAATCGTCAGCTTTTAGAGTTTTAATATATTCGGGTTTTACATACTTATCTCTCATGATATCCAAATGCAGCAATGTTAACTACTTGGTCTGGGTCATTGATATGGCAATACCTTCAGGTGTGAATTTGTCAATAATTTTAGTTTTAACTCTTGGCAGAGGTTGTTGTTGAGCTTCAAGTTGTGGTTGAGGAGATTGCTGGGGTGGTGGTTGACCTGCTTGAAGATGGCCAGCAGTATTAACTGGCAATGTCTCCAGTGCTTTTTGAGCCGCCTCAGTTGCTATAACAATTTTCTTTGTTGGTTCTATAATTGGTTTGAATAACTGTTCTGTACATTCTGCAAATTCCACCTGAGACTCCTGGTGTGCATGTAGTTGCTGCTTGCCAGCATCACGAACAGGGATATATTTTTTAATTGACTCTAGTCGCTCTCAAGCTAGTCTTAAAGCTGTGTGAGATTCCATTATTGATATAATAAAGATTTAATTACTCACAGATTACAGCAGCATAGAGGGTGTGACCAAAAATGAGTGTCCAACGGATAAATAAAAACACATATTAAAATTTATAAAAATATGAATGACAAAAATGAAGTTAAAAAAAAACAAATTAGAGAAACTCTCGGTTTTAGTTAGAAAATTCTGTTTTGTGTTATTGACCTTATGTTTTTCATTTATTTTTCGAAAGGAGTTTTATTTTCATAAATGGACTTTAAAGCAAGTGGTCTGTTCACCCTCTCTGCTGCTAGTTAAATGCTATGCATGAACAGCCAATATATCTGCACAAGAAATAATGGTAAACAAATTTTCTGGTCATTCTGAGAAAATATACTGTTCATTTGTCTGTATCGGGTAATGTAGATAGGTGTAAATGATGTTTTAACATTGTTGTGATATCTTACTAAATAAAGATGAACCCATGAAGGACCCATTGTTCAAACAGTTTAGAAAATACATTATTTATTAATGCAACTTTTACTGGTCAGAAATATTTCAAAATTTGGGCCACGAGCTATTTACAAAGCTGTGCTGTGCTTTTCCTCTGTACATTAGTGTCCATCATGAATATATTATGTTACAGTGACATTTCATACTCATCTGATTTGTAAACAAGTTCTTTTAGGTTACTGTACTTTTTCAGATCAAATACAGTAACACTGCTCTCCTACCTTTCCAAAAAACATGACATGTATGCTACTTAAATTGTCCCAAATGATTTAACACAGGCAAGGCATAGGTATCCCCTGGGGATAAGACTCTCTTTTGTCAAAAGCGACAGTGTCCTCAGTATAGACAAAATTGGTTGAAGATTGTTTTAACGAGCATTTCTTGAATCATGGAAGGATTAGCTATCATACTTAAAGATGAAATGGAAGCTCTGCACTTTCATGTGTAGAAAATATATCATTAAATTATTAAAGAAAATATATTAAATATTAGTACAACTTTTATTGGTAAAAATATTTTTAAATGTGTGACAAACTATTTACAAAGCTATACTCTTTATGCTCACATATGTTATGTTGTGTCTTTTTGCCACTGAGTAATCTTACCATTTCATATACCTCATTATTACCCTCAGGCAATCTCAAGATCATTTGAAAGGCCTGGTTATATTTTCCATTAAATTTTTTGTATGGTCAGCACTCCCAAAACATTCCAAACACAAACAAGTCCAAAAATGGTGAGTTGGCAATCAAGAAATCCTTCTGGAATGGTATAGTATCTTCAAAATGTGTAAAAATGTCCTACAGAATCAGTGCACCCTGATGAATTTGGGTTAAACAGATTTCATGCTGACAGCCAGTTTGATCTATGGATCAATAAAACCTGAAAATAGAAAGTGATTTCTACTTGCCACGTGGAGTCAATAAAACACTGGTCTTTCAAAGACGATTGTCCTTGAATTTAAAAATGTAACTTTTTCAGTTTCAGGGTGAGATTTATAAACATATCATTCTTTGGAATTTGATATTGTTCTTAAAATAAAATAACAACTAAATCTATTTGAATACAATTTATTACTGATTCTAAAAATGATCAAACTAAAATTATTTTCTATACACATCTGTTGCTACTTGGTTATTTGAAAACTTGCATAATAATCCAAAATCCCATGAGCCTGCATTTTTGCTCTATTTATAGATTGTTATTCATTCCAACAATTCAAGATTTGTGATCCATTCCATTAACATATCTTGTTGATTGAAAACGCCATGTTGATAGCTAAAACTAGTCTTTCTCAAAATGGCTAATATTGTTCAGTATTACGGTCTCATTTTTTGTGGGGGTCAATAGGTGAGGAGGTCTTTAAATGTTATAGAAAACTTGCACTTCTTTTTGTGACATAAATTTAAAATCACTCACTCTTTTTTCCAGAAAAGTAAGAGTCTTCAATACAGATTTATATGTGGTTCACTGGTAAGCAACTTTTCTTAAAATCATAAATCTTTTTACTGAACTGCTTTCTTGATCTGCCTCAAATTATTTGCCATAACTATATAACTCCAGTGTAAAGCATTCATTTCCACGTATGAGTCATCATACTATCACAAACACACACACACACACACACACACACACACACACACACACATATATATATATATATATATATATATATATATATATATATATATATATATATATATATATATATATATATATATATATCATAGGCACCAGTAGTTTACATGCTAATATATGTACAATTTTCTTTCTAATTTTCTAATTTCAACTTGCAGCATCCTCTGTTTCCTATTGATATTGCACCCAAAAATGAATTCCCGCCAATGTTTTGTGATCTGAACTACCTGCCTCTCCCATCTCTAAAGAGCATTTCCATAAAAGAGGTATTTTTTAGTATTTCATTTGTAAATCCATGACATGAAAAAGTGTTAGAAAATGTAGGGTGTTGCCTTTTCTTTGTTCAGTAATTAGCATTAGATAAAATGATAATTCATTGGTAACGGAAAGATGTAAGCAATTAGCAGAAATTATAGTAATGAGTATGCCACTCCCTCGATAACTCACAAACCCGCTTATAATGTTGGGTAAGGCGTGGATCCCATTTTTTAAACCAAAAAATACCCCAAAAATTGATCCCTATTTGTTGAATTTGTTGAACTTGAATAAAATCGCGATCAAAATTGGCAACGGAAACTTTAATGTATCACTCGTTTTATAGTCAAAAGCTGTAGATAGGACCCGGAAAGTTTAATCAGCACTTTGAAATATCAGATTTAAGAATAGGTCATACAATGTTTTACATTTTCTTTCCAAACGACATTCTTAGTACACCGCAATGAACAATATGTACGGAAATTTCGAGAAATGAAAATGTTACTCGTGGAGAGTGGAGGCAGTACTTTAATAAATATATACAAATTAAATTTTAAAAAATGTATCAATTGAAACTTGTGTTTTAGTTCTATCTATTAATTCCTTTTTAAGTGTAACCATCATAAATGCAACGCGTCCTCTTGTAAAATTAAACGTAAACTGCGTCAGTCTACTGTAGCAGCTATGTCCGCGAGCGTTTCTGTGAGAACCTAAATGTAGACCATGTTTTGATAATGACTTCCTGAAGTATTTGTTATACTGTTGCACTGAATTCAAAGCTGGCCTCCTTTGTATTATCACATTAATCATGTCTTTTGAATCAAATAAAGGAGGTGGAATAAAAGAAGTTAAAAGGCACGAAAATCATACAAACTTAAAATCTAGCGGCCCCCGTCGTATGATGGGTGAATTCACTTCATTTGATCAATTGAACACTTATAAATGTTATTGTGTATTTGACATAAACTACCTTAAATTAACTGGCTCTTTCATAACTGTGATCAAAGATAACAAGGCAGCCAAACGAAATGAATATTTAGTAAAATAAAGAGTTTGATTTCACAGATACGGACTATAATGTGGGCAAGCGAGTTTCAGAGAATTCTTGAACTGGCACTATGAGATAACTTCAATAATGATAAGAAGTGTCATTTTTAATTCCAATTAATTAATTCATGATACCAATATTGTACTAACTGAGCAATACAAAAACTGAGCTTCAACATAGACGATTCTCACGAAATAAATGTCGCGTGTTTTTTTTTTATATAAAAAAAGGAATCTTTCTTGGTGGTGTATCAACAGTTATTCTAGTTACCTGCTCTGTGGACTCCCGTTTTGGCAGGATAATATTAATCAACAATACGGGAACCAGACTCATCAAGTAAGCAAGAAGCAACGATATAATACAATACACAGATTATTTTGCGTATAATTTTGTGAAGGTTATTGAAACCAGTGTGAACCATCTTAAATATGTTGGGTATTTTGAAAATAAATGTTATTTAAACAGAATAGCGAACAACTTCATTAGAAAAAGCGCATTATTAAAAGTTATTATTGACGTGATTGTAAATGAGGATTCAGTCAATAAACAGCCAAGTTCCCTAATTCCGCTCACCGCCCCCGTAGTCCTACCTGTAAGACCCGACGCTGATATTTATGTTGTGGGCGTCACCTCAACAAAATCAAAATGTGCTGTGTCTTACATGTAGGACTAACCGCCCCCGCAGTTTTCTCGATGTCATAGTGATCTTTTTTCAATTTTTGGAGGTCCCTCGGTAACTCGGGCCTCGCTTATAGTGTGATCTATGTTTGTGGACCCCGTTGTGTGCGAGTTATCAAGGGAGAGGTGTATGCAATTTGATAAATACTTCATGCCTGTCATGTAATTTGCAAACGTGTTTTGCATCATGTCATCATTGTTTATACTCTATGTCCACTGAAAAAGAGAGAGAATGAAACAATGAAATACCACCTCATATAGTCCCTACACAAAACCTCCGAAGAAAATAAAGTAGAAGAAATCAACAAACTAGAAACATTAGCTAAAACAAAACTCTTTGAATTGTGATCCCACCCCGCTGTGCAATCATACATGTCTGCATGACTGTGCTGTTTAAAAAAAAAATATTCCCAGCTTTCTGCAAATTGTATCAGAAATGTGTATTGTAATCTTTGTGAGTTTATATTGGAACAAGAACAGTTGTCTTACATAACTGTCTGAGAGCTATTGTGCATTTCCTACTCCTATCCCTCCCCGAAACCCATGATGGGGTCGGTATGGGAGAGGAATCATCAGTAGTATTTATTGAGATTGCAATAGCAGTCAGTTTGTCTAAGATGATCTCATTTTCCCTATCCCCTTCTCTCTCTTTCTCTCTCTCTCTCATTTATTTAGATATAGTTGAATAGCATGCTTTTCTTTACATTTATTGCAGTATGTTAATTTTTCTCATTTGTATTTTTAACCTTAGAAACTACCAGAAGGTGAAAGTATATGGAAGTTTAATGTTTGTGACAAAGATAAATTTGACACCTCAGCCTCCATAAAGGTTTGTGCAGTTTAATAACATTTTTTGTGAAGGGTACCAGGTATCCAATTTTTTGCATTATATTGGTTGTGATCATATTTTATAGATTCATTGTAAGCTGAATATTGCAAAAGTTCAAGTCCACATCAGACATAATTAGCAGGAAAAAATGAATGTTGACTGATGAAATTTATCTACACATAAATGTATGGAAAAAATATGAGTCCTCTACATATACATACAGATACATACCCCCATGTGGCTCATGTAACTACATAGTTTGGGGAATGTATTGATCAGTTATTAGTTGTTCAAGCTTTCCAGATTGTGTCATGGGGATGGGAAAGAGCATCATATGAAAATGTGAAATATAAGATGGAATTTTTTTGGAGAAATTGGTGCTAAATAAAAATATGCCACTGGCACTTTTCTATCAGAAAACAAATAAAAATGTTAGCCCTGAAAGCATGTGCAACATTGTGTTTGGACAGAGTCTAAAGGGTTGTATTTCTCTGGAGTCAAGTGCACACACATGTTTTAAGGTTAAAAATACACATGGATCGAAACTAAACTAGTTGTATGGGTCTGTTCAGAGTCATATCTCAGAAGAGTGTTATTAAAAAAATCAACATTATGTGACCTTGGGTTGTTTCAATTTCTGAGATCATACGTAGGCTTTTTACTAAAATGGCCTGTGGACATAATAATCATTAAGAAGTAATAATGGATTTTGATCAAACTTAATTTAACTGCATATCTTGACAATACCTTTATGGGTTTGGAATGCTAGTTTTCCATTACCTTAGTGGCACAGTTCAAGGTCATCATTGAGACTTTTGTACTTCAGTAATCTTCTAAAGAAAAATAATTTTAAAAAAAACTATAAGGATCAAGACTGGCCTTTAGTTGAAAAATGCATATCTGCCATGTCTAATGAATTTGATAACTTGTGTGACCTTGACTTCAAGGTCAGTAATGACTCTTGAAATAAACATTTGAGAATGGATTTTCATCCAGCATGGTGTTCACTGATCTGATGAGGTCCATGACCTCACGTTCAATGTCTAAACTCGTGACTTAGAGACTTCAACCTCTAAAATCTTAACACAGTGTTTTGCACTATATTTGACTTAATTGCCCATGTCAACTCAGACAAAAAATTGGTACCTTGGGAGTTTCTCAAAAAATATCTATTTCAGTTCTCATTTTAGAGAAATAAAAGAAGGTGAAAAAAACAGACATTTTGTGGATAGTTACAAGGACTCTTGTTTACTTTATTTATGAAATATATTTGGTAGCTGTTGACCTTGATATTCACACGTACATACTTGTATATTTAAATGTTTATTATTGTCTTTATTTTTCTTTTCAGCCCCTTATGGATGGTTTGTTTGAAATCAACGAAAACAATAACATTTTTACTTTAAAATTAACAAACAACAGTACCTTAGACTATGACCATCAGAACAAGTATTTTTTGGAATTGCAGATCCTGGTAAGAATAAAACATAAAAATAATGCTGGAATTTTGAAAAAGTATTTTTAGTTTAGGTTGAAATAATCTTCATGGGCTCCGAGTGGCCGAGTGGTCTAAAGTGTGCACCATTCCAGATCACTGCCATCTCAATTCTGTCTGCGTGGGTTCGAGTCCAAGGCTCGGCTAGCGTGGGTATGTGGGAAAGCCTGCCAGTAGCTTCTCGTGGGTTGGTGGTTCTTCCTCCACCAGTTATACTGGCCGCCATGTATAGCCTATCTTGTGCTGAAAAATGGCGTTAAACCGTAGAACATCAAATAGTCTTCAGAGATTGCCTTGTTTACCAATACCTAATTATTAGATCACATACATATTTTGAATGGAGGCATATCTACTTTTTTAAATATAGGACATTTTACAAATTGTGTTAATGGAATCCAAGAACCTATTACATGACTCAAAAAGTAGTTGTGATTGTGTCAGTTTAGAAAAATATCAGATTTCTAACTGAAGTCAATGGATAGATTTTAAAATGCTATACATGAAGTTGACTGAACATGATGAGATTATTAGTTATACATTTTAATGTTAAATCTAATATTCTGACTATCAGTAAGATAGTTTTTTTGGGACAAATGGAATTATTTAATTAAAATTTAAGTTTTCTAGTGCTTAAGATATAAACAGTGTAACATTCATTACAATTGGAATTCAAACTAGCAAACTTCATTTATCCATTGACTAGGATGGTGGTTGTAAGCAAGAAATCCACAATTGTAATGATTTTGATACTTTTGCTGCCTACGATAATAGCGATGATAAAGAAAGAGAAGAATATAAATTCATTATGATGATTAAGACACCCATAAAAAGGAGAAGTGATGAAATGGCATAACTTCTGTACAGAAGATATTTCGATTTTTTTCCACTTGAATTAAAATTTGGTGATATATATATATATATAATTGTTTGTTTTATAGAAATGACTCAGGAAGAGAGAGTTGTGCGAGTTTGTAGGGTTGTAAAGAGTGCCCAACACCTGTATGTGGAGCCGCAAGGGGCTCATAATGAGATTTATAGGGACACTGATAACCAAAACTCAATAAGTCTGATCCTGCGGATTTCTATGATACTCCATACTAGCATTGTAGGAAGCGGGTATGAAGTATATGGTCATAATAGTTGAGTAAATTTAAGTACTGACACAAATTGGTTGTTGTTGTAGGATTTAACACCATTTTTCAGCACACGATAGGCTATACATTTTGGCCAGTATTAATGGTGGAGGAAGAACCCAGCAAAACCCTGGAAAGAACCACCAACCCTTGAGAAGCTACTGGCAAGCTTTCTCACATACTCACATTGGCCGAATCCAAGACTCGAACCTGTGCAGACAGAGTTGTGATGGCAGTGATCTGTAACGGAGAGCGCTTTAGACCACTCAGCCACTCGGGGCCCGGACACAAATTCTGGTTCAAAAGCAGTTGTGAATGCATGAAACTTGGCAATGGCCCCTGATTTGATTCTGTAGGAATACATCAGGAAGAGAGACTCGGTGGAGTTTGTAGGGTTGTGAAGAGTGTCCGAGACCTGTATGTGGAGCCACAAAGGGCTGATACAAGGTATATAGGGACACTGATAACCGAAACTCGATAAGTCTGATCCTGAGGATTGCTATAATAACAAACGTCTGCCAGTACTCCATACATGCACTGTAGGAAGCGGGTATGAAATATATGGGCATAATAGTTGAGTACATTTAAGTACTGACACAAATAGGGGGTCAAAAGCAAAGCTGTAAATGATTGAAACTTGGCAATGGCAATAACAATAGCTGATTTGATAAAGGGCGCCTAGAACAGAGATGGAACAGTATGCTATGCAAGAAATGTCCCAAAAAAACAACATGGTGGAAGGAGGGGAGGCAGGTGGTTCTTTCCACAAATAATGTTAAAAATTAAATGCAGCATCTGCACTGAAAGGAATGCATCTCTACAGGTGTATCAGTTATATGAATGATGCCTAACTGACAATGTTTGATCACATGCTTCAGCTCACTTATATGATTGGTTCAACATGACAATGTATCAAAATTTAGTTACTAGCAAGTTAATAACCTATATTGACTGCAACAACATCATGTCTGTGCAGAGAACCATAGTAGACAAAGAGGGGCCCAGCAAGGAGCCAAAGAAGATGCACTTTGTATTAATTAAACTACATTTAACCAATTAAATTATAATGAATGACAGGAAAGCTAAATAATTGTATAAAAGTCGGTCAGAAATGTTTAACCTACATGTTTGTTTTTGGTTAGGGTTAGAATAGCAAATGTTTATCAAAATTAATCAAGGTAAATGTGTAGTATCTGTAAATTAATACACAAGATGTTGTGAAAAGTATTGTCTTCTATCACAGTTAATACAATTTTAACTCAAAATAATAACCTGATAAAGTTGTGCATGCAGAAGATAATAAAAGTAATGTGTGCAAAAAAGGAAATAATAACAATAATAATAATAATAATAATAATAAAGTTCATGTAAAGTGTAAACATGTATTTGAAATGGGTAAAAAGTATTTCAAACATTTGCATATGGGTAAGAAACTGGTGCCTGACTGAAATATTGACAAAATGGCATTGGTAAGCTAACATTTTTTTTTTCTCAGTTGCAAAACCCAGTATTATTCCTTATGTATGCATATCCATCCAATCTGGGTCAGCTCCTCAACCAGTAGCATATCTTATATATATGTCTTATATATATATATATATATATATATATATATATATATATATATATATATATATATATATATATATATATATATATTATGATCCATATGAAAATAATTTTTTAATTTAAAAAGAAAATCATCCATTCCTTGACAAAATAGAATATGTTGCTGATTTCCTGCTGAAGTTAAATTGTGTTTATATGTGTGTGTGTGTGTGTACGTGTGCATATATATATATATATATATATATATATATATATATATATATATATATATATATATATATATATATATATATAGGGTGAGTAAGATGTACAGTTTCTTATAGTACTATTGGTTGTACCTTCTTATAGTACTATTGGTTGTACCTTCTTATAGTACTATTGGTTGTACCTTTAATTGCAATAAAATTCAGTTTTTCCCAAGTTTGAATGTCCAAACAATTTTGAGCCAACTAATATTTTGAGTTACTGTTTCTGGAATTGTTGTCAGGTGTTATTAATTTCTTTGCATTATACTTAAATGTGAATAAGGGCCCTGGGTGGCTGAGTGCAGGTCTAAAGCACTTGCCTTTACCTTTCACTGCCTTCTCACCTCTGTCCATATGGATTTGAGTATCAGGCTTGGCCAATGTGGATATGTGCTAGTAGTTCTTTGTGGGTCTTTGGTTCTTGCTGGCATTCCTGGGTTCTTCCTCCACTAGTTTTACTGGCAGCCATGTATAGCCTATCATGTGCTGAAAAGTCTTGTTAAACCCAAAACAAGAACAATAACAATAAATAGAAATAACCACACAAATGTCACTAAGTACATGTAGGTTTAATAGCACAAGGACAAGATGTGAATGACTGCCACCTAAGGTTAAAACTGCTATGTCACAAGCGACTGGAAATGTAGTACTAGTCCTAGCCAATGCATCTATGAATATAATTGCTGTTATAAGACCCTGTTATAAGAATGTGTAATCCTTGTTATAAGGCTGTGAAATCCCTGTTATAAAACTGTGTAATCCCTGTTATAAGACTGTGTAATCCCTGTTATAAGACTGTGTAATCCTTGTTATAAGACTGTGTAATCCCTGTTATAAGACTGTGTAATCCCTGTTATAATATTGTGTAATCCCTGTTATTGGATGCCACTTCAGTACAGACAACCAGTTATGTTACATGCATATCAAATTGATTATAACACAAAACAAAGTTTTTAAAATGAAAATTTTAAAATCATAAAATGCACATGTCTGAGTTTTACCCATCTAAATTCAACTCGAGTAAGCTTCACAATGTTTATTGTTGGCCTGTTCTTTCACACAATTTCATTGTTATTGTCATGCATGGTGGAGTAAACAGGACGTGCCCCAAAAACATTCTCATTTTTTTATTCCTAGGATGGAAACTTTACCAGTGTGACACTTAATCTCACAATAAATGTGATGGATGTTGACAACAAACCTCCAGCTTTTAAGAATGAAATTTATTACATGCATGTGGATGAAGAGGTAAGTTTCTAAATTAGGTTTATGTATCCATTTTGGTCATTACACCAATTTGGGAATTGCCCTTACAAATATACAACTCCCTTAATCATCCTTATATCACAATGCCTTTAGCCTTAATTTTATTTAATATTTCCTTTCTTTCATACTTTAGTTGGCATTATTATTATAATGCAATGCATGTTAAGCAAATACTTATCACTATCCTAAAATTAATCTCATTGACATAGGAGTTCAGCAAGACGTAAAGATTGAGTTTGCCCTAGTCATGAATAGTGAACAGTAGTTATTCCATGGCAATTTTGATTTTTATACATTTCTAACAAAAGTTGTGGGACATTTTTATATAGCATAATCTGTGTGGGTGTGTGGGTTGCCATGTAGTTGGATGGGCATATATTATTGTTTCAGGATGATATGTTGTTGTGAATATTTTTGAATGCAACATTGCATATGTTATTCTTTAGTACAGTTAGAACCCTATTGAGTTTGCTGCAAAGCAGCTCCAAGGAGAAAGTCACCGATGCTAAAATAGATTTTTCTTATGCAGAGCCTTTAACATCCATGACATATGTTTAAATACATCATCTTATCATTTCTTTGTAATATACTGGCTGTATGTCGTTATTTATTTTCATGTCTTCTAAATGTGTGCACAGTTCTGAAATCCATGAAGTATATTCAAGAATTATTTGTCGTAATATATCAGTTGAATATCTTCATATGATATCTTTATATATGCCTACTTTAGGTTAGTCTACAATGTACAGGATAACATCTTAGTTCTTAAGAAATCCTAAATGTATGAAGAATAGTACATCTACTTAAGAATGGTAATTGCATAAACACACAAGTTTGATGTTTGATTTTTAATGGAGTAATATGCCATCAATTAGCAAGTGACAAAACTGATTATAATGAATGAATAAATGTAGAGAATTATTTTTCTCTATCTCACACAAATTTATCAGAGTAAAATATTTGCATTTGTGACTTTCTTCTTCAGCAACCTAAAAGCACATATTTTGGAAAAGTGCATGCAGCTGATAAAGACATCGGCATTAATGCAACAATTCTATATAAACTTGAATCTGTAAATGGTAAATATCAATTTGTCAACAGTACCCATGATGTGTGTTCTTCTCAATTATAGATATGATACTGAAATGATATTTTTAAAGTTTTAATTGATTTCTTTATTCAGTCATTTTTAAATGTTATTGACAGCCTTTTCATGGAGTGTAAATTGACCTGTATGGTGTATGGCTGGAAAAATCTCTTATCTTGAACAAGTTCAATATTTTACACTACAAATGATTGTTTTTTTTTATTAATGCACAGAATTGTAATATTATATATATAGTAGAAAATGAAGGGAAGTTTTGTATTTTGTGAATTCCCATGCTAATCTCCATTCCCAGATATTCTTTTGTTGTATCTATCATTGAACGATTGATTGACTGACTGATTGAGGTAAATATCATAACCTTTTTGTGTACTTTGAATAGATTTCTAACCACATGTAATTTAAAATTTGTTTTTCCAAATCAATACAATGATTGTCCTTTCTTTTTTCCTACTAATTGGAGACTGCAGTGGTTCTTTACTATAAACCCATTCAGTATATCGCTTTCACTCTTGAAACAAATATAATTATTGATCCCATTAAATTCTTAGAAGTTTATTGTTGCTGCTTAAATTATTTCACATTCTTTTAGTCATTGGCTAATGAAGACTTAATATAATGTGATTTCATGTCAATAAATATCCATTATTGTGTTTTACTGCACTATTATGACAAAGATTTGTTGGAGTCCTCCATATAAGTTTTCCTCACCTATAAAGCAAATAACTTCTTTTCTTCCTATGAACATTGTAAAGAAGGAGAACTGTATTTCAGTGCCTACTGTCAGACTTAGTTTTCAATAACTATGCAGTTATATAATGCAATAATTGGTTTTAACAACAGTTTCTTCAAAGGGAATATGCTACATTGTGATAAATCCAGTATTAGGAGTATATTAATGATAAAAACTTATTGATTATATATGGCTATTTCTACACTTGCAGGATCAGGCTTTTTCAGGATTGATACATATAGTGGAAACTTGTATACCAATGAGACATTTGACAGAGAAAAAGTTGACAGCTATACTTTGGTTGTTAAGGTAGGTCTTTCTATAGTTTTTTTTCCCCCACTTCTCATGTTTTCCAATTGTTATATACCTTATCTAACAAGTATACAATATATACTTTAATGTAACAACCACTCAGAGGATCTCTCTAATCATTATCTGAGACTAGGGATTGGGGTTGGCTCTAACAGGTGGTCTGCATAAAAGAGTATCTTAGCAGGAAGTAAAGGCAATTTACTTTGCATCCTCTTTTATCATTTTTGCAAAAGATGAGGTTTATTTGACAGCATATGTGTTATGCCTGGCATAATTTCATTTATTTTGTAAATCCTGAACAACATTTACAAATCAATTTGCTAGTGAGCTTACAGCATTTTTATGGATTAAGTGATAAAAATTGTATTAGGTCAAAGTCATTGGAGTTGATGGGTTAGAGTTATATCTAGGTCAGTCCATGTTATAATTTCTTGTTGTTATGATAATTTCTGTTGACTTGGATGAATCATATCAGAATATGCCAAAACAAGTCAAGCAAGGTCATGGAGGTGGATTAAGTTATCATCAAACTTTGTTCAAATATTTGTCTGATTGACATAGAACATTCTCAAGAATAATAGTCAAAGGTCAAAGGGCATGGTCAGTATGGATTTTTTAAGACTGTTAACATAGTAGTAAGTTATTTTTCCATCAGTGGATGGTTATCAAATTTGGCATATAAGTTTATATTGGAACATGGAAAATATGAATTTGCTGTCTTGCTGCTGGGTCAGTTCAGTGGATCTTATCCATACATCCATTCTTATGTCTGTCTATTGTCCCAGTGGATCTTATCCATACATCCATTCATATGTCTGTCTCTTGTCCCAAGAAGTTTTTATAATGATAATGCAAAAACCACACATCAACAAATACAGTCTGGATGGTTTGGTTGTATGCTAATGTAGATTACCTGGTGAGGTTTTTAGGTGATTACATCAATTTATTTTACACATATTTCAACTTATGTACTTAAACTATTTTAACAAACACATTGTTAGAACAATATATCAAAAACATTTGAAGCAGGCAAATCAGATTTGGTAGGCCTATTTGTATGCATATGTAGATAACCTGTTGATATTTGTATGCCATTATGATAAATTTAAAGAAGAAAATGTCTGAGTTATTTAACAATTTGGACATGTACTTTTGTTTGGCATAGTGGCACACTTATTATACAAACATAAATCTAGTATAGACCAACAGGTCAAAGTTCAAAGTCTTAGATAAAGTCTTCAAAGTCTTATTGGCCCGTTTTTGTTGTGTTTGTATCTCCTAATCCACTGACAGATTTTGATTGCAAACTAATTATGTTAATTAGTTGATTAAGATGATGACTTGATATTTGATTATGATAATAATCTACATGTAATACATTGAATTGCTTCAGTAATTCCTTGACAAGCTTCAACAATGGTATGCTTTAGTGATACTTTGACATGCTTCAATAATGCATTGACATGTTTCAGTAATACTTTGACATGCTCCTCATTGACATGCTTTTATAATACCTGGACATGTTTATATAATGACATGCTTCAGTAATACCTTGATATGTTTCTACATTTATATGTTTTAGTACCTAATACCTTGACATGCTTCAACATTGACATGCTTTAGTTATACCTTGATATGTTCCTACATTGACATGCTTTAGTACCTAGTACCTTGACATGCTTCAACACTGACATGCTTTAGTTATACCTTGACATGCTTCACTAGTACATTGACATGTTTCAGTGATACCTTCACATGTTCCTACATTGATAAACTTTAGTTATATCTTGACATACTTCAACATTAACATGTTTTAGTAATACCTTGACATGCTTATATAATGACATGCTTCAGTAATACCTTGATATGTTCCTACATTGATATGCTTTAGTACCTAATACCATGACATGCTTCAACATTGACATGCTTTAGTGATACCTTGACATACTTCAATATTACATTGACATGTTTCAGTATTATAGATCTTGTTAACTTCCTCATTGATATTTTCTATACCATCCAAACTTTTATGACCTTGAAGATTTTCAGTGTCACTCATATATCATAAGAACTGAACAAGCCTTAATTACTTACATGTAGCAGGGCAAATAAAGGTATGCTTACTGTGAAGTATTCTAAGCAATTTTTAAATGTTCTAAGTTGATCTGCTTTTTAAAAGTTACATTTTATTAAGAGAGGAATCTGGGTATAGATTGAAGATTTAGGACTGTTAATAGAAAGATAGTCAAGTTACAAAAGTATGTATGTGTACATGTTATAGTGTGGATAACACCTAGATACCCATTAGCTTGGAACAGGTCTCACAAACAACTTAATACATGGGTATGAGTAATAGAATTTTAGAAAAGATCACACTTGAATAGTCAGTTAACAGTTTAGCTATTGAAATGTTGCATATACAATAATGTACCAACAGATGGAAGTGTTATTTACCCATTAATTCATGTTGTATATGCATCAGGTAACAAATTATTTTGGCTTCTTATTCTTTTTATTATTATTATTGCTAAGATTATTATTATTATTATTATTATTATTATTGGTAAACATTAAATTATTGGATTTGTTCTTTTCTGAACATTTATTATTATTATTATCATTATTATTATTATTATTAACATCAACATATTTGCATGCATTTTAGGCATATCAAGAGGACGACCCAATCAACAGATTCACCTTTGCCACAGTGGAAGTAAGAATCAATGATGTGGATGATAATCCCCCAGTGATGTCAGAGACAGAATATCATGCCAGAATACAGGAAAATGCTCCAAAAGATTCCTTTGTAATTCAGATTCAGGCAAAAGATGCAGATAAGGTTAATTGATTTTATCCCAAATTTACCTTGATCATTTTTTAAAAGCTTTTTTCTTTTTGCAAAGAGGTTTGAATAAGTTCCTAAAGATATCCAAACATATGATGTTGCACTTTTCACACAAGCAAGAAAATCAGAGAACAATGATAAAGACTTCAAATATAGATGGGCATACAGAATAATATTAAGCTTCAGGACACAAAAATGGATCTAAAAATAGAAACATAATTTAACTAAATATATTGGACAGTTTTACACTCGAGTATTTTAACATGATCCCAAGTTTATCCTTCAGACAGTTATAAAGATTAGGAATTTATTCTTTGTTCTGACTAGATTGTGTTGCAAAAATAATGTTTTGAAGGTATCATTGAAGAGCATATCATTAAAATATTTGACACACTCATGGATATTAAATAATCACAGTAACTTGGGTTTTCTGTTAAAAATAGTGTTTGCACATACATTGTGTCATTAAAGACTGAGTCATTCATTCTATCAAATGAGATAGTCTTTGTAAAAAAAAGAGCTCATGATGTTACAAAAGCCTGCCCATTCAGAACAGCCTTCTCATTTACTTTAATCACACTCTGTGTAAAATTTCACTGTTAATATTAGGCATAATTCTATGTCTTTTTGATGCAAATAATGAATAAACCAATATGTATTAGGTATATTCAGCACAAACAAACCTAACATTACTTTATGAGTGTTCTCATTTTGATTGTATAGTCATGTCAGAGTTGTATTTATGTTAATGTTTGTCATAGTCTAGCTGAGCTTACCACTCCAGATGGTGTTTAATAAGATGGCATACTTATCGTCTTATCAATATCATATGATACTGTCACTGTATCTGGCCTTTCAAGAAATGAGACATTATTATGTGTAATTTAAGTAAATTTTGTGAGATCTGATGGTTTCTTTTTTCAGTTTTGATGCAAAATGCAAACAGTAATGTATTTTTCATTACCTTTCAGCATATAATAGGAATTTGCAGATTGCATGGAATAAGCATATAGTAATAACTAAAATGATCCCATCACCAGGTTTCCTTACATATTCAACTTATAGTTGGGATTTTCAATATATAATCAGCCATTGTTTGTTGCACATTAGGGACACTTCATTTGCAGGCTGTCCTATTGTGAAAACACTTGTAAAGTATACATATTTAGTTTTACATATTACAAGGAATAGACATTCGGGAATTTGAGTGTCTATATTGATCACCTTCTATATCTCATAATTTGATGATTGGTGATTTCACCATCACACATGAGTGGATTCACCATTGAGCAATAAACAATAACAACATTTTTGACAGACAGCAGCAAATAAACCAGAGGCAAATTATAGTGGTTTACTTTGTATGAAGGAAAAATAATCAGATAGTTGATGACTAGTGAGCTTACATGGATGGTTTTGATGATGTCAGCTGCTTGCCAATAATCAATAGTGTGCTTAAGTTAATAACCACTATTATGAAACTACTTATAATTTGCCTATTAAAGTTTTCAGTCAGGCCTATACTATTCATTGGAACTATATGGCAATTTTTTTTGACTGATCCAGAAACTGTTTTTTTATCACCACTAAACAATGTAGAGAATACTGGCAGATGGGGGGCCCCCGAGTAGCTGAGTGGTCAAAACAGCTCTCCATTACAGATCATTTCCATCTCACCTCTGTCTACATGGGTTCGCGTCTAGGATTTGGCCAATGTGAGAAATTGCTTGCCAGTAGCTTCTCATGGGTCGGTTTGTTCTTCCCAGGGTTTTCCCTGGTTCTTCCTCCACCATTAATACTGGCCGCCATGCATAGCCTATCATGTGCTGAAAAATGGTGTTAAACCCCACAACAACAACAACTGGGAGATAGTATTTTTAAAAACATGCACTATATTAAAGAATTACATGTACTGTGGTTTATATAAATTGTGAAAAATTGACAGACAAATGTGTATAGTATTTCAAAAGAATTTATGAAGATGTCTGGCCATGGTATTATTCTGCCAGATGATTGGAGTGTAACAAAGGATTGCAAAAACTGGTCAGGTCACTGTTCCGTTTGAAAGAACCATGCATATTTATCAAAGAGGAAAAAAAAATGATAAAAGCATTTTCTGACATATCTGGTATATATTGATTGATTAATTAACTTAGGAATTATCTCAAAAAGCAAGAGTGTGAGCTTGGTAAACATTTTGAGGAATAAAAACATGATAGGTCATGTCTTATACAGATGATGATGATGATGGCGATTACAAGAATGACAATGATATTGAAACATCAAGTGAATATGGTAGCTTGAGTACAGAAGATCACCAAGGGTACATCAATTAGAGAAATGTGAATATGGTAGTTTGAGTACAGAAGATCACCAAGGGTACATCAATTAGAGAAATGTGAATATGGTAGCTTGAGTACAGAAGATCACCAAGGGTACATCAATTAGAGAAATGTTTTTAGTATTAATATGGAATTACCAAAGACAATTGTTGGTACTTATGAAATAGTGGCTAAAGATAAAGAAAATGATGAAATGAGGGAGTGAATGAGACATGTGAGTTTAAGGGAAATAGATTTTCGTACAAAGAAATAGACACTGTGGAGTCAGTAGATAATAAATTTTGATCCTTTGACGTCATCTGACTTCATTATACAAGCAGTGAGCATTTACTCATTGGCAAATGAATTCTTAATACAAGGAATATGATTTGTATGTAGTGATTTGGCAAAATACTGAATTAAAAAACATTATATATATAAATATCAAAAATATTTCACATGGTTCTTTCATCAATGATGCATGGCTAATACGTTGTGATGGGCTGCGATTCCTCATATTTGCACTTATTTTTAAAGGTCAAAAGTCATTTACAGCAAACGTCCATACAATTAAATACCAGTAGTTATAAGAACCTTTATATCTCCTGCAGAATGCATTCAGCAGATGCTATACACACCATTAATCTAAAAATGATATGATTATTTTGATCAAAACATGGATTATGTTCTATTTGATAAATTTAGCCTGTAAATATACATAAGAAGTTCAGTTGCATTAGGATGTAATTAGTGTACAATTGTGTGTCTTGGATCAAATGAACTATGTTGCAGAACAGGCCATTATGAATAGTGTGTATCACATTTGCAGGCATTATGCATTGGTACAGGTGCTAAAACATGTTGTAAATATGCCATCGGAGTTAAATCATAAAATCAACTTTGCCCACCATGTGGATTATTGTGCCCACCATGTGGATTATTGTGCCCACCATGTGGATTATTGTGCACACCATCAAAAATTTTCTGACACAACAAATTTTGTCTGCATTACATCCAGTGAGAGATAATAATGATCTGTTTAGAAAATACCAGTAATACTTGGATGAACTGAATTTTGATAAAATGGAATTTCCTGTGCAGGTTACTGATACTGGCAAGTTTAAACAACTAAACCCTGATATCACCGCTATTTGTATTTGTTAGGAATTTGTGCCTTCAACTGATTCAATTTTCCCACATGCATGCAGGGGCTTAATACTGATTTGTTATTATTACAGGAATCAGATTTGAGATATCATTATTTGTGGATAAAACATTTATTACTATTGGTATACCACTATAGTAAGTAAAAGGGCAAAACATTTCCATGCAAACGTTGTATACATGTATTTAATACCCAACAACTGCTTCACAAACATAACTTTTATTATGGTAGAATTAGAGAAAAACTACAGCATATGATTATGCCTGAAACTGGTGAAAACATTTGGAAATTTACAGCAGTGCAACGAAAAATGAAAGTGCTATGTATCATTTGTGATTGTGTCAAATACCTTAATATTCATGTGAATGACTAAGACCTCCAAATTACTGATTTTGTTACACTGTTGTCAGATGTGATGGGCAAACTGAGCCAATATTATATCATGGTAAGGACTCAATGGAGGTGTTTCTTAAATGGTTCAAAATTACAGCGAAATTTATTCGACAACATCTCTTTTTGCTCACTGACATGATTATAACCAGCGATACTATTCGTGAGTTTTCTGATTGGATCTGTGATGGTCCTTTTGGTGGAACTGAAAGTGGAAGCAAAGCTTCTCAAGTTTGTAATCGCTGTCATATCACTGATGTGTTTACAGGAGCTGCACACAGCTCATGCACTTTATAATTATGAATTAAACCAAGTAAAAAATCCGGTAGTGTTTCATAATCTGCATGGGTGTCATGGTTATTTAATAACTCAAACAGACGTATGAGCATCAGAGGTGCCAATAAGTGTTATTCCAATTTATCTAGTGGCAGAAAACTTCAAAATCACTAGTAAGGCATTGTGCCACAAACACCAAGTTCTTAAATAGAAAAGCATATATCTCTACGAAAACATGAGCGATTGGGAAAAGTTTACTGAGACTCAATTACAACTTATCAAAGCATTTTATTTGTTGCTGTTGCTTGACAATATTTCAGATAAAGTTTCGAATAGGCAAGCATTGGTTTGGTCCACCTTTGTTTGCAAAACAGGTGATTATCATGATCTGCATTAGTGCACCAATGTGTTATTACTTGATGATGTATTTGAAAAATGTTGTGCTAATGCTGTGGATGTGTTTAAAAAAAAATAAAAAATAGATTTGGAATTGTTGACTGACACTGAAAATCGGTTTATGGAGAGCTCACTTTGTGGTGGAATATCAATAGTAAGTGATCAACATGCATGTGCAAACAACCCAAACATATACAGGAATTATCCCTTTGTCCCAAACAGTTACATCATATATCTGGTCTCTCATACTTATTAGTCTACAGTCAAAATGCTTGCTAAATAAACTTTACTAATTCTTTGTCACTGAGAATGAAAAAGGTTGCTTACATTGTCGATTGGCTTCAGTTTTAAAGATATAATGCTGGGTCAATATATACAATCCTTAACTTGGAAATGCTCGAGATTAAGTGAGTTATAAAGGGAGGTGATCTCAATTTAAAACAGAAATGACTAAAATATATCTTTGACTAGATCCATGAATAAATGACTGGTTTTAAACAGTACTTGCTTTTTAGGCAGACCAAAGAATGATGCAATCTGAAGATGGTATTGCATTATACATGATATGAATTGCATCATGTTATTCCTAGAAGTCACAGATGATGCAATCATAACTAAGCTTACATCACTCTGCTGAACAAATTGCCCTATATTAGCTCTAGAAATTTAACAGTGTCATGCTCTCTTATTTGTCTGTGTTTAATTTTGCAAAGATACACATTTCTGTTTGCCAAAGTGAGCAAGAGATGCCTAATACTTGTGTGAATAAGGCAGGTGACTTTTGCTTTGTTTGTGCTGAAGTGACTTTTGCATCACATATGTATAACCAGTATGGTCAAGAAAGTATATCACGTTTACTTTGGCTGCAAAATTGGAGATCAGGACAAAAAGGTAGGCCCTGCACATATGCTGCAACACTTGTGCAACAAATCTTTGCCAGTGGCTGAACAGGAAACATAAATCTATGCCTTTTGCAGTGCCAATGATTTGGAGACAGCCAACAGATCATATCAGCAATTGTTACTTCTCCATGGTGCCATGAGTTGGGAAAGGTGGACTTTGCATTATCCAAACATTCCATCAGCAATACACCCAGTACCCATTGGAGAAGGACTGCCAGATCCTGATGCACCAGAATCATTCTCACTTGCGTCAGATGAGGAAGAGGAAGAGAATGAAACTTCTAGTCCTGAACCATCAATGTCACATAACCTATCTTTTGCCCCTCCTCCTTCTGTGAACCACACCTAATAACACAAGGTGAACTGAATGACCTTGTCAGGGATTTAGAATATCCAAGAATAACACAGAGCTGTTGAGCTACAGACTACAGCAGTGGAATCTCCTGGCAGGTGATGTTAGGGGAAGTTCTGTGATTGTCAAAAGGATCTTGTCCCATTCTTCTTCATGGAAGGTGATCTTGTAGCCTGCAACAACATCAGTGGTGTGTTGGCAGTCCTCAACATCATTCATGATCCAGATGAGTAGAGACTGTTCATTGATTCATCAAAGACGAGTCTTAAATCTGTTTTGCTGCATAATATGTTTTACCATCAATTTCAGATAATCGTGCAGTCCATGTGACTGAAATCTATAAAGGAAACTCATGAAAACATGAAACAACTTTTGAGGTGCATAAACTATAGCCAACATCAGTGGCAGCTTTGTGGCAATTTGAAGGTTCTTGCTCTTTTACTTGGTCAGCAAAGTGCTGATGTTTTCTCAGGGAATGCTATTGTCGTGCAAGAGAATTTCCCACTACATCAAGAGAGGGTGGCCACTCCAACAGTCATTGTAGCTTGGGAGGAAAAGTGTTCAGCATCCACCACTTGTTGAATCAAGTAAGATTATGTTACCAACCTTGCACATCAAGCTGATGAAGAACATTCTCATGGCAGTCAATATCACCAGGACATTGCAATAATTGAGAAATGCTATCAGGGTAAATGGAGCCCATCAATGCTTGCAGACTATTGCTGGACAGTGACAAGAGATGCTCCATTTAATGAATACAATAGACAAGCCAAGAAGTACCAAGTAGATGCTGAATACAGACTAAACTATATATTTATTTACATATACATAATTTATTTTGCCTTTTGTTTCATAATAAATTTTATTTATTTAACCCTTTTGATGTTTTTATGAAGTCTTTAATAAATAGGACAGGTAAAATATCATGTAAAGCAACAAGGGCTGACAAGAGTGAGGGCAACTGGGTATATATCCCATAGGCCTGGGCCCATAAGAGGGTCTGGGCCAAACAACACTTTGATTTTATAAAAGATAAATTTTGTTTGAATAATAACTAGGAAAGGCCTGGATGTTTCTTACCACAAGGCCCATGATTGTTCTCTATGGCCATGAACACAAAATTACTGTAAACACATGAAAAGACCTAGTTTTACAATTTATGATTAAAACTCTACTATCTACAAAATATTTAAATGTAAAAACTTAAATATTTTGGAAACAGTAGCAAATCAGTAGTTTTAATTGTCATATTTAAATTCAGCACATCAAAACCCATAATAAATAACACATTTTATCTCTGAAGCAAACAACTTCTAAAATATTGTAGACCAATGTAATCGGTACAATTGGGCAATGATTCAGCCATTACCTGTTGGTGGGTTTTCATTGATTGACCCCAGACACACTGACATACAAAACCACAACATGAAAACAACAGCAAAAGCAGCAATGGATACTTTTTTGAAGTTGATTTAGAATACCCTGAAGAAATTTACCACATTCATAATGATTATCCAGAAGTGTAGTCAGTACCTGATGAGTGGTTATCACCTTATCAGTGTGCAATTGTAGATGAATCAGGATGTAAAATTACTAAATGTACTAAGCTTTTTCCAAATCTCAGGACCAAAACCAGTTTTGGTGCACAAATTAAATTTGCATTTACAGTTAGGAAAGCATGCAATTCAAATCCATCGAGTGCTTGGATTTTGCCAGGAAGCTCAAGAATGGTTAACACGTAATTGAATAGTCAACATGGCCTTGTCAATCACATACATGATCATGAGGAAGAAATAAGAGATCACCCTTACGAACCTCATTAGGTGTTTGGACATCAAACCAACCATGTGAAATATTTCTTGGCAAAGGTTGATAAATTTGCCACAATACTTGTTTAGCCTGCTTTTCTCGAGCAGCACCATGTGTCACCTTTGCAGCATTTGCCATTTCCGCCGCTAAACCTCTTCAATATCTATGAGGACTGTAATATACTTGAGATAAAATCTGCTCAAAAATCATTATCTCAATATAGTTTACCTCCAAGACTTTTTCCACCAAGTGCAATTTTGACCTTTGATGATCCATTTAGATGTGGTTTTTGTGTTGGATTACATACATTCAGGTAATGAATGAGATCTATATATGCTCGTTGATGTACACGGATATTGTTTGATGTTTTATGACAAGGCCATGTCATTAACATGTGGCATCAAAACAAATAATAGGTGCTTACCAGACTTTGGTTGGCTGTTAGAATCAAGTCATATATCAATCCATGCACCAAGTCCACAGTAATTGTATCCTGGAATGTTTAACACCATTTTGTTCCTGGTAATTTTGTTAATGCAGCAGCAACATCACTGCCAACAATATTTTTAAACCAATATTTTCAGTTCCACCCAAAGACTAATTGGAAGTGAGTCAGACTCCACGACAACCCCAGATGTTAACTGTTTATTTTTATTCATATAGAATAAATATTCCATTGATTCCATTTTGATCATTGTTTGAACTTGAGTTAGATTTTGTGTTCGATTTTTTATGTGCCATTGTACACAATATTTTGTATGATACAATGATACAACAATTGTGGTACATGTATTCAATGGTGTACAAAAAGGACAGTAAACACAAGCAGCCCCATAACCACCCATAGTTTAAAGGAAACCAGCTCAATATTTCCAAACTCAATTCACATATTGATCATGGTCCTGCTGGATCAGGACAAACTCAGCTGCAACTATTTATGATTTTAAGATGGTGAACATGGGACTCTTTTGTATGTCCACCGGTTGATGAACAACCATGTTATGATGTTCTCAAGTATTTAAAGAAAACATTGAGTAACAAGGCAACTGTCAACATGACTCTGTTGTTGAGTGGTAATTCCACTGCCATAAATTTCTCTTCCACAATTGATGATGCAAGTAACATTGATCATTTAGATTCAAACGAAAATAATCTTGTCATGTGTGATGATGTGAAAATCAAATTAATTCCTCAAGAATATTTCATAAGGTCACCACAAAACTACCATTCTGATCTAACTTAATCAATGATATGCAAATGTGCCACTAGTGATCTGTGACATCTGTAATATGTTGATGATATTTTATGATACTGAAGCACATGGTCTTGCAAACATTCATTGAACTTGGTGTGCCACCAATTACTGTTAGGATACATTTCATGATATATTTACTGAGGTCACTTAGGACACATATAGTTTGTCACTATTGATTTGACAGATGGAACAAAACAAAATTGTCATGCAGTTTGAATAAACCAATTTAATAATCAAAAATAAATATATAAAATGTTGCTTTCTGCCAGTGATATCATAGTACTTATTAGCTAATGGAAAATGAAGCAGTAAACCCACTAGTGAATGCCAGGAACTTATTCAGATTGTTAAAGAAGGCCTCAAAAGTATCAAAGATATGTTATAATCAAGATGAATTTCATGAGATGGTCTCACAATGGCTTTGAAAAAATGAACAAATGTACCACTAACAGACAAACAATCAATGAAGAAATCTGACAAAGAATCAAATAGTTCACTGACCAAGACCCTAAATTATCTATACGTGCACATGAGTCTACCCTCAGTTCAGTCATTTCAAACAAATTAGCACCATATGCAGTTGACATCAAACGGTCTTCAATAAAATCAGTTTTAGGTTGGCCTGACAACATTCCAGATGGCAAAAGAATTTCACACATGGGATATCATATATTGCCTGACATTGTCAGGCTTACCTCAACAATTCAAATCAAATTAATCTGTGATGCCATTAGTGGCAGTTATGAAAGTGGGTCTTGCATGATGGGTGTGGTTATTCAGGGTTATATACTGTTTGGGTTTTCACCAACATTGGAACTCTGTGATTTAATATAGATTACTCCTGCAATGCCGTTTTATCTTTCATATCATAATATTCGGTTGACACATATTTGTTTAACCCACATTGATCAAAATGGGCACATTGCAGATCTTCAGGGTGAAACATTGATATACAAATGTATATTTCAGATAGACCAGCTACTGAATGTCAGTCGTACAAGGACATGTGCTACAAGTGCGTATTGTTAACCTGATGAAACCCATTGAGCTGACATACTGTGGAACTTGCCATGGTTATGTTATTCAGAAGGGCACCAAAAGTGCTTTCAGCATTATTATAAAGTGCTGCACCAATTACTAAACAAGTAGAAATGCAAATCATTGATAGCATATTAATGTTGCAGTAGATTCATTAAAGTACTAGATATTATGAGTGTTTCAATCTTTTCAAGATCAGTTACAATGATTAGAGCCTCATCAACCACCAAAACTGATTAATTACCATCGATAGAAACAATGCCGACTACTGTTGGTAAAATTATTAATTAGTCTGCTCAAAAGTGACTATCAAATTCAGAAGCCACTAAACAATGAATAGCGGAATCTGCAATTGCCAATTTGGTAATGGGAAGTGAAACTTTAAAAAGGTATTAAACAAAATCAGTACAGTAAAACATGTTTTGAGAGACCACTGCTATGAGAGACCACCTGTTTTGGGAGATCAGAATCTCCATGCACAGTTTTATTGATTATATAGTCTTATGACCTGTTATGAGAGACCATCTGTCTTGAGAGACCATTATTTGTTGGCAGAAGGAATGGTCTTTCAAGACAGGTTCTGCTGTAAAGTATACATAGTTACAACATGGCCAGATTCAAAGATATTGGCGCCTCTATATTAGAGGATCAAAGCAAAAGAGATTTTCAGCATTATCCACACCTGGCTAGGTTTGCTGATCAACATAAAATAGAATTATTTTTGTTATTGTTGTAGGGTTAAGCACCATTTTTCAGCACACGATAGGATATACATGGTGGCTGGTATTAATATGGGAGGAAGAACCCAGGAAATCCCTGAAAAGAACCACCGACCCTCAAAAAGCTATTGGCAAGCTTTCTCACATACCCACATTGGCCAAATCCAAGACTTGAACCCACACAGACAGAGGTGAGATGGCAGTGAGCTGTAACAGAGAGCGCTTTAGACCACTTGGCCACTTGGGGCCCCAAAATAGAATTATTAAGTGCAGGAGACATCTGGTTGCTTTCTTTCATCCATGTGAGGATTGCTTCATAAAAATTCATCAAAGTAATCACTGACTTAACCACACTAGCTATCAGCTGAGTTTAACTTCATAAAAATTATCCAATTATCCAAGTAAACCACTATAATTTGCCTTCAGTTTAATTTTTTGTCTGGCAATTATTTTGCTATTGTTTATTGTGTGTGGCAGTGACATTAACAATCATCATGTCATCGGGTGTAGGAGTCCATGACCTATATTGATACCCAGAATCCAAAACTCCATGTCCAGAACAAAATGTTAAAATTCAAACTATTATTCAGTGATAAAATGAGCTCCAAGTGTCAAAGTCTCATACGTATACATCAAGAGCTATCATGCATTTCATTTGAAGACATGTCACACATGGTACTGATTCAGAGGAAAAGTGACCTGGTAGAATTTACCAATACTCAAATAAATTCATTGTTTGCGGAATAGTTGATTTAGTGCTATTATTAAAAACATTTTAAATGTATACATATATGCATCTTTAATCTGTCAGCAATAAGTGAACCTCATTTTCATTAAGTCTTCATTAAAGTTAGATGAATACAAGTTATCTCTTTATCAGATTGTTTTCATTTGCTTTTAAATATACATAGATACATGTCATGCACTTCAGTGTTCCCAAGCTCATTTCGTATGGATATTTCTAAGCTTGCTATAGTACTAACAAAATAAAGTAATTTGTCAAAGATGTTGTCATAATAAAGATCAAGTATGCTCCTTATATGACACCATGAAGAAGAAAAAAATTCATGCCAATTTATTCTTATTTACTTCTTCCAAGACTGCAGAGACTTATATTCAGTGTAGTCTGTATAAAAAGAGAGGCACTAAGGTGGTTGGTTAATTCATTAGGAAATGTGATAAACTGAATGAAACATCACTAGATAATGAGGTAAAATAGTTCGAGTCATTTTCTTCTAAATATAACTGATGGAAAATTTTTCACTTATGGTATGTTTCTTTTTTACTGAGGCAATTTGTTTATAGGACAAATCTTGGCTCTTTTTATTTAATAATTTCTTTTTTGTCATTATAGAATTTGTAGTGAGAAAGAAAATATAAGGACTTGATATATTTTTTACATCATAAAATTTGTTTTTCCCAAGTTACTTGAATTTTCATGTTTCAGATTTCTTTTATCAAAATAAAACTTGTGTTAAAAAAGGAAACATACTGGAACTTGAAAGAAAATATTCTTTACTTACCAGAACATTTGTTACTCATGAATGTTACTTTTAGTTTTGACTGTGTAATCTGAATTAAAGATTGTATGCAAATTAATCTTAATCTTTTCAGTATGAGAACAATTCAAAGTTTTACTTTGAAATTGTTGACCATGATCCTTGGAATGCATTTTCTCTGAATTCTTCCACGGGAATCATTTCGGTCAACAACCAAAGTGCTCTGGATTTTGAGACATGGAACAAAATTACACTGACTGTAAGTACAAATATTGCTTTCATTAGTCTTAATTTACTGTTCCTTTTCACTTGAGGTAAAATGTTTAACATTTATGCAACCTTAAATGGTCAATAGGCAAATCTGTGCATAATCCTTTTCTTTCTTAACTAAATGTTTTCATACCCCCTCAGTAGGGCGTATGAAACACATGGACACATAGATTCCTGGTGTCTGGACGTTTGATCATAGGCTTGTTGATCAAATGATGATTGATCACAACCTGTTGACCACAGGACTTTGTATATTGGAAAACATGTGTCCATCTGTCTGTCCAGTTTACAATCTAGTCCCACAGTTTGTGATGGATTGCTGTGAAATTTTGTACATGGAATGGCTATCATCTTTAGATGTGCATATAAAACAAAATTCTCTGGCAATTTGTTTTAGAGTCATAATCCTTTATGTCTTGTAGATTAATGCTGTGTATGACACATTATCTCACTAGTACAACTGTTTCACAATTTGGATTGACTAACATGAAACTAAGTAATACTATTATGGTTTTCACTTGAAGACATACATGATATTGTCAAATTTGCTTTGCTCTCTTAATTCTTATAAGAGCTATTGCTTTTTTTTACTTGTAGCTGGATGGAATGTATGACTGAATCTCATGAATACAACCAATCTCACAGATTTCAGTGGAGTACCACAAAACTTTGTACATGTTATGGTTATTATTTGAAAATATTCTAAAAAAATTACTATCCTCCCATAATGTTTGTTGAGTTTTTGTCCTTTTTGTCTTTCAGTTGAATCAGTGTTTTACAGAATCTAGGGAATAGAATTGGTCTCAGTTTATGATGGATTCCTGTGAAACTTTGTACATACTGTGGTCATTACAGAAACTTTGTACATACTATAATGGTCATTACAGATTTGCATATCACAATGACCCTGCCATTTTTCTTGTTTACTAGGGGCTTAATCAGGACAACTATAGTCTCAGCTTTCCGTAGATCTCATGGAAACTTTATACATGGTATGGCCATTATATGAAGATGGAAATATCAACAGATCACACCGCTATCATAATTTTTATTATTGCCACTTTTTTGTTATGCAGTTAAATGCAGTGTATGACAGAATCATGTGAATGCAATTTGTCTTGTAGTTTCTTTTGGATAATTGTGAAACTGATCATCGCCTAATGATGTGCATATTGACAAATCTTGGTGCTGTCATGATTTTGATAAAAGTTATTGCCGTCTTTGTCTTTACAGCTTGAAGCAGTGTCATACAGAATTTTGTGAATGCAACTACTCTTAGAATTCTTTGTGGAATGCTGCAAAATTTATTACAGATGATGGCAAACATCAGAGGATATGTATGTTGGCCAGTTATTGGTACCTGCAGTATTTTCATTCCCTTTTGTTGACTATAGACTCAACTCCATCACTCTGTAGGGGTGAGATGCAGGAGAGAACAGGGTTAAATTTATATGAGCAAATTAATCACCATTCCGTTTACTTTATTTACCTGCATCACAAGAAGTTAAACTGAGACTTCATCATTCAAACAAATGCATACCTCAGCAAGTTAATACTTTATTAATGTAGATGCACTTTGAAAGATGTCAAATTCAGATTATTACAGTATTGTATGTTGTGATTATTTTCTATTATTATTCATGGGGTTACCAATTGTTTTCCTTTTTTTGGTACCAGAAAACAATGAATTTAAAAAGCCAGCCCACATTTACCTATCCATGGAGACTATAGGACTCATCCCCAAATCCAAAATATTTAAATAACAAGAAAAATGTATATTTTGGCCAAAATAGGAAAATACATTAATTTGGATTTTATTTGAATTTTGTTTGTTGACACAAATATAAAACACTCAAAAATGATAGAAAGGTATACTACTTTTAAAAATTCAAGGAATATTTCCCAGCTTTGAAATCATCTACATAATAAAATACTGTCACATGGCACAATTAATGATTTCTTGCTTATATTTGTAGGTGAGGGCTGTTTCTTTATACCATAAAAACATGTTCAGTGGCAACAGTACTCTCCACATAAGTCTAACAGACATGAATGACAATTCACCACAATGTGGTCAAGATCCAAACTGCACGATACGTAAAGATGCACTTGTGACTGGCAAATCATTCTGTCAGGTCAGTATTTCAAGAAAATATGCTAGGTTAGTCATGTCCAATTTTCAGAAAGTTTTCTGTGTCAGCATCATCCGATTGCTGTGAGGATGTTTTATATGTTTATGATTGTATGGGTTTCTTGTGTTAACATGCATAATGCATCTTGATTTGTATCTTGTTTTGTTTCTATGCATACCATCACACAAGAGAATGAAGGACAATGAATGTGTTACTCTTTTCTTTCATATTTTAGATGTATCGGGGTCATTGAAAGTTCTAAATCTTAGTGTATTGTACAAACAGCATTCTTTATTAATCAAAAATACATCCCCTTAGAGAGTACTCCCCATTTACTAGTATACACTTGCACAGTCTGACTATCCAATTATTAAATACTATTTTGTATTCATTATTTAGATGTATTTGTTCAGATGTAGGAAAATTGCACTACAGCCATATATTGAGTTGATATAGTCTGCCCCTTATCAAATATTTGATAATGGAATTCAGCCAGATATCAAATGGAGCTAAATAAAGGCTGTGTGGAGGATGTGGCAAAACATGGTTGCTGTGCTGCATCAGGATTTATGTTGTCCTGGAGTAGTCTTGCGTACTGGTACTTTGATGGATGTATTAGTATTGTTCCAAAACTTTTGGGAACACTTCTGAGGCACAAAAATATCCAGTGACACTCACAGGGTCAGGCACAGGTACCTTGACAACTGATCTTTTTCTATTGAAAAATAATGCACATGTATTTAAAACTCTCTTGACAGTCCAAGTACATTTTGTCCTCTGCTAATTTTGTCTGATACAGGCTTTATTTTCTCTTAAATTTGGTTAAACAAACAGGAAATCCATGTTTCATCAGCTGTCAACCATGACAATCTCATTTGAAAATGTTTGATCACTCTTCATATTGGTGGGTATATGGCAATTGTAACTCTTGTCTATTTTTAATTAGCTGTTAACAAATGTGGAACCCATCTTGCACAAACCTTTCTGAACTTTGTAAGATTTGTCAATATATTAAAACCAACTCCCACATTAATGCCCATGTTAAACAGAAATATCTCAGTGTGTTGAGCATCTTCATCAGTTTCTCCCTTCACAGCAGCCACTTCACCAGTTACCAACAATGTTCTTCCAGAACATAAGTCATATGCTATGGTTTCATAACCATCTTTAAAATTATGGAACCACTTCAGATTTGCAGGATATGATGGAAACTTGCTGTTATGACTCTATGGTCATAAACTAAGTAACAGAAAGAAGCAAATCCAACAGGTTTTGTAAAACGTAACAAATAATATAAGCTGTAAGTTAAAAAATGAAAATTTATGAGGAACTTACAGTATTATGAATTAGGTCAAAATAATCCCAAAAGTTCTATCACAAGTCTTAAAGAATAGTGTTCTGAATGAATTCCAGATCCTGAATGAGCTGATGTATCAATATCCTCAAATATGCTGATGTGTAGACAGTCTTGATGTATTATAATGACATCATCCAAATGCCTTTGAATGAATTCTCACTAGTCCTAAAATGTTGCTTTTCTCTAGACATTAATTTGAGCACATTGCAATTACAATAATTAAATTAAATGAATTGTTCCTCTCAAACTATAAACCCAAATACAATAGTAACATATCTACAAACTGATATTAAAACAATAAATGAGAATTAGGAATGAATATATATATATATATATATATATATATATATATATATATATATATATATATATATACATCCACATGATATTACTACAAGTGCATTTTCAATATGGCTTACATGACAACCCTCACTGCTCAGCCTCACGTTTCAAACTACCTTCCTACATTACAGTACACAAGCTTGACTTAACTAGTCAATGAGAAATTACTCCAAACTTGTCAACAGGTTCAATATATCAGTTGAATTTAACTTTTAAACACCTATTTATAGCTCTTTCATAGAATCTATGCTCACGAACAAAAAATAGCTGTATAATATCTCGTTTATGAATAATCACTAAAATTTGCAGTCATGAACAAAAAATACACACACTATAGATATGGTCAAAAGTTACACCAAATATATATGCACATAAACTTGCATCTACATATTATTTTATACAACATTATTTTTGTCTATGTTGAATTTATGGACAGGTTCAATAAAACAAAACGTTTTGGAAAAATGTATAGATATTTTATAGTGGTATGATTTTCTTATTTGTAAACAGTAGATCTGCTATTTTCTTGAAACCTATTCTTGTAATCATTTTTACATTGAATTCATTTGCATGCATTATCAGGTTGTTAGCACAGAATCTATATCTCATGCTTGCTGAAGTCAGTCAGTTTGTCTGTCTCTTAATAATCAAACACCTTTAAAACTACCATTATATTCATTTGTTCTTTTTCTTAAGGCAAATGCAACTGATAAAGACTCAAAGGAGAATGGAAACGGAAATGTTATATATAGAATCCTCAAGGAGAAAGATGAAGACATTCTCTTTGATATCAACAGTACAACTGGTGAAATCATTTTGACGAAGACCATCTCTTGGCCATACGTCACAAAGTATAGATTAGATATTGTTGTAGAAGATCATCCACTGTTGCCTTCAGAAAAAAGGTATGGAAGACAAAACATGGTTTCTCCTATTTTTTTCTTGCCATCTCAATCACTTTGTTTTAGTTTTATTTATATTAGTTTTATTTATATATAGGACCATACAAGTGATGATTCAATATTAAATTTATAAACACTATTTGAATCAATATTATTTTAATACTAAATTTTTCTAAATATTTCTAATCCACTGTAAATGAACTAATAATAATAATAATAATAATTACAATAATGGAATATATGAAAAACTACATAAAGCAAAGAAGGATTATTAGAACAGTGTGGATACCATATCCTATTAATGAACACTTGTTTGGTTTTTTTAAACAAAATTTTGAACAAATTATTGGCAAAGTATTTTTCGAAAAGAACACACAGGCAGTCAACCCAGGTTGATATGGGCAGCTATGAAACATGCAAACCTTGTATTACAAACCCATTGACAATTTAAGTCCAGCTAAGTATACAAATTCTTAAATGTAATGTATGCACAATTTGTGAAATCACAAATACTGTGCATTTGTTTTCTTTTTTCATGGCTATCAATATTTGTGGTTTTGAAAAAATATTTTTACCCAGTTAAATTCATGGCTGTTTGATCTTAATATTATCACAGATGAATTATATTAATTGGATCTATAAATTTGTATATATATGTATATGTCAAATGGAACTGCAGACTGCATAGACCCATATCTGCCATTGCATAATGCACCAAGCTTAATCAGTACAATAAGCAATGTAAACCCTAATGATGCAGTGCATCACATGACAGCAGACCAGGGACTATGTTGTATGTAGTTGGATCTGACCCATAAGGAAGTATATATGGTACGCTGACACTTCCCCAAACTAGCTTCTGTGCAATCATACAATCTTCTTCAGACTGGACACACATTTGGTCTCAGAAGAGCAGTTCTAAATATTTGCTACCTCCATGAACCAGCCAAATTTACTATTTGTCTCAACAGTGTGCATCATAGGGAAGTTTCCCTTTACATGATAATAATTTCATGTGTATCCACCCCAGAGCTTACTAGAAATGGTGCCTACTGTACATCTTGTTAGGAATGGTGTATATCACTGTTGTAAATCTTAATCAGATTGGTGCATATCACTTTTATAAATCTTGTTAGGAATGGTGTATATCACTGTTGTAAATCCAAGGATTGGTTCGTATCACATTTGTAAATCTTGCTAGAAATGGTGTATATCACTACTATAAACCTTTTTCTTTTTGCATGTTTTTTACTTTGCTGTCTTTGCTTATGTGATTCTTCTAGAAGGATTGCATCCATGGATGTGATAGTTTGTGGAAAGATGGCATCTAAGTTAGATTTGTAAGCAGTGTCAGACACACCTAATTGGTTCTCAATAGAAGCATTTGATCAAATTTTAAGCAAAACAAAATACAGTTTCTAAAAGCCTGCCATAAGCTGGAGCTTATTATGAGGTCAAGCTTATTATGTTGTGATGTTTTCTTGCTATCCATCCAAAGGTTTCCAGTTTGGTTTCCATACAATAACTACATTTATGCAACATGAAATTTTGTAGATAGCATGAACTTGGGACAGGGAAGAATCTAGTTGAATATGAGATCAAAAAGTGAAGGGTAAAAGTCACTCATACCAAATGAAGAAAAATGCTTTTGGCACAAAAATGCAAGGTCTCCACCATTTACAGTTACCAAACTTTGTGGACTGGTTACAGTTGGGGTTGAGAGGAATACTATTAATTTTGGGCTCAAAGGTGAGAGGTCAAGATCATTCCAACTGAAAGAAGACATCCAGTTTCTGCTCATTAATTCAAGTTTTATATAATTTATGGTTACCAAACTTTGTGGAAGGCTTGCACTTTGAGTAGGGAAGAAATTCTTGACTTTGGGTTCAAAAGGTCAAAGGTCAATGTTAGAATGACTTAAAGTTTCTGTACAATAACATCAGCTCTATTTCACATATCTCCATCATACTTTGTGGATGGCTTGTACTTGGGGTGAGGAAATATTCTGTTGATTTTTGTCAAAGGTTAAGGTAACTTTGACTGAAAAAAGAAAACAAAGCTAGTTCTACACAAATGACCTGGACCAAACTTTGTGGATGGACTGCATTTAGGGCAAGGAAGAAGCCTATTAATTTAGGATCAAGAGGTCAGAAGTCAATGTAACTATAACTGAAAGAGGATAAAAGACATATGCACAAAAATTTAAGTTGTCTACATAGTAGAATATTAATATACTGGTCCACTGGTATGGAACAACATTCCAAGTGACATAAGGCAGGCTTCTAGCATTCCTTTTATAATCAGTGTCTAAAATGGATGAAATCTTTAGACAAAAGTCAAACAGTTCTAAGTAATATAAATACCTTCTGCCTTTTTCTGCATATACATTGATTTTTCTCAGATGAAATTTTCAATACAGAATGTTATATTTAATGTTTTTTGCTGACTGATGCTTGTGCCTCTGTTATGAACTTAAGCATAACTAAATTCTTTACTTGTGCTAAATATACTTTGCATATTGAACATAGGAGAAGACAGAAAGGTAGATTAGTTCATGCAACTAACTGAGTTACCTTCTTAAATAAAGTCATTATTATTATTATTATTATTATTATTATTATATGTGTATGGGTATGCATGTTTGTCATATAATAACTTTTTTATTATGGACAAAATGAATTATTTTTTGTCCAGTTCGTTCTTTCTTTTCTTTTCTATTTCTTACTGTTTTGTTAAAATAATGAAGTCGTTTGATTCTTTTTGTCATAGATCTAATACATGTGAAATTGTCATCAATGTGCTTGATGTGAATATGTTCTGGCCTGAGATATTCACCCCTCCAAATGGTTCTCAGTTCAACATTTCAGAAGGCTCTGAACTCCAATACATACTCTTGCAAGTAAATGTAGGTATCAGTATTTTTTCCTTTATAAATCATGTTCAGTATTTTTATATCTGTCAGTATTTTGTGATGATATCTGTGTTTTAATACAATACTTTAAACAACAAGAATAAAAAGATCATCCATTCCCAGCTCTGTCAGTCACAGACCATTAGAGTTTGTGTGATTCACATCCATTAGTACAAGTTTATTATTCTACTCTTAACCAGGCTGTGTGAGGAATGCCATGAAACTTTATAAACAGATTCAAACAAGGTTTAGGTCATTCTAAGTAAAATTTGTGATCCTCCAAATTCTAGTATGGTCACCATTACAGCCATCTTCAAAATCTTGTTATTGCTACTTCTCCATAATAGGCAGTCATATGAACATAGGAAATTCACTAAAATTCTTATTATGAAGTCAAGTTGGTCATAGTGAAAATGGTGCAAATCTAACAATTAATATGGCTGCTATGATGGCCATGTTGAAAATTTGTTTATTACTATAGTCATATTATATATCCCAGTTTGTTTGTACCCCCGCACCAATTTAAATAAAGAAAATGTTTAATGTGATAAAAAGTGCCCAGAACTAAGTCAATTGAATCATTGATTTATAATTTCTAACCTGACTGTGACCAAAATGGCACTAATACTGGCATCCACTTCACCTTTCATACTTAATGGACTTTCCATACTAACATGGCACCATATTGCATACACTATGGGTTAGTTTATTTCCATCTGACAACATAATGATGTAGTTCGTCCTATTCAGTAACTGCTGGATAATTCCATAAATTACCAGCACATTGAGAGTTTCGTATTATATCCCTTGGTCTTTGCACACATGAACATAAAAATTAAACTGCTTATTAAATCCAAGTGAAAGGCAAATTTGTTGTTGTCATTCTATTCAGCATTGTAAATATCAGAAGCAGATGACATATGTATGTGTCGTGCACATGCCCCTTTGCTGAAAATGGACTTGTCCAGGAACTGGAGATGGATCTGGAGCATATCTATCTATTATATTAAAAACTTCTGTTAAGCATGAAACGCGCAGATAATGATGGTGACCACTCTGGTCACAGTCAGGTTAGAAATTATAAATCATTGAATGAATTAACTAACGAATTAAGTTCCTTGCCCTTTTTATCACATTAAAGTTATCCATTATTGAAATCGGTAGGGGGGTACAAACAAACGGGGATATATAGTCAGACTATACTTCTCCAGAATAGACATTTATATTGACATGGATTTTCAGTTCAAGTCAAGATTCTTTTGGATACCAAATTCTTTGTAAAAGTATGCATACTTTTTATTTTTGGACAAAAAATGAAAATTTCAACAGCTGTATCCTTTGAATGTAGGCTTTCTGTTGGTAAATTTTCTTTTATTTAAACTGTTTTTACAAAACAAGTATCAAGCACATAGTGTGCAAGTTATCAGAGTTCATGATATTAATGTGAATAGGTGCAGCTGCCTAGGTTCAATCTTAGGAGACAAGGTGTTTAAAACAAGTGTTAATTGATTGTTGGTTCCTATTAATCATTTTGATCAAAATATTAATTACACATACATGTGTTTTGACTCCTCTTTCTGAATTGATGTGCATTACACAGCACAGCTTTAATCCATCATATTAAAAAAAATTTGAATGATGCTTGGTTATTATTGTGTACCATGTTTAGAAAAACAGTGCCATGATTTTGGAATTAATTTTGTGTGTTGGAGAAATACAAACTCTCATATTAATCATCATAAAATTGGCTGTTTTTGCTTCATGTATACCTTCATTATCAAGTGATTGATCTTGTGTGTCCATTGGCAACCTAATAAGGCTGTAGATGAGCACAGTTCTTATGAGACTAGCTAACAGAAATTAGAAGATGCATCTCCTATTGATAAGGAAAACAAAAAGATGGCTAAGAGACTGAAAGATTTGTGGAACAAATCATGGAAAAGGACACAAGAAAACAATGGAGCATTATTAGCTTGATGCACATGGTGTCATGAATTTAGAAAGAATAATGCTATGGCAGTCCAAGGAACACTGAACTTGAGAACTTCAACATAAGTAATCATATCAAGACAAAGGTCCATGAATGTTTAAAAGCAAGAAACTGTCAAAATTGATGAGGGTGATGGAGAATGGTCCAAAACTTAGAATTTTGATTGTAAAGCTGCGGTGGAGAAATTTGTTCAAATTTGTTTTGGGTGTTTTTCACTGAAAGTCTTTATGTGAAGTCAAGTTGCTCTTAAATTAAAATGGCGCTGATCTGACAACAATAATGGCTTTTATGTCAGCCATTTTGAAAATACTGTTATTTCTCTTACTCTTGAACAAATGGCCATATTTACATGGAGTTTTCACTAAAAGACTTCTTATGGTATGTATTTAATCCTGAATAAACATGATGCTGATCTGACCTCTGACATGGCCACTGGTCTTGTTCTTGCTCCTTAAATTCATAAACAAGAGCTACATGGGGTTTTCATCTAGAGACTTCTAATCATCTCAGGTTGGTCCTAAATGAAATGATGTCAGTCTGACGTACAATATGGCCAGTATTTTGATCAGCTGGAAAAGCTTGTTATGGCCACATTTCCTAAATGGTTTGCCATAGTGACATTTGATTTTTCACTAAAAGCTTTCTTATGATATACAATGAAAAATTGCCATTCAGATATACAATATTGCTGTGTTGGTGTCCTGGATCTTGAAAACTTTGTTTAGCTGATGATTGTAATGATATGAGGTTTTCACTAAAGGACTTCCTTAATGGTACCTCTATCTAGTCATAGATGAAAATGGTATCAATCAGATTAATATCTAGTGAAAAAGTTTAGCTGAAAAGAAATTGTTTTATTAGCAAATGAACTATTTTGGAATTTCTAAAGATTATTATAAATGGTTTAAATACTCATCACTTAACAAAAAGAAACCGATTCTGGGATTCCTGGAAACTGAGAAGTGAGAGACTCTTGTTTTTTAAAATAAAACTCCATCATAATTTATATATGCATACTGTATGTAGTGTTCATGTCAGAAGTTTTAAAATATTTTGATTGTTGCGATACATTATAGGCTGCAGTGTTCCCTTGCTATAAAGTGCCTCAGTATGACAGTATGAAATACAGTGTGTTATATGTACAGTCACATTCTACTGGGAAATATTTTGCTTGTTGTGATACATTATAGGCTGCAGTGTTCCCTTGCTATAAAGTGCCTCAGTATGACCGTATGAAATACAGTGTGTTATATGTACAGTCACATTCTACTGGGATAAGCTAACAAGGCTTTAGACTGAAGGGGAATATGTCATATTTATGTGAAACTATGTCATAGTGTATTATGATCAATAAGGACTAATTGAAAGTTAAGTAGATAGCTTTTATAAATCTTATTGTAGCCTCATTCACAGAATCTCTGACTATACCCATGTTACATGTGGGGTTTTCAAACTTGGGGATTTAACAGTAAGGAACCACTGTCCTTCTGTGTTCTTCCACAAAGATAAAGAGAAAAATAATAATATGGATCACAGTACCTTATGTGTGGAACCTTTGCTAAACAAACCTAGCAAGTTCAGGCCATGATTTAAAATCTGGATTATGGTGTCTGATTTCATTCTCACACTTTTTGTTTTGAGTTCACATCACCTTTTGCACTTGAATTTGTTGTTTCACTTACTAGCTTGTATCAAGAAATACTAATAAACAGGTGCAAGCTGAAAAATGACCAGGTGATTGAGATTTGGCTCACAGTATGATTGATCATGATTACATACAATGATCAATATGCAAAAAATAAATGAAAATAGTTAATATCGTTTAATATACAGTGCCAGACAGGACTTGTATTCTATTTGCACTTTAATATATCAGCAAAATAGTGAAAATAACAAGTCAATCATTCTAAGTCAAAAAGGGGCTCTATCCTCCTATTCCCCCCCCCCCTCACTTGGTTTCTGATCCCAGCCTTCAAATATGGAAGTATGTATATTACCAATTTTTGGGATCTTTTAATTGCATTTATGACAAAGTTGTGTTTCACACTGCAATATCAATTTTGTTTTTGTAGGCCTCAGATAAAGACCCCATTGACGTTCTGAAATATGATATTACTGGAGGTGATGGACATTTTAAAGTAGACCCAATGTAAGATCATTCATTTTGTTGCATTCCTTGCATATTAATTTAATGATAGTTTCATTTAGTTGTATGTATATGGAATACTTATTTATATGCTTATTTATACAGTGAAACTTTCCTAACAGGGACACTTTTGGGACAACATTTGTTGGCCTTTTTATAAAAATAATAGGATACAGAGGTTTAATTAGTCTCAGAATAGTCTAATTGAGTCCAAAACATGTAGCCACTTTGCAAAGGAAATCAGGTTAAAGAGAGGCTTGATTAATGAAGCTTTACTGGATATCTCTTCATATCAGAATACTTTGAGAGCATAGTAAATGAACTATAAATTGAAATGTAATGCAAAATACAACAAAATATATATTAAAGGCATTGATGCTTTAAGTTGTTAAAGTTGTTTAAGGATGTTAATAAAGTATTTGTATGGTTATAGTGAGTTTGAAATTTTCAGTAGTCTTAACGCACACAAGTAATGGATTCTTTGGATAATTTCATATAGACAGAATTGGAACCATTTGATGTTAATAACTTAAAAATGTATAGATCAATTAAAACAAGAATATCATTTATTTATTAAATTATGACAATAAAAAGTCACAAAGCTGCAAAGAAGCTGAAGCCTGGGTAGACTTTTGATGGGATTTTGACAGGTTAATCTTTAAATTTTTGAAGTTCATCTAAAGAGATAAAATGGAACTGAAAAATAATTAAAAGTACACTTTTAGTTTGAATGGAAATGGAGAAAAAAAACTGTGTAGTACTGCAAAAAGTATCAGGTTAATACTGTGTCCCAGCTTTTCTATGTCAGTAAATTTAATATTGCTAACAGCTGTTCAAGAGGCTAAATCCTTAATCACAAACATTCATATTTCAAATGTTATTTGTCAGTGGAGATAGGTAAAAAAAAATTCTTGACTTATATGTGAGATGTAGATGGCAGTGCTGTTGTACTCTATACGGTAAACACCTGTTTCATTTAAAAAGGATAACAAAAAACAAGTTTCATATGGAGAGGAAGAGAATTTTTTCAAGTCAAAAGATCTGGAGAAATGGCATGATTGACATTGGTTCTTAAATATGAAATTTTCATTTTAAAGCCTTCATTATATGTTTGCAATGTTCATATTATTTACAGAAAGTCTTTTTCTGAGTTTAAGAGGAATGGAAGGTCTAATTAAAGTTTAAGGACATAAAAAAATCAATTATTCTTATTGTTGCTTTGAGATGCCAAAAATGTTCTCAATACATTTAGTCTAACCTGATCAGGCTTGCTAAATTTATAGGAATAAATTATTTATATTTTAAATAATAATGATTCAAATATATATTTAACAACACTGAAAATTAAAAATGGTCAAGCAAATGTTATCTTAAGGGCTAATATAAATTCTTGAATATATAACTCTACAGTATGCATGTTGTTGATTTTCTTGTATATATTGTAGCTCTGGTGTTATTTATGTGACAGAACTCCTTGATCGAGAACACACTGAACTGTATAACATTACAGTTCAAGTATTTGATGGCAAGCATGTAAGCAATATGACATATTCTTGTTGATCTTATATTTTCCATGTTTCAAAAGAGTTTCATGATTTTAATTATAATATGCATTATATATATTTGTAGTGGATATATTACTGTTTACTGTTTCCTCAATTACAGCACCTTTGAACAACTTTAAAGGAGACCAGAAACCAATGGAAATATAAAATAATAATAAAAGTACTATAGCAGAAAACCTTATTCTGAAGTATCATCTGCGACTGTAATGCCAATATTTAAATATTGGCCTATCTTCTAGGAGCTGAATTTCCGTGACCTCGTATGCAAAATTTCCGCGCCTATTCGGTTACTTTCGGGATGTGACGTCATAGTAGCGACTCCGGCAACCCAAGTGGGAGTTGCCAGAGTAAAAGACAATACCGTTTTGCGTTGCTTACGGGTGTAATAGAACATTAAGAAAAGCCTGTGAACATATCTTTTTTTTCTTTTCCGAAAGATAAAGGCATCATGAAAGAATGGGTACATTATTACAAACGAGTCGATTTCAAAGCAACACCATACAGCACTATGTGCTCGTTTCATTTCTCAAAGGAATGTTACGAGAGGGATCATGAAAAAATAGCAGCTCAAAGATACGCAAATGCTAGGCCTAGACTAAAAGTTGGCGCTGTTCCAGACATACCTTTGAACATTTTAAATCCTGGGAAAAAGAGTTAAACGTGTGAGTTACGAAAATGGGCAGAAGGACGAGTAAGTGACCACAAAATGCAACAATCAATCCACATATCTTTTATCTAAAACAGCAGTTCTAAAAACAAATCTGATAGCCCGACACCCTGGGCCCCTTCTGGTTTTAGTTCCGGCCCATCCTGTATTCAAAGTGAGGTGCCCGTCAGGCTTGTCGAAACAAAAAGTGTTTGCCTGAGGAAACTTTGATCGCGCTGGTGAAATGAGTAAATGTATTTTCAAGATGTTGACATACATGCCTTAACAAGGCACAATCGAAATCAAATCACCACTGTCGTAGGTGAAATTTAGATTTGATTTTAATCAAATCGACGCTTTGCTAAAAATAAGGTTCTAAACCTGTCGTGTTTCAAGAAAACACAATTTTCAGTAATCTTATAAAAATTAAATTTTAAAAAAAAATGCATTGTATACATGTAGTATGCATAAACGGTAATCTGTATTAATTGGAACTGATATAAAACTATTCCTTGGGCAGTTTAAAAAGGAGCGATTAAAAAAAAAGGTCAAAGTTTCACATTAACTGTCTGACAATAGAACGGGGGAGGGACTATTGACCCCCCCCCCCCCCTTGCCCCAATGTGCGACCGCCCATTTGACGTGCCTTTTCTCGCTGTGATACGCCTTTATATTCTCCCATGACAAGCCCCTTTTGCATATTCTGGTCAGTTCTGGCTAAATTGCAAAATAGCTAAAGTTTTGATTTAAGTACGCAAACAATAAAGCCTCTGTGACTAATGAACAGAATCCTTATCCTTACATTGATCTTGTGAAAAGGACTGCCCTTCGGACATACTTCCAAGAAACCATGTTCGACAGTGTGTGTATGTATAAGCACCAGCAATTGATTACCAAATAAACCATGCCTATTTTGTTGTTACTTACAATGCCATGGACTTCATTTTAACAGTTCAAATCTGCAGTCACAAGTTACCGTACATCTGGCAACTGTTTTTCTCAAGTTTTATGCCCCACCTTATTTTCTTAGGTTTAAGTCTTAATGCATGTTACACTGTTTGCTGATTAAAATATTTATTCAGAATTAGTTCTTTAGGGCCACATATACTGCATGGTATATTTTGTTTTATTCCTTGTAATTTAATCATGGTAATTAAACTTTTCATATACGGTAGAGGAATGTCAGGTGTTAACTGGCCGAGTTTCTTTGGCGGAAATGAAGATACGATTTTGTTTGCAGAGAAAATTTCAACGTGATCATTCATTTAAGCTAATTGGTGACAATTTTATTCTTTTAATTATTTTTTTTTACTATAGTACTGTTGTAGTTGTTTAAAAAATCTGAAATTTACTTGAATAATGTTTAATCTTTACGTTCTATTTACTGAAGAAGAAAAAAAGAAGAAAAAAACTGTTGTATGATATTAATTATTTCGTCCAGTGCCGGGTTTAGACGTGTGTGCGTGTGATTTGAATTTTTAACGTAGCTTTAACAATTTTTCAGTCATATCGCTACGATGTCAGCAGTGTGGCAGTTTAGACTGTGGATTGCATACGTTATATTTAAAAATGGTTTGGGGTTGGGTTTTTTCTTCTGGCAAATGAAAATTGAAGACATAATGTAATAATAGGGACTTCGCGGCGCAAAATTGAGAGATATTACGAGATCGGGATGTAGATGAGGAAATACCCCCAAAATCGGGAGGTTTTTCTCCCGGCTTGAGAGTTGACAGGTATGAACTGTCCGGGCTTGTGGAATTTCATTCAGGACCTTAGTTTATTTAAGTCACCAGCCCGGGGCCTGTGCCTAACAAATTTCTTTTTGTACTTACCAGTACAGTACATAAACTATTATATCAGACTGCAGATTCAACTTTTGAATGTGCAACCCAAATGTGGTCTCCTGTCTGCCTCGCTCGCCAATGTTTATGTTTGTATTCGAGGACTCGCTAGTATAGCGTCACGGTACCACGTGATCTGTCGTCTCATTAAAACTCGGAAAAACTCGGCAATTTACGGAATCGTGGTATCTTCCACGCAATATAATCACTACCCGCTTACGATATTTCATTTATAAACATTGCAGTCGAATTAAAATCTGTAGAGAATTACATACGTAAAAGGAAAATTTTGATTTCTAGTCTCCTTTAAATTCTACGTTATGATAAATCTACATTATAGACTATAATCTATAGCAAAGGATATTTTAAAATGCCATGTTATCTCAATTATCAAATATAACTCTGAAAACAAACTCAGTATCTTAAAGAAAAGTAAGGTCACAGTATATTTCATTTTCAATTTGTCAATGAAGATGTACAAAATACAAAACTACATAAATCCCATGTTGTAGGAGTCTAATTTAATGTGTGCATCTTGTTATATGAAAGCTCTTGCTTGAAAGCCATTTCTTTCTCAATTTATAAACTTTGATGCAATGACTAAAAACATGGCAGATTTTAAAGCATCATTTCTTTGAGGAAACAAATGGTGGACTGAGATCATGACAACTGGCAAGACATGAAATTATGGCTCTGTTATTGAAGAATTATTTTTCTTCTCCAGAAATGTACACTATAGTTAAGAAAATCAAAAGTGGATGGGATAATCAATCTATTTAGATTGATTTAAGACATGTTAATGTTTTTATTTATATATCAGGGTGTAAATTAATGGACAAAATGGTTTCTGTGTCACATGTAGCTGTCAACAGCTCATTTTTTCCCTATTGGATTCATACCAGTAGATGTTCTTAAAACAATAATAAAAAAAGCTCTTCAGGCAGTGCAAATGCACTGGTGTGTTAGGAAAATACTGTCCAGGGAATATAATAGAAACATACTAGAGAATATAGGAAGGAGACATTACAAACTACTGTGTATAATAATCAAGTATAAATTCAAGAGATTATATATATATATATATATATATATATATATATATATATATATATATATATATATATATATATATATATATATATATATATTCTAGACCCCCTAATCAAGTAACTCTTTTAATACTAGAGATGAATGCACATCAGTTGTATTCTAAGTATGCACCTCAAATCCATATGAACCCAGTAAATATTAAAGTTTATTTTAAATTATTGTTAAATTCTATATTACTATGTGTAATTCTTTTGCAGACAGCCATATCAACATTCACAGTGAAAGTACTTGACATCAATGACAACAGTCCAGAGTTTACTAATGATTCCTATTCTTTTGAAATTGTTGAAGAGAAAGCTTACAATAATCTTTCTGTACAGGTATGTCATTAGAGATAATGTATACCTTTCTGTGTGCAAAAACATTTTTCAGAAAGGGAGGAATTTGAACCTGAGGGTTCATTATCTCTCCCAAGTACTCCAGCACAATTTTTTTCCACAGTAAACTATGTTTCATTATGTAGCACCACCCACCTCCTGTGATTCATTTTAATTTCTCTGGCATATGTAATGTAGTGCGTATTTATGTGTGTGTGTTGTGAATATATTATTTTTAGCTTGTATCTTACATGTACATAATACAAGGACATGAGGTAGATTAGCTTCTTGTGTGAAATTAACTGAGACACCCTCTGAAAATCAAGTCTTTATTATTATTATTATTATTATTATTATTAAAGCTTTGAACTACATTGAAACCTCTCAATATACAAATTTCATCATCGTTTTGGATTCCCTTTCCACACTGAAAGCATTGCAAAACCTTGAATATGACAAATTTATCATTAATATTTCAGACGTTATAGAAGCATGATGTACTCATATAATCTTATTTACTCTTGGCTGCCTAGTCACATCAGTATGAAGAGTAATGAAAGGGCAGATTAAGCAACCGAAGCTGCTCCGCAATCACCAGATTATGAATGAAACATTTCATATCCTGATGGCAGATATTATGTAAATCATTTTTTTTCATTATTAGCAAAATATGTGGAATGAAAACTCCACAATCTTCAGAATATCAGATCCACCATTGCTGAGGGCAGTTCTCACACAGAACCAAGCAAATGAATGAAGTAGTTCTGTGCCCATTGTGTATTGGACACACATACCTGACTGCTGAGTGGCAGTCCTCACACAGAACCAATCAACTGAACGAGGTAGTACTGTGCCCATTGTGTATTGGACACACATACCTGACTTGTGCATACGTAATAAAAGGGGTGAACCTTGACCACTGACAGAGTGACACATCCCTCTTGAGTATAATGACTTCTGCTCTGTGAGACAGAAATATTTATGATGTGCAGTTTGATGAAGGAATTGTATCATCATGTACCACCCCAAAAATGTTTTGGACTTTGTGAGGGAATGCAGTTTGTATGAAATATTTTGACCAGATGTTTTTAGGATTTTACATGTGTTACCTTCATCTTTTTTTTAGATATGTTTTACTAAATTTTAACATATTTATCTTTTATATTCTATCTTATTGTACCACTCAGGTAGCCTAGTTAGAGCATCCACCTCGGATGCAGGAGGTCATGGGTTCAATCCTTGGCTGAGTCATACCAAAGACTTATAAAAATGATACTAACAGCTGCCTCACTTGGAGCTCAGCATTAAGAGGTTAGTTTTAGAATTGGTTGGCCTGGTGTCAGGATAATGTGACTGGGTAGGACATCATGCTACATGCCTGCAGCATGATGCCCCAGTCATAGATATCACAATAAACTGTCACACTGCAGACATCGTAGCGATATGACTGAAACATTGTTAAAGCTACATTAAAAATCCAAATCAGATACACACACACACATTACCTTATTATACTTCATGCTTACATTTAATTGAACAGGTTTTTGTTCCTAAGGATTTTATGGAAATCAGTATTTTTACATTTTTCTAATTTTTACTTCTAGTTGGCACTCTATAGTCACTATTATGCTGAAATTCTATTAAATACTGTTTTATGTATACAATCATGCCTGTGTGTATAGTGATAGGAATGAAAGTGAAAATATGCTTCCACATTGTGTTGTCATTTTGGTAACTTTAATGTTTATCTTTTATTCCAGGCACACGACAGTGATACTAATGACAATAAAAAAGTCGAGTATAGATTGCAAAACAATGACAGGTAGATTATTTCTTTCTTTAGTTTACAATTCATTCATAATGTCCTTTTTTCTGTAATTGCAAAAACCAGAATAACTTGGATTTAAAAATGTGGTGCAAATACAATTTGAATTATTTTAGCAACAAACACAACCTTTGTGTTCTCTACAGAAAAATGGATGGAATGAAGTAAATATATTGCAATTCTCCCATAATAATTTAATCCTTGATTATAGGTATAAGCCCCTAATGCTACTGAACTTAGTTAAATGTATGCCCCATCATGACTGTGGAAGGGTTATATAGGTTTACCCTTGTTTGATTATCCATCTGACACACCTTGGTTAAGTTTTTTATTTATATCATTTCAGACACTTTGGTGCTGTATCCATTTTTCATGAACTTTATATGATAGAATATTTCTTGATTACATTTTTTTCTGCTTCAGGACATCAGCCTTCAAAATTGATAATATTACAGGGAAAATAGAGGTAGACCCTATAGACAGAGAAATGCTAAATGGAACAGATGTGATCCAGCTATTGGTCATTGCAAAGGATCATGGGATGCCTGTGCAGAATGGGTTTGCTTGGATAAACATCCATGTCAAGGATATAAATGACAATGCTCCAAAATTTGAGCAACCAAATGTAACTTTCTACATAAATGAGCATTCAGTAGATTTTACCTTCCATGCACAGGTCAGAAATGTTTTCATTCTTTTGTAAATTAATGTAATTGACTAAATCTTTAAGCAGAAAATAAAATGTTTCAGTAATTTTTATTTAAAAGTAGCTAAAAATAAAATAATGTACGTTATGGTAATGGTGTTGACTTGCAACATTGGATCCAAAATATTGTAAAAAATTTCACTAAAATTTCACTAGTATACAACAAATGATTTGTTGTAGACTGGACTTGTTTGTATGCCTGGCATGTTTATTATTTCATGCAGATTAGAAACATGATAATGACATAATAAAAGTAAATATAGTGTAATGATATGAACTCTGTTGAATAAGAGCGTTGTGGATAGTTTTCTAAATGTGCTTAATAGGAATCATCTAAATTGTCCTATTTTCAGGCATTTCAGTTTAATTTTGAATAGCACTCTAATGAAACATAGATTTTACTGCTCTATAGCAGATATCTTGTGAGTAAGTCAATGTGAGAAAGAAATATGAAAGTGTAAGACAAAATTTGTAATTGATTGAAACTAATTTTATCTCCAGTTATCAAACAAAGAAAGGGTAGCACATTTTTGTCTGTTGAGTGTTCAAGATGGCTGGTATATGAATTGAGATCAAATACATGTGGAAAATTATAGATTCAAAAGAAAAAACAAACAAGTTTCTCAAATCAGAGGTAATATTTAAATAAAGGTGTATGCTATGTTGAACTTCAAAGATTATTAACACTGGTTTTGCATGCATGCAGATGAACAGGGTAGAATTTGATATGCCATCTTTCAAAATGTGACAGCATTAGGGGCTATGTTTGTACAAGATCACAAATAACCAGTATAGAGAGGACCCTTAATATACTGGTGCCATTCAGATTTGCCAGTGTTATGTATGGATGGTGTAAATAATTTTATTATTCCTTTACAGGCAGTTGACACTGACACTGGTGCAAATGCAGATGTCCATTACAGAATAAAAACTGGCAATGAATCTATATTCCAAGTATCAGATAATGGATCTATTTCACTGAAACTACCTTTGGATCTTGATGGTAGAACCAGTGATGACATAACATTAGAAATTGAAGCCTACAATAAAGAACCTTACACTAAAAACCTGGCTAATGGAACACAGAAATTAATCATACATATGATGGTAATCTATACTTTTATTATGCATTTCTTCTAAAGTTCATTCCATTATTAGACAGCCTCATTGTAAGGTAGCTAAGCTTATAATATGGTACACTTTTCTGGTTATCCATGAACACCATTCTAAGCAACCACACAATGATAACTACATTAATACACTGAATTTAATTAAACAAGTTTTCATATATTTATTTCACCGAGGTGCTACATCATAATTCATTTACTGTAGTTATATGACCAATGCCATATAAATAATAATAGATTTTAATAGTTTTATATGGACAAATGATCATTTATTGTATTAGTAATGAAAACATTGTTCATAGTTAAAGAACTCCTTGAAACATTAATTACATAAATATTGCTGTTTTATGTATCCACAATGGATGTTGCTCAGCAAGGAAGTACTATTTTATGTCACCTCTATTGGAAGTTAGTAAAAATAATGATATATAACCTTTTTAAAGCAGACAACAAAAAATTTTTAGATATTTTGTTGACAGTTTGTAAAACCATTAAAATTATTTTTTAACACTTTTGCATTTTGCAAGACATGTAGTGTTTAATGAAAACTGTTTTATACTTCATTTTGCAATTTAACTTAATAAACTCTGTTCTTAATTAAACTGTAAAAAAATGCATGCGTATTGTTGGAAAGAGGCTTTATATAATCACACAGAAGGCTGTCACCTGGCTTATTTTGTTTTAGATATAGCGTGTCAGTTGATTCACTTAAAAACAAAATACAGGTGTTTTCTGCTGCTAAATACATACTCGGTGTAATATGTCTTGCTATGGGAAAATTAATAACAATACTAACTTTTTATACCCCCCAAAAGACGGCTTTACTGGACTTGGTACTTATTAGTTACCATATATTCTCACCTTTAAATTCAGTCCAACTGCAAACAACATAGACCATGATCTGATGCATATTAACCAGAAGATCAGACTCTGTCCTGTTTGTTCTGCTGATTACTCCTAACAAATGCATTTACCCAGATCTACCAGTGCATTATGCAATAGCAAGTATGGGTCTATGTGGTTTGCAGTTGGACTTAACTTATAAGTCAGTACATATGGTAGTTAGGATTTTCTTCCTCTAAAATTTTGTTATTCATACATGTCTCCTAATTTTCTGATAATTCACGATGAAACTTGGTGTACATGTATGTCATGACTTTATGCTATTAATAATTTACAAACTTTGTCAGTTATCTGAGTTTTTATTTCTCCCTCTGTAAGCCATTTATAGCCCCTAAACTATTTGACATTAATAGCATCAATGTTGGAAATGGCACTGTAAAGAAGTTTTAACTTAAATCAAGGTTTTATTCAGGAGACAATAAAACAATACAGTATCAACACAGAGACACACATACACAAAGATGTACACCATAATGATTGTTTATTACTGTTTCCTGTTAGAACACTTGACTTCTGGAAACAATTTCCATGGCCAAATTCCTAGTTACTATGTATTTTTAAAGGCTTTATTATAACTTTCCTTGGTTGAAGCAATTAACTGGTTAAAGCATGTGTGTGGTCTGCCTCACAAAATTAGCTCAATTATAACATCGTTGTCACCTGAGGCACCAAAGCCAGATAAACAGTGGTGGTCATTTAAAACACAAAGGCATCAAGTAACAACAGTATCATCATCACACATCATTCTAAGTCAGTAAATAACAAAATTCTAATAAAGGTGCCAGTTCAGTGCAATTAGAGCAAGAAAAAATGTTTATGTTTTGTACTTCTTTTACTAAATAATTTAGGAATATTGTCCATACCTGTCTGTTGATGAACTGAATTAACTGCTTGAAGTATATTACTCTGCATTCATTCTGAATTTTGAGCACTATGAAAATGGCCTAAGATTCACTGGTAGAAAAAGAAAAAATATATTTTTAAACATAGAGTTTCAAATACAAAATGTGAGAAATAAAAGTCAAAGTACTGACATGCACTAATCCAAAGATACCCAGTAAGCCTTGATAAAGGACCTGAGCATGATACAAATGTACTGTCCGCATTCAACATGATGTATCATGCATGTCATGATGTTTCCACATATTGCATTGCAGACTATTTGTGCTTGATGCCTACTTTGGTCTGGTAACTAGGATGTTGATTTCTTTGACTTTTTAATTCTGATAGTGACACTGTCACACCTGTGATACCAATAACTGAAATGTGAATTTGGTGTACCATGAGGAATTTGTTTGAAAAATTAGAGATCACCAGGAAGCAACCAAGTGATTAGACAAAGACATTGCACACAAAAGTTTTTTTTTCTTTTCACCAGTTGTTACATGCACATGTTGAGACTTTCACAAGATGATAAAGCTTACTGGTTTATCATATATATGTTCTTTTTATTGTAACATGTAATTATATAAATGTATGTTGTTTGAAAATTGTATTACCATTACATATGAGTTCTGACAGTAATCACACATTTATAAATTGTTTACATTTTTATGTCCAACATCACTTACATGGACAAGTTCATAAACATTTTCAAGAAAACTTAAAGAAACTGATGAATTTTGATATAACCAATCTCATTTATAATATTCTCAAATCCCAGTCCTATGTGGAATGTTATAAGCAAACCTTTACTATATATATATATAGAGAGAGAGAGAGAGAGAGACAGAGACAGAGAGACAGAGAGAGACAGAGAGAGAGGATTACAAATATACACCAAACAGAATGGAAAATGCTATCCCTGGATTCAGCAAGAGAATGCTTGATATTACTAACAGAATTTTTCTAAATACAAATAAATAGCATCTTCATGCAGATTAGAAAATTTTAATGACTGTACAGATGAGAATTAACTACTAGGTCAACATGTGGGTTTATCTTTTATGCACAGATGCCTATACCACTGACACTGAAACATCATTTATTGGTGAGTGTGCATATTAGACTAGTTGCTGCTTACACTGGTAAGGCGACGGGTGCCATTTACCCAGGTCTGAATCTCCATAGAGTACAAATTAAAATTATCTAACCTGTATAATAATGCTATTTATTTGTGTGTGTGTGTGTGTGTGTAATATATATATATATATATATATATATATATATATATATATATATATATATATATATATATATATATATATATATATGCATGTAAGTTTTGATGAATATGTAATTTTATGTAAAATATTAATTTTTGATGCTCAAGAAAATTAATGATAATGCATGATGCATGTATAACAGGACCAAATGATAAAATGTATAACAGCTTTAAAAGGTGAGCTGACTATAATGAAAACTCCACTTAAAAAGGTATTTCCTTGCCTATTAACTTGCCTAGTTTTCTAAAATTCTTGTTTTATAGTAAGTTCCTTTTTTCCATTTCATATAATGTTTAAATAATTAATTATTGTTTCTATCTTTTCAAAGGATGTTAATGACAATTACCCAGACTTCAGTCAATCTTCTTACAACTGGAGTATGAATGAAACTCTCAAGACAGGATCTTTGGTTGGGAGGTAAGCCAAGAGTAATTATTATGATGCCTTAAATAGGATCCACTTAAAATATCTCATTGAGGATGGTGATTCTAACTTCAAAACCCCTCAATATAATGTTTCCCCTGTGTATATGTAATGAATTTAATTAAAACAGTTGTAATTGATTGTTACTTAGTGTTTCACTGATGTGAAAAAAATATAACATGGTTTAATGTCATCAGATACATTAGTCTTTAGATAACTTTTGTTCAGTTCATTCCATTATTATACAGTCTCATTGTAAGGTAACTGTACTTATAATATGGTACATCCATGAGCACCATTATGATGAGTGAGCATTGTAATTGAGATGGTTTACAAAATGTCATGGTCTTAAAATAAATTGGATTTATTTTTATTTTATATCAGAATGTTAAACTTTTTTCAGATAATCATTATCTTTAAGTACACATCAAATAAAACATTGAAGATGTGTATTTTTTCTAACAAAACTTAGATTATTATCTTGTAATGAAACCTTATCTTTTTCAAGGCCTATGGCAATTTATTCTTCAAATCATTAGATCTTTATTAATAATTGCTTCCTTCAAGCAAACTTTTCAATATCCACAAACATCTTTTATTTTTGCTCAGAAAAAATTAAACTTAATAAACTTTAAACGTTTTGACAACTTTAAATGATTTGAAATTTCACCTGAATATGACATCTTGTGCATATATTGAAACTTGACTTTTAAAATGACATTGAAGGCTAAAGGAATTTTTTAAAAATGAGTACTTGTACATGGCCAGGCACTATTACATTTTATGCATGATATATAATAAGTGAAGCTTTCTTTCTAACTTGCAGACATTATTTAGACAATAGCAAGTTATAGCAATCACAATGTCCTTCCATTGATCCCGTGGAAACATTTGGTTACAGTTTATAGCTCTATAAATCACAGACCAGAAGTGCTTATGGAATAGTCAGATGTCTGTTGCCTATCAATTATCCATTGACCATCATCTGTTCATCTCTTAGTGCATGTTTATTATCACTGCTTCTCCGTCACTATTTGAAGGATTCCAAGAAACTTTACCCATTTGTCCCATGGTCTACTTCAGTGCTGTCCAACCTGTGGCCCACAGGCTGATTGTAAATGGCCCACAAAAGCTCAAGCAGCTACATAGTCATTGCTTTTCAGTTTTCTGTTGCGGCTTTCGGCTTCAAGAAAAACATTTTTCAGTGGTCCATGGTGTCAAAAAGGTTGGACAGCACTGGTCTACTTGGTCCACAGTGGCCATCTTGAAAATCATTGTTTTTGCTATACCTCCCAAATGGATGGTTTTATCAGCATAGTGTGATGTGAAGCAGAATCTAAATGAAAATGATGCTGATCTGATATCCGATACAGAAGCCATCATGGAAATAGTCATATTGATATGAGGTAAAATTTCATCTAAAGACTTCTTATGATGACTAGTTGGTTTTAAATGAAAATGGTTCCACTTATTCAATAGCCACAGTGGCCATCTTGAAAATCTTCATCTCATTATGTTTCTTAAACAGATTGTCTTATCAACATGGGGTTTTCACTAAAGATTTCTTATGATGTTTAGTTGGTCCTAAATGAAATAAATATCTTCAAAATCAAGTTACCAAAATGAATGGTCAGATCAGAAGGAGTTTTCACTGACAGAATTTTTTATGATGTATTGTTGGAAACAAATGAACGTTGTGCTGATCTGACTTCCAATCTGCCCACCATGATGGCCATCTTGAAAATCTGTTATTGCTGCTTATCCTAGATGGTTGGTCAAGGTCAAAACGGGCATTTATTTACATTTTTAATGGGTGGTCAGTGGTTAAAGTTGTGGAATCAGGCAGTATTATATATTTTTGGATGAATTTACATCAAACAAAGTGAAGATATGTTTACCATGGGGCAAAACTGTCCCTATTGGAATAGAGGTGTAAAAGTCAAAGGTAAAAATCACAATGGTTAATTTCTTATATTTTTGTATGAAAAAGAAAGCTAACTGATGTCAATAGAGAGGCATTTGGATAAAAAGCCAGAATAACCAGTATATATGGCACATTCTGAAGTATACTGGAGCCAAGCATCAAAGGTCATAATGTGAATTGTTTTGTATTTGGGAGTAAACTGTCGAGAGATGTATCTTTTGTACCAAAACAGGTATAGTTATTAGATTTCTCACATATTAGTAGAAGAATAGACTGGTTAAAAGATCAAATGTTAAGGTTGTAAGAGTTGTTTAGTCACATGTTACTATAAATGAAACAATATTATCAGAAACTAGATAATAAATTAACAGATTTTTAAAAATAAAAGCTCAATTTGTCATGTTGTTTGCTTGGAGACATATCCATAACACCGTCAACACCGTCTGAGGGAAATAAGATAATACCAAAGTCCTTATATTTATAGACTATAATTATAAATGTAGTGTGATGGAAAGAACAGTATCATAGCAGTGTATCTGGGATTTTTTTAAACTGAGCTGCGCTTTTTATTGTATTAAAAATTTTCAGATAGTTAACATTCAGCTCATGTCATACATGCATGTTAGTATAATCAAAAGTTTATTTTAATAATTTAGATTACAGTAACACAGGTATTTTCAATTATAAGGGATAAATATAGTTTTCTTCAACTAACTTTATCATATACAGATGCTTTTGTGTTTGCTATGAAAATGAAAGTACAGTAGAAATACAGTGTAATCTACCAAACTTATCCAAAACTGAATATTTTCTGTTCTCTGATTTGGGGTATTTAGGTATTCATGAATATAACACTGATGCATGTATAACTATTTTTAATTATACCTTCATTAATGAGAGCTAATTGAGATATTATGTCTCTTTCTTCAGTGTACATGCAACTGACAGGGATTACAGCTCAGAGTACAACACAGTGACCTACTGGATAGCAGGTGGAGATAATAATAATATTTTCTACATTGATTCAAGAACTGGAAACATTTACTTGCAAAAACCAGTAGATTTTGACCCTCCAAGAAATCAAAAAAGCTTCTCTCTTATGGTTTGTATACTTTATGTTTTATTATACACCAATTTCAAAAACAGGGCTATATAAAGAATTTTTCCTTGTTTCCATGCATTTCTGTATTTATATTTCAGCCCATTCTAGATTGGTTTAGTAAAAGAAAATCTTTGATTCATTTGAAATCAGTTAAAATTATTAGGCATACGGCTCCTTACATACAGTAATAATGCATCTAAGGACTTTTTTTATAATGTTTGCAAAAAGGAGGAACTGGCTTAGAACAAATTCAGTACTCCTTGTTTTTCATAATATAGTTCATGGGAGTCATTTTTTAAAAGTGATCTATGCTATGTTTGGTTCTCAACAGGCAAGAACTAAATCAAGTTAAATTAGGAAACACTAAGTAAAACCTAAATAAAGGGATTCGTGACATACCCACATTACAAGAGAGAAAACTGTACAATCAAATGGATTGCTCTCCTGATATTGAATTATTTCCTATGCCATATTATGCTTGATTTTTACACTGATTTGGAAGAAAAGCATTTGTGCAGTGTTGTGTATGTAACTCTGAATCTGTTTGTCTTTGTATATACTTATCTCCCTCTCAAGCTATATTTCATGCCAATACATTATTTCAGGTCAGGAGCTCATAAACCTTCAAGTTTTAATTTGAACTTGAGATTTTATGTTAACAAATTAAAAAATGATTTTACATTTGAAAGGTCAAATTTCATTGGCTGAAGTAAGAATGCATTCTCAAAATCAGTCTTAGACTTTTGTCATTTACAGGCCTGTTGTCAGACTGTGAGACATAATTCTCACAGTCTGACAACAGGCCTGTAAATGACAAAAGTCTAAGACTGAGTTTGAGAATGTGTTCTTACTTCAGCCAATGAAAAAGAAAATAAAAAAATACTTTCGTTTGTACCAAACTGCATACAATTATCTAAAATATTTGTAAAACACTAGAAAAATCATTGAATTAAATCCCAAATAATGCTAAATGTTCTATCACAAGTCCAAAAGTATAGAATGTTCCAAAATGAATTCAGATAGTCTATAATGTGCTGATTTATCAACAGTCTCAATTGTGCTGATGTGCCATTATTCTTAATATACCACAATGATATAATCCAGAATGTCTTTGAATGATTTATCAAAAGACCAAAACAGTGTTTTAGTCAAAAATGTAAATGAGCACTTTGTAATTGATCATTTCAATAAATGATTCCTCTTAAAATACACCTGAATGCAACTAGAAATGATTCTCAGACTGAACTTAAAATTGGAATGAATAATTTTGTTTACTACAACCTTACATAAAAAACTAAGACAATAAAATGACCAGAACATGGGTCACATGTTTGTTACCAGAACATTATAAGTTTATAAATAAGTCTAGTTGAACTCAGTATCAGTAAACAACTTTTCATAACTTACAAACATGACAATAGTCAGGTACACACACAGATTCAAAACTGAATCATAGACAAAGGTCAATCACAATACTAAGTAAATATACACAACAACTCCTTTCATAAAGTTGGAAAATGGTAATTAATAAGCTCTAAGCTTTTTGCTGAATGTCCAGTATTTATGTTTGCATAATGAGAGAGCCTTTTAAATAAAAAGTCTGGTTTAAACTAAAGGAATGATGGCTAATTAATATTATTATAAACAGCCTTAAGATTTGCATTAAAGCTTTGTTTTCAAGGTTTTGGAAAAAAGTTAAATTAGTATACAGTGTACATGTAGTTAATTTGCAGGTGGAATTGTCACATGTGAATCTTTTGGATGGGAGGGTTTGTTTCTCAAGATTAGGATTGTTTCCCATCCCTCATATCACTCACTAATATATGCAATGTATGCAGAATTAATATTGAAAAATGTTTTTGTTCTTTATCATTTTTTCACACTTTGCTTTCAGTGTAGCATATTTATAATAATACTGCTTGTGATCACATGGATGTGAACTGGCTTAAGAATGGCTGATGATTTACATGCTAATTTCGCGCAGCACATAAAACAATATACATCCCTTTGATTCTGTTGGTAGGGTAGGGTGGCTTCACTGTCTGAAGTTTGTCAATGTGGATTATATACTATGTCATTATGAAAAGATTAAAGAGATTAACTGTTTATGGTTGGATAACTAAAGAGCTCAATCAGAATGAAACATGGTTGGCTTGGCATAGGTGCTTCAATTTTGTCAAGATGTCTAAGATTATCTCCTAACACTGAATGCCAATATCTAGGCAACCAAAATTTCACATGAAATTCAGTGATGGATGGAAATTTCATTGGCTGGTTAAAAGGGCATGAATAAATATTCTGGTTTTCTTATAATGTTGATTTTAAAATCTGCTATTTTTCCCATAATGCTGGTTTAAAGTCTGCTATGGCAATAGGCATCATGCAGCAGAATAGAGCATATTAGAGACAACAACAACCAACATGCCATCACTTAAAATCATGTTCACAGCCTCTGCATTAAATGTTGATAAAGATAAATATGATGAGACACTGTTTGCCAACTTTATAGCTGAACCATCTATGGTATCAGATAATTTTTCAGATCTTGTCAAATAAAATTCCCCGACTCAGAAATCGCACAAAAGTTCTCATGGATGAAACAGACAAACACTATTCACATGGTGACTCAAGACTTGGGTCACAATTTTGATAAAGAAGTCAAAGATGTGCCACAATGAAAACCTGACTATTGTTTTTTAAATTCCTCCTTCTTTTGAAGTAGAACCTCTATACCAAATTGTGATCTGATTTGTCCTAAGGTGGTTCCTCTTTTGTGGCATATATATGCTACCACTTCACTTTTTGAATCCTCTTTTCTCCCTTCACCATTGAATATGATAAAAGTGTGAAAAGCGTTTTTTTTATTCTGTTATTTTTCATTTCCCATTTCATGTTTAGATTCAAGCAAGTGATCTGCATGCAAATATAAATGGATCCGTAATCAATACAACAATCCCTGTGAACATAGAAGTCCATGATGACAATGACAATTCTCCTGTCTTCATGATAGGTATGTATCTTTGAGGAAACAAAATCTTCTTCTATTTGGTTGGTCATCTGCAGAAACACATTATAATAGTAAACTATCTTAATATTTATTCATCTTATTATGTCCAAAAATAATTCGATCACTTTGAAATTTTCCATTGAACAATGTTTGATTTATTCCAAAAAAATTTTCATTCACAGAGAGAGACTGATTGTGAAAGCATTTATGAAGGAGTCATTTGTGACAAAGCCTTGATATAAAGTATTATCTATTTTGGAACATAATTCTGCACTAAATGATACCTTTAATGCACCTAGACAGGGTTTAGTACCAATACTGTTTGACATATAGAAGGCCAAAGATAGGCAGAGATGTAAATAGATAAATATGCATGCTTTGTAAGATGTAAGTGCATGCTTGGTTGGTTGTAAATAAAAATGGTGCCGATATCCAATATGGCCACCACAGCAGCTATCTTGAACATTTTGTTATTGCTGCTCTTCAGAACGGAACATCATACTGATGTGAGCTTTACACCAGAGGACTTCTTGTAATATCTAGTTGGTCCTAAATGAAAAATGTGCTGACCTGTGGTCCAATATGGTTGACACAGTGGCATCTTGAAAATCTTTTTAATGCTACTGAGCAAAAGGCAATATTCAATCACAAGAAGACTTCCTATGATGTTTGGATGTTCCTACATGAAAATGGTGCCACTTGCATCACAGTGTCCATCTTGAAAATCATGTTATTACTGCTTGTCCTGAATGGATGGTTGTATCAACACAAGTTGACTTCTTATATGTCTAGTTGATCCTAAATGGAAATGGTACTTCCCAAACATCAAATAACAATGGCCATCTTGAAAATCTCATTATCGCTACCTTTCCTAGATGGCTGGTCATATCAGTATTGTGATTTTGCCACGAGTCTTTTCTGATGTCCTGAATTGAATTGGATGCCAATCGAATATTTAGTATGGCTCCATGCATGTAATCATGAAAAAGATGTTCTTGTTACTCCTAACAAATAGAAATCCATATCAACACAGGGTGTCTTGTTAGCCTTAAATGAAAATGGTGCCAATCTGACCTCTGATATGTTCACTACAGCAGCTAATTTTAGAATCTTGTTATTGTTGCAGAATATCAGAGATGGTTTCAACACTCAAAAGTTACAAGGGAGAAATTGCTTTATCTTGAATTCCTGGATAAATAATTTCTTGTTTTCATATTTATCATTTTAAGAATTATTTATAATCCTCTAACATTTTTATTATGTTGACTGAAATATTGTATACAGTGATATTTATAATTTATTTAATTAATCAATATATTAGTAATGATAAAATTGAAACATAAATTCTGTGGTTCTTCACAAGTAAACTACCCAGATATAATTTTTATGATGTACCAGGATATAATTTCTAAGTGATATATTATTGGTATTGTACTGCTATAGAAGTAATTTCCCTTTTTCAAATTTGCTGAAAGTGAGTCAGTAATGACAGTGTTATGTTGTAAATGGAGATTTCACCAGAGATAGTGATGGCAACATGCAATTTCAGAATCAGCAAAAAGGAAAAATGTAAAGGTATTTGATATTATAGTGCATTTTATTTGTTTATTTCTTAAAGTAAATACTATTTATACTGGTAATACAATCTTCTGAAATGTTGCAGATATATATTTTTTCATTTTGTTTTATATTTTAATCTTTTTCCAGAGCCAACTATTTGCACACTGCCAGAAAATCATAATGGCACTTTTAACTGCACTGTCACAGCAACAGATGTGGATGCTGAGGATCATATTGGTATTGCCTACGATATTCTTGAATCTCAAAAGGTACTTTATTGGCACATTTCCTGAAAAAAAATGTTCTTGGTGCATTAAGTTTGCAGTTGGTGCATGTGTATAATATGAGAGTATATGGAACCAATTTAGTACCAAAAGTTAGATAAGTTTATAGGTGTTTTCAAAGGTCACAACTGATATTTGTTCACTATTTCAGAGAAAAATAAAACTAAACCAAAAGTACCATATATTAGTCCATTTTTCTGTCCATCTATTTATAAGCTATTTTTTTCTGAATTGGTGAGTTGAAATTCACTAAGCATATAAATATTCTTGTCCACATCATAAATGCATGCAGTATTATTTTATACTTTTTCCCCTGGAGGTAAGTTAAATTTACTAAAATCCAATCACAGTGAGATTTTCAAATATCTTTAGGCAAATCCTAATATACAGATTCATAACAGAAAGATGATGTAACAGGCTTTGGGTTACAACATGTGACAGGTGGTTGAGATATCTCACATAAGAGAGGTCCAGCATTAACTATTTCAGATGAGAAAGCACAGTGTAAACAACCTGGGATTTGTAAAGCCAAGTCATGAAACGTAATTTAATATTATAATTGGTATTGTATCAATGACAAAAACATGATTTGCAGTTGAAAGGTATGCATCATGAAGGCAATATCATTGAAAACTGGAAATGCTTGTTATAAAGGTCAAAAACTTAGGCACCAGTACAAATGCAGAGTAGCAGTTTTCAAATATTGACAAGATATATATGTAAAGTTAATTATTCCATGTATGAAAATTCAAGAAAATTATATTTGATAATAGATATTGCATATGAATAAGTACCCATTTTTCCCAATTACATGATAGAGATATTTGGACTGATAACTTATTATGGTTATTAATATTTGCACCTTCGTGTTGAAATATGCATTGAAATCTCATTGGGGCCAAAGGTTTGATTCCTTCCATGCTTCTAATTGGTTTTTTATTATCATAATCATGTAGTCTAAACCTTACTAATAATATTCTTGCCTTGATTCATAGATATATGTTTGATATAATGTGATTCATCGTCTTCATATTTTGCTTTTCTTTAACTTTCCTTTCTTGGCTATCAAGCATCATCTGCTGGCAAACAAACTTTACTGTTTATTAGCTTCTTATTTAGATAGTGTATTTAGGTTTTGTTGCAAGTGACAAAATCTTGCCCTGTTGCACAATACAAATTTTCTTATATTTTGTAACCTATTTGTGTTTCTAGAAAATTCATGGTTACTGATTTCTTTATCAAATAGTTGGCTCCCAGTGAGAACTATTTCATTCAAATTTCAAAATGCTTAATACATATTTCATGAAAACCTAAATGATGACATATAATTTACATCAAAAGCTGCTGCTTGTATGGTTATTCTGTTCTTATTTCTTAATCAATATTTTGAAGACAAAAAAGAAATTGATGGGCAAATTAGGTCAACCAGAACAAGTGACTTCTTTCAAAGAGTCTCCATCCCTTTACAAATATCGAACTCAAATGAAATCAGTGCAGGCCTGAACTTCAGATACAGAACCTTAGTCTTGACTTCAGCTTATGTCAAACTCCTCTGGTCCGATTGGCTGAAAGTTTACTCTGACCTAAAATTGACCAGTCAGAAGTCTTAAATCAAGAAAATTTTAATACTTATATTAGTGAAACTGGTGCCATATTATCTAGGTTAAGCTTCACTCAGTAGATGAAAAGTGTATATAAGTCTGATGTTTGTGTTACAAAATATCTTGCAGATTTTTCGCTGTAGCTCTGTGCTTCATGTTGTGTTTAGGAACTTGTATATGGTTTCATGGTTTAGTGTAAATAGAGTGATGATGATGAAATTCTATTTTGGCATATACCAACATTTTAACAGCAAAGTCTTCCTCAAACTATAAAGTTAACACACTTTAACATCATTCAAAATATATTTTTTATCAAATAATGTTAAAGACATTTATGGTAGCTCAAAAAAAATTGAATGCTCTTATACCTGTGTATTTATCCATTTGTCTATCCCAAGAAGCACAATTGTGTAAAAGTAGACAAGTGATATTTGTCAGGCACATTTGTTTGCATACACAGAGGATATGATTAAAGTTTGAGACCACTGTATCAATTGTTCAATTATTTATACAGTTTTTATTGTTGCTATTTAGATTTTGTTTAGGAAAATGTTGTTATCACAATTAAGCAAAAATCACTTCAGTTAGACAATACAATTTAGTAGGTGTGTTTGCATGCATATGAAGGTGATCTGAGTAGATTTTCAGGATATTACAGTTAGACAATACAATTTTGTAGGTCTGTTTGCATGCATATGATGGTGATCTGAGTAGATTTTCAGGCTATTACAGTTAGACAATACAATTTAGTAGGTGTGTTTGCATGCATATGATGGTGATCTGAGTAGATTTTCAGGCTATTACAGTTAGACAATACAATTTTGTAGGTCTGTTTGCATGCCTATGAAGGTGATCTGAGCAGATTTTCAGGCTATTACAGTTAGACAATACAATTTAGTAGGTGTGTTTGCATGCATATGATGGTCATCTGAGTAGATTTTCAGGCTATTACAGTTAGACAATACAATTTTGTAGGTCTGTTTGCATGCATATGAAGGTGATCTGAGCAGATTTTCAGGCTATTACAGTTAGACAATACAATTTTGTAGGTCTGTTTTCATGCATATGAAGGTGATGTGAGTAGATTTTCAGGCTATTACAGCAGTTATTCAACTTTTTTTAATACATTTTGGAACTTTTTGATATGTTTAAATTTTTGGGACATTTCAGTTATTGTTCAGTTTATTAGATATTTTGTTTATATGCCTGTTGTTTGGCACAATATGTTAGGCACAATATGTTATGCAGGAGCCCTGTCTATCTGTCTGTCTGTCATCTGTCCATGATTTTTCCATTTGTGCATGATTACTTGAGTTCAGCACCTACCTTCACCAAGTTTTACAGGTTATTTGTCATGATGAAAGAAACTAGACTGTTGATTTTGAGACAAAAAGGTAAATGTCAAGGTTACTGTCACTGAAAGAAAATGATTTCAGCACAAGCACATTAGCTCTGTATCAGACCTGGTCATATTTTGTAGATGGCTTGAATCTGGAGCAAAGAAGAAGTATATTAATTTTAAGGTTTAAAAAAGTCAGAAGTCAAGATCATCATTGCTGATGGATGAAAATATGTACACCAAATTCAGGTCTTGACTGCATACCTTCACCAAAGTTTGTGGAAGACTTTCACATTGGGTAAGAAGCTTACTGATTAAGGAGTCAAAATATCAAAGTTCAAGTTAACTGTGACTAAATGAAAAAAAAATGATTTACGGATAATAACTTCAGTTCAAGACTGCATGCCACGGTCAATGTTTGTGAAAGGCTTGCACTTAAGATATGGAAGAGGCCTATTGATTAGAGGTTAATAGTCAAAGTTATTGTGGCTCAAAGAAAAATAGTTGTGCAGATTAACTTTTGTTCAAAAAGTAAACTCCTAATCCAGATTTTGTTCATAGCTTGTGCCTATGCTGATAATGCAACCTGTAAATTCTAGAGTATAAAGGTCAGAGGTCAAAGTCATGGTAATTCAGTAAGGAAAATAATGATTTCTGCCTCCAAGATCACAGACCTTGAGGTACATGTCATTGAAACCCAGGAGCCACTGTACCTCAGATGGTTGAGCATCTGACTTGCGATTCAAGGGACATGGGTTTGATACCCCCTTTGGCCAGTCCAGGTCAACTGCCTTTCTGTATGTCCTTGGGAAAAGCATCTACCTCTCATTTCCATACCATGATGTGACTAAGACCCAAAAATATATATGTGTTTCCTATTGCACTGGTTTTAAAATTAGGGTAGCAGGTAGTTTCTTTTACTGTGTGGAAAAGTTATGGGGTTGACAATGAGAAACAGAGACAGTCAGCTGACCGGAATCACTCATATTTTCTTATTAAATTTTGGCTTTCTTTATGACAGTAATGGCTTCTGTTCAGTAACCATGATTAAGCATAATTCATTTCAGAGTGACACTGAAGTTTTGACAGGCATGTTGATGAACCGATTAAATGTTCATGCCACTAAAACAATTTAGCAGCCTATGGTTAGTTTTTGATCTGCTATAATGAGCTCTACAAAGTCTAGTTTAGCTTGCCTTTCATTCCCAAACCTCTATTTGTTGAATTCCCTGTCTCTCTGTTTATCATTGTCAGAAGCTCATATTTGATTGTCTCGTTCAAATAGACTGTTGTATCTTGATCAGATTTGCATGTAATGATTCTGTAGTGAAATGGTTTACTAATCTCTGTTACCTGTAGAACACACTTCAATAAAACTTTCTTGATGGGATCAGATTCTATTCTAGATGTAATTTCTGCATTCATACAAGCCAAAATTAAATTGAAAGGCCAATGAATACCATTTTGTAAACAGGTGCCAATGTAAGAGGCACGCCTAAGTCAGCCAGTGAAACTACCCATGTGTATAAGAAATGTTACATCTCGTACAAACAAAGATGACATAAGAAATTGCACACTCTTATCAGCCAGTGAAATAATTTATCCAGTGTCAAGCCTAGTTTTAGTGTTAAAAGGAAAACTAAGTTTTATCAGATTCCTGCTTGGTGGAAATTTGATAAAACAATCAAATGTGACCTCCTAGTGATAATTCAGTGAAACTCTCTTACATTCTTCATGTCTGTAATGGAACTGTATCTAGTGTACTTTTGGTGCATTTTGAAGTACTGAAAAAACACTATGCAGATAGTTTGTAATTACTATGGAAAATAATTTGTGCATAACCAGACAAACTTAGTTGAATTTAAAATATTATAGACCATGTGCAAAGAAAATGTACTTAGGTCAAAAGTTAAATGTGGTTTGACTTGGGTATTGTAATGAATTTTATACCTTGAAATGTAGAATTTAATCATGATAACCTTGGCTAAATATTATTATTTTATGTCATTTTATAGATATTTTCCATCAATAAAACTACAGGGGAACTTCTAGCAATTAAATCCTTGGATTTTGAAACAAATGACAAAGAGTACACCATCATTGTGTCAGCTGTTGACAAAGCTCATAAGCAGGGGTATGTATAATATACACATGTCTTACAACATTTATTTTCAGATTTATTTCTCATGTAGATAGGAGACAAAATAAGATCCAATTAGAGATGATGTGTGCATAATAAATATTTTTGCTTCATCATCAACCTAACACGTTATTAGCTAGTAAGATGAACTATTATTATATAGAAGATACATTATTATTATAATTATAATAATAATAATAATAATAATAATAATAATAAAGACTTTATTTTGAGAAGGTAACTCAGTTACAGTACTAATCTACCTTGAGGCCTTCTATATGTTATGTACAATATATACAGTATATACATGAATCTGGCTTGACAATAAATAATTAAATGATTTTAAAATTCAAAGTATCAAGCCTGGAACATATGCACAGGCATCTGTGAACACATAAATGTATATAAAATATCATCCTGCATTGAAAAAAATCAACTGTGGAAATGATGCAAAATTACAGGAAAGCAGGCAGTATTTATTGTACTAGAACTGTTCAGTTGTCTAAAGATTTCATCCATCTGAGACATTGATTATGACAAGAAGAAATGCTAGGAGCCTGCTTTATGTCACTGGGAATGTTGTTCCATACCAGTGGACCAGTATATTGAAAACCTTTTTTTAAAACAATTCCGTCTTTGGCCTTGGTAAAATGTAATTTTTGCTTATTATGAACCTTCAATTTGGAGTACCATCAGCATCTCTTTGGTGAAAGATATTGCTTAGATAGACAGGAATAGCTTTTCTGGATACTTTATACATCAATTTGGCCTTTCTAAGAAATATTTTTTTATGTATTATTAAAATCTTAAGAACATTTGAAATTGATTGTTGGTAAAATCTAAATATGAATGAATTGATATTTTTGGTAATGTTTGAATACTTTGTGACATTATAGCATATATGTGATATAACAGATGAATATATTCTTTTTATGGTAACTCGTTTTTGTAAAATGTCAAAAAATGAGCAATCTGTCCTGTAAACAGGTAATTGGAAAGAAAAGTATGTCAAAATTTTCAGTTGCGCCGACTTGCATTTGGGCAATGTAATTATCTCTTAAAAAAATAATAGAATATTTCTAAATATTTTATTGGGTGTTAAAGTCCTTAAAGCCAGGCTTATTTTCATTATGTATATTCAGCATCAGTAATTCTCTTTTGACATGAAATAAACTTATAAGACTTTGAACATTTTGAATGTAATGATGGGGCATCTCTAAAGCTTTAACCTGTCTGGAGTTAGCTGGGTAAACCATTGCTGATAGACCAGTATCCAAGTTGTTTGATAAACAAGTTACCATGGATTTATTTAGACTAGATATTTTCTTTCCATTTTTGAAGATGTGTCATTCCATTTTACATATCTATACAAAGTATTGGACATGAGAAATTAGCAGAACTTTGCACACATATTTCCTATGAGTCAAAAGCTGACTAAATCTTACATAAAACCATTTGGAACAATCATCTTAATATGAAGCCAGTAGTGACAAAACTGATCCATAGACCATTATTTTATTTGCTTTTATTTTTTGACCATGCTGCTATATATGACCTACATATAGTAGCTCACTGACAATTAATGAGTGTGAAGTGTTTTAGTAGTCTTCTTCCTTTAGTAAGTTTAAAATATCTCACTTGTCTCTCTGAATAAGAGTATAATGATACAGTCTAATAGGCCTTCCCTGGGTACAATGTATTTATAAATGGAATAATCCCAAGTATTTTCTGTTTTGTCCTCAACCAGTTTCATCAAATAATAGGACCCATTAGGGGTAGCAAAAGTGTCATTTTAAATGTTAATTGTTGCTTCTACTTACAGGTACCAGCTGAGGCAGCTGTATGTTATATAACTGTTTAGGATGTTAACAGGTTTTATTTGCAAGATAGTTGAACAATATAAACAAGAAAGTGTCTGTTGAATATATAGACATCAGCAGTTTCCTTGGTAAAGCTGATTGACAGCTCTGAACAATATTTTATTTTATTTGTGCAAATCTAACAGTTGTAGAGTTTAAAACATGTGAATGTGACAAACTCATATATATTGTATCAACTGTGGATTGATACTAGCATGGTTTGATAGGGTTAAAAAACACTGATATAGATTGATGCCTGAGACTGTAGCCCAGGATGTCATATGTGTTTCTGGGGGTGATTGGTTTGATTCTAGCTTCTCTTGAAGAAAAGAAAGATAAATTTGTTTGAGTATCAGTAGAATGTTCAACATTGTTTGCAAAACTCAAAATAAAGTAATTGTCAAACAGGAATTCTTCTTCATGCATCAACATACTCATGTTCTTTTTAATTTATACTGTTTCTTGGCAGATTTTGATATTTTATAATGTTTGCTTAAACATTTTAAACGATTTACATTAAACCATCTTGAATACTCAGCACAGATTTAATGACTTGCTTAGAGTAGATTTAACAGTATATTCTCATTTATATTACCTCTGAAGACTCCAAAACTGCTAAAAACTTTTTTAAAAATGTTGGCTGATAGTTAGTGTCTTGATATTTCATAAATTGACTATATTCAAATCCTAAATGTTTGACTTGTAATTCATTGATATTTTCTAAACAGTGGCAAACATTTGAATGCAGCAAACTATTCACTATTCTTATAATAATTGTTGTTACAAAATTTTGTACAAGAAACTTTCCTTTTCTTTTTATTTGAAGTTTTCATCAATTGAAAATCTACCTCCAAGATGTAAATGATCAATGGCCCAAGTTTATGCACAGGCCATACAACTTTTCCATACCAGAAAATGAAATGTTGAATACTTTCATTGGGAGAATAGTTGCTGTAGATGAGGATCAGGGGAGTAATCTGACATACACATTAAACAACACCAAAGGTACAGTATGTCTTAAATTACAAATACTAGGGAATCATTCCACAAGTTTCCTCTGTGTGTGTGTGTGTGGTTTTTTTTGTCTGTCTGTCTGTGCATGTGTGTGTGATTTGAATTTTTAATGTAACTTTAAAAAATTTTCAATAATAATCATTATGATGTCTGCATTGTGGCAGTTTATAGTGATGTCTAGCACTGGGGCATCATCCTGCAGAAATGTAGCATGGTGTCCCACCCAGTCACATTATCCTGACAACAGGCCAACCAGTCCTAACACTAACCTCTTAATGTTGAGCACCTGGCAAGGCTGCTGTAAGTACCATTTTTGTAAGTCTTTGGTATGACTCAGCTGGGATTGGAACCCATGACCCCTGCATCTGGGGCAGACACTCTGACCACAAGGCAACTGGAGCTATACAAGTTTCCTGAGAAATGAGGATTTTTCTTTTCATTGTTAAAGCAATCTTGCCTAAAGATGTGCCACAATGTTGTAAAAGAAGGGGAAAAAGGAGAAGGGGGCATTTTATGGAAGATATATGCATGTTCCATATATCATGTTATCCATCTTTGTATTACATCAAATATATCTGTATGACATTTTAATATTTTCGTGCCCACCAGAAGAAAATGAAGGGGCATTCTAACATGTATAACATCTTTCAATTGCTTATTCTCTTCAACCTTTTAGTTAATGCACTCAATTATCAATCATTGTAAAGCCTCTGCTGAAGAAACCAACACTCAACCATAATAATTTAAAGAACTACTACCCAGTTTTTAATCTCCCATTCATATCAAAAATCTTAGAAAAGGTTGTTCTATCCCAGCTTGTATCTCATTTGAATTCAAATAGTCTTTTTAGCGATGTACAATCTGCATATCGCCCTTGCCACAGTACTGAAACTACTCTTCTAAAAGTAGTTAAAGACATTCTCTCTGCATTGGATAGTGGAAAGATTACAGTCTCATCCTCCTTGATTTGTCTGCAGCATTTGACACAATAGACCATGATATATTACTTCACCGTCTCCAGCATGTATTTGGCATTCATGATACAGCCTTATTGTGGTTCAAGTCCTACTTGGTCAACAGAAGACAAATTGTGTCTGCAAATGGAATACATTCCAGCCCAGTTAATCTATGTTGTGGTGTTCCACAGGGGTTTGTTCTTGGGCCTGTTCTCTTCATTCTGTACACTCAGCTGCTCTCAAGTAGTATATATCATCATCCAGTGTCTCACCAATTGTACGCTGATGACACCCAAACATACAAATCTAGCCACCCAACTGAAGTTGATGCTACCATCCAAGATGTAGAGAGGTGCATTTCTGATGTGAAATAATGGATGACATGTAACAAGCTGCAGATGAATGATGATAAAACTGAGGCCATTCTCAGATCACAACACAAAGACTCTGCACAATAGTAGAATTACTTTTTGCATTGTCCATCAAATGAATTGCTTCAACCTTCTACCCCAATTATAAAAACTAACTCACTTTAAAAATTTAACATATTGACAAGTTGGAGTTACACTGTCAATGTGACTGGAATTATGAGTGAGAGTCATGTATACTTGTGAGATAATGTTTTAGCTCACTGGCTGAACATATTTATCTTGGGATTGTATATTTCTGGTCCATTTTTGATCAAACATAGAATATATTCTTATATCAATAGGATCTCAGATGAGTTCATTAATAAGTGAGGTCTAAACAAAAATAATGAGATGATCTTGCAGCTGATTGGCTGAACCTCTTAGCACTCTTAAAGCCATTTTTTTTATCTCATTGGATTATTATCATGGGGATTTGGGATGACTTCAGTTATGAGCAAGAGACTGTGACTATTGATGCCCTCATCTTAAGAAAGAATTTGTATCAGGATATAATAAAATAGGTAAAACTAACATAATACAGTGTGACCCCACTATAGCGTGCTCCGTTATAACACAAATTCAGATATAACACGGTTATGGTGTGGCTCCCAAAATTTCATATACATGTATTTTTCCTTGTGCACAAAAAATTCTTTCTTAAAAAGTATGAAAAAAAATGTAAAAAGTTATCATTTTAAGTATGGTGAAAAAAACCACACATAAAGTTTATTCTGGGATTGCGTAGGTCTCCGCCAATGTCTCAAACTTGGATTGTTTTTCCTTATTGGCTTCAAAACATACCATGTGGCTTTTTTTTATTGGTGACATAGTTGGCTGTTTCAACTTTTATATACAACCATTGGTTTGGAGTGCAGAAGTTCAGAGGCCCCATGAAAGGAAGCCACAAACTGGATATAAAATGCACTGAAATTTATTGTTACATAAACAAATTCTTTGTCCATATTGACAAACCATCTAAACAGTGCATTGTTATATCATAATCCACTTATCTTGACATCTAGCATGAGTTCTGTATGTTGTGTAATGGCGATCAACAGGACGTGGCATTGTCTCGTAATCTATCTTTCATTGTATTTTCGGCCGCTCGCTAGTAATTAATATATTTACAAATTAAGACTGACATTTGTATGTGAATGGTAAGCAAAATTCCTCTTCTTTTCACTAAGAATTAAATCATTCAGAACACTGATATTTTCTGTAATAATTCCTGTCATCAGAACACCTGCGTCTCTATTGTCCATTGACCCTTTGTTAATTTCAGATGCATGCATGGAAGGCAGCATCACACTGCTACCACAAATGTAAAAAAAAAAATGCATCTTACTTAATGGTTTATTCAATAGGCATGGAGGGACAGTAACTAGAATAGTCCAAACAATGGCCAATTCCTTTTTAAAAATGTACCCAGATAAAATAGTTTGCTGAAATTTCAAAGGAAACAGATTACCTTTGAAGCACGGACTGTTATGAAAATGTACTCATCAAATGGAAAAAATAAGTCTCAATCATGCAATACAATTATTTGATGTTGCTGCCACAATAAGAAATGGGCATTTGTTTGGTTCCCCAAAGCTGTCCTTTAGCAGTGACTTCAATAGTGCATGCACCCTTCATCAAAGAAAGCTTACTACAATCTTTCAATAACAGTAAAGAACTTTTCTTCAAGGGAAGTCAGTACCAAACTTAAATAAAAGTGATGGAATCTGATGGATTTTTGCATTTTCCAACGTGACTGGAACACGTTAACTGTGCTGTGAAAGTTTCCTTTTTGTCCTTTTTGTCAGGAAAAAGTTTATGCTTACGAACGCTACCAATCGCAGCTTAAAATGCAAACTAACTTTTACCGACTTGGAACATACTGAAAAGTGAATGTGCTTCATTATTCGTTATGTGATTGTGCTATGTTGTTCCACTGAATTCAAACCAATATGACCTGTTACAACGTTATTGAATATTTTAAAGCTATGTGTACGCATATTTTCAATGGAATCACTTGTATTATGGATTCAATGTATATGATGAGGTTCGCGGGTGAGTACACGGTGTTGATACTCTATTCAGGCTATACATTAGACATTTATATATAAACAGGATTCACGTATATGTACCAATTCATGATTCTCTAAATAAAGTAAACTTATATATGTCTTCTCTGTTTTCACTACAGGTGTATTTCTCATTTAATATGCATCAGTTTAAGGTGGTAACTGTGCTGATGAAGCATGTATTTTACCACCCGCATTTATTACCTACACCCCTCACAATTTTGTTTGGGTACATTTTCTTCAGCTAACTGACCTGGTTGCTTATAACACGGTTCGATCTATAGCGCAGTCGGGTTCTATGGCTCCCAATTACCGTGTTATAGCAGGGTCACACTGTATAATGTTTGGGAGATAGTTTCCTTAGGATATTTTCTTACACTGTTATGTATATTTAATTTAATTGTTTGTTAGTTTTAATTTTTTATTATTATACTGTTGTAATGTAAATTGTTTACTGGATTTGGCATTGTCCGGAATTGAAACATTGTAACTAGTTGCTGACCTTCAAAATTTTTTAAAAATTGTTTTTATCAGTGTCAGAGTAAGAATCATTAAGTTGAGTCAAGGTCATACCTGGACTGTGTGATATTTATCATGTAACAAACTTCTATTTTTTCCAGAAGAATGACCTCTTGACCCCCATCTGGAAATCTGTTTTGTATTTTAGTTAGTCTTATAACTGATGTTATGATAAAGGATTGCCAGTCGGGCTTAAAACTTTTGACACATTAAGTTTTATTATGTTGTGACCAGTTTGGGCTGAATTTTATTTTTCTTCAAATTATTGAATTCAAGTGATTGTTGTCCCTGGAAATACAAAAGTGCTCTGATAATTCTTGGACAAAGACATTTACTGGAATTTATACGGAATTAAAAAACAGGAATAATATTTTCTGTGATTCAACAAGAGACTGTTGACACATAAGTACAATGTTGGTTATTACTGATGTCATCACCTACCATCTTGAATTCTATCGGTATTTGAACTGTGATTCACCTAGAACTTTTCATTGATAGGACTTGTATTTTAATTCTTGGATTAGTTTTGGATTTAATTCGTGAAACCATAAGTTAATTTTTCTCATTTTTCACTTTTTATTCTAGGAAACTAAATTATTTGTTTAATTTTACAAAGCTTGATGTCTTCACTCTTTTCTTTTACTTATCTTAAGAGCATAGACTCATTATACAACACTACTATATAAGCTTGCTTAGTGAAATGGTCAGCTGTCAAATTATGTGGGTCAGGTGAGTGATATCAGGCCTACTTGGGTTTTTTGTTCAGGATTGTGCTGAACATCACCCATAATACTACTAGAAATTTTACTATTCATCAGCTTCTAAATCATTTAGTCTGATAATTATTTCTTCACTGCATTTTTTGGCAGAAAATAACTTTCACCATATCCGATCATTTCTGACTTCAGCATCATATGCACTGGCTGTTGGTATTTTGGGAAGACATAAATTAATTATGCTTTAAGCATCAAACATCTCTGTTGATTAGTGGTTATTTAAAATGGTATGATAATAAAGCTTTTCACTGACTGGGAGCGTCATAGAGCAGATTGGGAACAACTGTTTCATTCTTAGGAGATATCAGTAGCCAGGATATATGACACAGATTATCTTTGATCAGCCATCCTACACAAAATACTAACAGATGAAGTCATCAGATGAGACAGTAGAACAGATTTGATTTATGTGGATATATTATTGGAGAAATACTTTTATAATTGTGAATAAAATAGGTTTGGTATAAAAAAGAAATCCTACTACGCCGTAAATATGTGATGGTTGTGCCCTATAAGTCCAATGTGTATTATCACTAGATACATATGTGGCTGAAGAATTAGACTAATTGCTGGATAGTTTATCTTGTGTCAAAGAAATAAATACCAAAATAAACATCATTTTACATTTCAAAATATATTTGCAGTGGTGGGTGGGTGAGTATGTTGATTAAAGAGATTTGCCTGTGATTTTCAATAAATTATTTGGAATGGGGTAGGTACTAAAGGGCTTCTTTTTGGCCCAGAAATTCACATATTTTCAAATGTTTTGTTTATCTGATAAAACCATGACAAAACATGAATCAACATTTGAAAAACTTAAAATTGGAATTGATTTTTAAAAACTGTGATATGTGCTATATGATGTGATAGGCACATGTTCATAATGTCATGTGTGGCTATAAATAGCCATTGTGAATTCAAACAGAAATTAAGGTGGTCTACATGCAGGAACTAAATTCATATTTTTATAGAAGATAATGGTATATGTGAACAACCTTTTAGTAGAATATTGTTTTGGTGTTTGCATTTGGACCATGTGAAAAATGATAACATTTAAGGGTGTTGGCATTCATTGGTACCTTGGATCTCTACAACGGTCAATTATTAACATCTAAACTGATGTCTCTGCTATAATGATCACATAAACTATTTCTGACAGATACCAAAAATGACAATATTTCCACTGCGATACATATGGTATCATGAAACAGTTGACATAAACATTTTTATTCACATGTTCATCGAAATCGCTAATTTTGCCATATTACTACATCTTCAAAAGACCCCAAAAACTAACAGCACAATTAAGAACATTTTTTATTTTTTGATGGAAAACACTTTGTTTAAAACCATCTAACACATAAGCAAATTTGAAGTGTATTCTCATTTGCACCCCTTCTTAATAAAAAAAAAACCAAATTAGAGAATGTTCTTAGCTCATCTCTATGTCCCTCATCATACAGGCAATACAATTTAAGTACAAGGTATCACAAAATTACTTTTTTGTCTTTTTATTTATAAAAAAATTGACATTCAATTCAACATTGAAATATATCCACAACTTCGTAGTATCCTCTGCCATTGACTACACTGCAGTCTGCAGCTGATAATAAAATGGGAAAAAACACTGAATGCAGTAGTTACCAAAGAAGTATTTATTGAAGAAATGGATATATTTCAGTGATATGAATTTTGCTTGTAAGGAAGAGACATGTATAAAATATTATTTAAAAGGGAGACCAGAAATTTTAGGAGAAAATAGATCTTACCCAAAAGAAATCCCACACGGCAACAAGTTACATACATATATAAAATAATTTGCTTGTGATGATTTTAAGGGATCCAAGTGGTGTAGAGGAAAAGTGTATGGCACACTATATGGTTAGTCTGCAGTTTGAGCCTCCATAAAAATTACCATTTTTTCATTTGCTCTATTTCTGTTTTTCTTTTTTGTATCATATATCCAATCTATCCAAAGATTTGAATTATCTTAAAACTAACACTAAAAGTAATTTGTTTTAAATACTTCTATTTTAACTGGTTATTTACATTTTTCATTATTGAGCTAATTATTCTTTATCATTCCATTTTACCTGACGCTGATTAGTACAAATGTTTTGCTCATGATCATTCTTGTGTGTTTGAGTCTGCATGCATGTGTGTGTATGTGTGCAAGACAGATAAAAAAGTGATAAGAATGGCCATATCAAATAAAAGAAACTGTAGGGGACAGAGCTTTTTTGGGTCTATCTGTTGAAGTGACAGGTGTCAGTGCTCAGTTGCTGAAGTTTGAATTTCATGGGCTGTCATCCTTTATCGTACAACTAAAAATGTATGTGTGTGTTGTATATGTGCATGTGGATGGTAGAAATTGGATGTGATGGTGTATCATAGCTGTTCCAATTTTTCAAATCAAATTATAAATGAATAGTTTGACTGTGGGCCTCACCACTTGTAGAAAAGTCTCTGTATCCTTAATTCAACAGCTTCTATTAAAAGTCACAATGGCAATGGTTTCTTTGTGCATGCCTGTGTGTGTGCATGCCTGTGTGTGCATGCTCAGCTGGATATGCATGAATGTATATGAATTCGTTTGCACAAACTCTATATTGATGCATTTTGGACATTTGTTACACCAGAAATTATCCAATTTTCTTCTTTATTTATTCTAACATTAATATAAAAAAGGTGTACATTTTTTCAAGGTTTAGTTCTATGTTTACAAGTTTAGAGAAACACCCGGCTGTAGAATGTCCATCATATTCCATGAAAAACGATGGAAAACGCTGGAAAATTCTAGCATGGAAAACGCTGGAGTATTTGGACTAATATTCCAGCCTCTGTCCAGGGTAGGCTGGAAAACCCTGAACAATTCTTGCATAGAAAACGCTGGACAATTCTAGCATGGAAAATGCTGGAGTATTTGGACTATTATTCCAGGCTATGTCCAGGGTAGGCTGGAAAACCCTGGACAATTCTAGCATGGAAAACGCTGGAAAATTCTAGCATGGAAAACGCTGGAGTATTTGGACTAATATTCCAGCCTCTGTCCAGGGTAGGCTGGAAAACCCTGGACAATTCTAGCATGGAAAACGCTGGAAAATTCTAGCATGGAAAACGCTGGAGTATTTGGACTAATATTCCAGCCTATGTCCAGGGTAGGCTGGAAAACCCTGGACAATTCTAGCATGGAAAACGATGGAAAACCCTGGACAATTCTAGCATGGAAAATGCTGGAGCATTTGGACTAATATTCCAGTCTTTATCCAGGGTAGGCTGGAAAACCCTGGACAACACTAAAATTTAGCTGAAAATTGTTGAAATATTTTATGAAAACGAGATTTTTAACAGTGATGCAACTTTTATTTGATGATAATTTCAAGAAGAACATGATCCAAATTACCCCAACCAACTCCTTGTATTGACTGTGATGTTTAGTAACTTTTAAACAAGGAAACAAAAATTAAAAACTATACTTGTCACTGGTAGCTTAATAGGTTGTGCACTAGTATTCAGTAGACAACATGGCTTAAGTTGTCATAAATGTCGCTACACTTCTACTGGTGACATAAAATCCAGATTACTGGCTCCTTAACATCATCCGAGTTTCTAAAAATATGTTCTCTTACTCTAGTTATAGTTTGAATTTATTCTGAAGCAATCTTAACAACAAAATAACAGAAATTCACGTTAATTTCTATCTCAATTTTAATTTAAAAAATTTAAAATATTTCTTTTTGCACATGTTGTTTCATAGTTCATTCACCACATTTCTTATTTTTCTGTTGTCACCACTGGAGTCTGTGGAAGTGATGGTACTCTTGATGGTTTAACCAAATCGCAAAGCTTCTGTCTCACCATCACCTCCCCAATGTTATACTTCTCCTTCATGATTTCTGAAATACAAATCATTGTATATTAATGAATCGAATCAAGCAAGATTTCAAATTTATTTCAATCCCAAAAATATATATATATATATAGAGAGAGACAGACAGACAGACAGACAGAGACAGACGCACAGTGAGAGAGAGAGAGGGGAGTGAGAGAATGAGAGTTATGCCTGAAACATTTCATGCAATTACAGTACTTTTATAATCCCTGAGGTTGGTAATTGTAATGAGGCACTTGGCTTGATGACTAACTTGATAGCCTTAAAAACCTGTGGTTTCCATCACAAATTAAACTGGCTAGCTAACTGCTCCTGTGGCCTAAGTCTAAGTGGTTAGAGCGCCTGCTACGGGTGTGAGAGGTCACAGGTTTGAACCCTTAACTGAGTCATACCAAAGACTTATTAAAAAAATGGTACTATTAGCTGCCTCGCCTAGTTCTCAGCATTAACCCTTTACCTCATGCAAGCATCTTTTGACGCCTCTACTCCATTCACATGGAAGCGCCTTTTGATGCCTACTGTAAACATCAGCCATTTTAAGCCGGTTTTCATAGCGCCACCTTCGGGGAAAACCCCCATTTAGATACTACATTCATTTCTGTGAATGACAATTACATCAGATCATGTGGTCACTGTTTATGCCCTGGTCGATATCTGCTATTTAAAGTAACTGGGTCATAATCTCCACTCTCCAAAATGGAGGTCGCGGATTTCATTCAGTACTTACGAAGTTTTCACGATTAGAATCAGAACTACGAAAGATTCAATAACTTAGGTAAAGGCTCTGATATTGATGCAGGCAGCAATTAGTTTTCATAAATTATCAAATTCAGATGACTTAGTGATGTAGATGCAGACGACAAATTGTAAATTTGAAGTATGAGAAATGGCAGCTACGATTGGTCACGCGGCCTCCCTGACATGACGGTGAATGAGTCCTCTCAGGATTTTAAAGCACGTAAAAAATTCTTCAGTGAAAAATAATTACGCAGCTATAACAATCAGACTTTTAATCTTAAATTTTTCCACACATAATAGATGTGTACCAAAAATGTAAAATGGTTACAATTGCTGTTTAACATAAAATACACTACACTGCTTAACAGTTAACAGGCAGGCCTATGCGTATGGAGTCGAATAGGTAACAGGTGCTCTATTTATAGCATGCTGCACTTTGTAATTATGCTCTGTAAGGTAAACGGTTAAGAGGTTAGTGTTAGGACTGGTCAACCTGGTGTCAAGATAATGTGAATGGGTGGGAGACATTATGCTACATGTCTGTGGCATGATATCCCAGTGCTAGACATCACTATAAATTGCCACACTGCAGACATCGTAGCGATGTGACTAAACATTTGTTAAAGCTACGTTACTAAACATCTGAATCACGCACACACAAACTGGCTACCATATACATGCAGTTGTGATTATACCATTTAAACTGAAAGTAGATTTACATTGTCCATTTGAATATTGCCTGTCTACACTATAATATTTCAAGTAGTAGTTGTGTATACGTTTAAATTTCATAATAATGTTCCAGCCTTAGTTCATAAAAAAATTTTGTTACGATTTCGCATATATTTTGTCATAGGTTAACAAAGTTTAAAACGCATGGTTAATAATTTAAAATATACCATAAATTATTTGAATTCTGGACTGGTCTTGGAGAGGTGGCCTTGTGTGTACTTATTATTGGCTCTTGCCCCAGTTAGTGTCTTGCCAATATATTCACCAGAGCTGTACAGCATTCTGAATATTTATTTAGCAGCTTTGTTAAAATCCAAAATTTGACATATTTCTGCCTCATGCTGGGTGTGAAAAAAAATTTAATCCAAATTTTCACCATGATGATTCATATGCACTAAGTTTCTGATATATTTACTTATCTACATACACAATTCCAGGTTACAGCTAATGTTCTAGACATTTGAATTTGAAACAAATGTGGTATTACCTCTCGCTTGCTTAATTCAAATTAAAAGATCGAAGAATTTCAATGAAGCTGTCGCCATCAAGTTGTTTACATAACTGTGCCTTGCCACTTTTTTTCTGAAATTAAAGGACACAAACTAAACAAGTATTTTTGGTGAAGAAAAATGATAATCATTTCCAACAGTTTACAACTGTACATTCTTATTAATTATACAATAAGTTACTATTTAATATTACTGAAATGGCTGAATATAAATTGGATAGTCAGAAACAAGCCATAATCTGAATTGAAGATTAATTGGAAAAGAGATCTACCGGTATATTTCCGAGTCACAGTCTAAAATTAATTAAAACAAATATAACTTATTGCTACAAATAGCACACTGTCTGGAAAATAATAACGAAAATGTAAAAAATACAAATACCAGTCAGATCATTAATAATATCAAGGGTCAATAAAATTTAAGGTGAAATTTACAATTTGGAAATGTATATTCGCAAGGCCGGCACGTACCAACTTTTTTGAACGACAGACACGAGATGACTGGTCATTGTGCATTAGGATAAGTAGAAAATGTTGCCAATTATGTAAACAAAGCTTAAAACATAACACATACCTTTCAATATCCTTACAAGTTTGACGTTTAATTTATCAGTCTTCAAACAGCATGAAAAAAAGAAATTGTTCCATAGGATATATTTCGTAATAGCTTTCCGTAAATTTACGTCACGCGAAGTCTTTCGCAGCTAAGGTACTTGGCGGCCGTGCAAATAATTTTGCTACAATTGGACTGAGTAATGACTTACCTGCTATTTTCGCAATAATACACTCATGGTATCCCTTGAATCCACGACAAACCGCCATCACTTTCTCTCCCGTGCGATATTCCTTCATTTCTTTTCGTGGCGAGCGTACATCAGCCATACAGATTATGCCTCCCTGAATGGGACGATCATTCACCCATATAACCAGTGATATTTCTGGTTCAGTGGTCATCTTAAAATCCTGGGATATTTTATATTATACAATTTCAATGACACTCCAATCGAAAATTGCGCCCAAATTCTAGACTGGTTATCCAAAGCGTATTTCGGTGCCAAATTTGGAACCAAAATTTACAGAAACGGTTTTTTTTTTTTGTTTTTTTCTTTTTACAGAAAATTTGGTTCTAACGCATGAAATCGAAATATGCCGGCTTTTTCAATGTAGTAATTGGTTAGAAAAAAATAAGTTCTTAATTTTATATCCCATCATAGTCAGCTTCATCAGCCATCATCATACGGAACAACCTCGGCTATTTCTGCGTGACAAAAACGTGACTCCGATACGCGAAGGCGAATACTTGACAGAAAAATCAGACATTTTGTTCTCTTTTGATTTATGATTTATCTAAAGAGTTAATATCTATACATCGGATACCAACGCCGTGATTTGGATATGTTGGGGAATGATTGGTTTACAGTAAAGTGGTTTTAGAAGACAAAGTTTACGACCAAGAGGCAATATCGTGTCGAGGTGTGGAACACAAATGGAAAGACAACACAAATTGGACACCCAAATATTATAGGTGAGTATGAGATAAACGGAGTCTCGACTTTATCTCGTTTGCCCAAGTATAAACTGACTATATGATTAACCGCCCAACACTATATATGTATGACTGGTAATTAAATTGTAAGCAAGTATTTCAGTGTGAAAAGATATACAAGGTCAAAAACAAGTTTCCTTTTGCACCAGTTGTAAAATTAGAGTAGGTATTTTTGTTTTTCAATATATATGTATATA